>PVKB01002783.1:0-251017 GCA_004027205.1 Ctenodactylus gundi
CTCTTTACGTATTTACCTATTTTTATTTTGAGAGCTTTTGGCTGAACCAGTAGTTCCCTGATGGACTTAAACTCACTCCTGCCTCAGCGTTCCAGAATGCTTGGATGACAAGCGCATGTCCCAGGCCCGGCTCCATCCTAATTAATTATGCTGGCCTTTTGCCTCTAGCTGATATAAATCGCGGAGGCTGATTCTCCCATATATGTGGGGGGTGAGCGAGTGTGCAGTCAGAGCTGGCTTCCGGGACGCCGGGGTGTTGCTGGCGTGGTACTAACGGCTGTGTAGGACCGCTGGGCCAGATGCGGATCTGCGAGGAAGCGGAGCCCAGCAAGTCTGAGTGGCCGGTGGAGGGCAGCTGGGACTGGAATTCGGCGTGTCCTGAGAACGCGTTGTGGCCCAGTTGGCTGCGCTAAGTGTGCAGATGTTCTCATTAGAGACAGAAAAAGAGCGCACGGCTGTGGATTAAGTACCTGTCTCGTCGGCACAGAATTATGCCTGGCTGTATCTCTAGGATCCCCCAAACCACGAAGGCCACAGAGTGAAGTTCTCAGAAGGTGTCTTCGGGCTATGGACTCCCGGTGTGGTGTGAAAATTAAGACACTTATCATCATTTCAGACTTTACAGGGTGTGTTTCTTTAGGATGATACCGGTTCGGTCTAGTCGCCTAAAATCGGAAGCATTCGATGTAGATTTGTTTAGAGAATAAGCCTCACAGATGCACAGGACTTGGCAAAGCGGTGCGGGTCACATGCAGTTGGTAACACAGGAGCTTTCACTGCGCCTCCGTAGCCAGGTCGAGCTGGTCTTTCTCGTCTCGCTTGCGTAGTTCCGTGGGAAACAGCTCGGCGTGTTACTCCGTCCCTGATTTCCATTTGTCCCAGCTGCTACATTGACTCAGGTCGTGTTTCCTGGGGCTTGGGCGGGTTGCTGATGCGCCAACACCAGGTGGTGAGATAGACTATAAGCCACGGAACTTGGGCTTTCGGATGGCCTACCTGCGTAATCCTGTTTTACGCTTTTCATGCAAGGCCTCGCGGGTAACACTTCTAACCAAGTTTCTAGAAATAAGTTGCTATGTTGTGATATGTGTAATGGCACAAGAGCCAGAGAAAATTGTTTTAAAGGTTATTATCCACCCACCCGGGAAGTGCTGTAAATCCTTTTTAATTTTTCAAGTTATGTTTGTTGACACGTTTCCTGTTGATTGTTGTAGTGAAATTTAGGCTCCTGGAGAAGGCTGTGGTTGACTAACAGAAAGACATTGCTTCTCACGGTAATGACTTCCTCCTCCAAGTCTGTATTCGTCTTCATGGTCTATGTTGCCCTAGGTAATTGAAGTGGATTCTGGAGCACAGTTGTTATCCCTTGTTTGTGAATAAACAGGGAATTCGAAGGGCAGTGACTAGACTTTCCTGCTAGAGAGGATGTTTAGTCACTCAGGGTGGCATGTGGCAGCTGGGTGTCATAGGTATGGAGGTGTTTTTTGCAGTAGGTCCAAGAGGTCAGGCCCCTCAGGCTGAGAACAGAGCAACAAACCTAGAGCTATCCTTGACTTCTGTCTCAGCAATGAAAGACGTTCCTACTTTTCACTCTTAGGTTATAAAATAAAGTAAAAATCCGGATCTGTGGCCTCTTGTAAATGTCTGAGATTACAGTGGACACAAGGAAGACGCGTTATCTAGTAAGCACCGCTCATACCATCACATCTCTCTGGTCTTCAGCTTCTGTGCTCTGAAATAAAAATCGCACCTTGGTTACATGTGGAATATGTTGAAACATTATCTCCCTGAAGATCTACCCCTGAGCCACAAAAACTGTGCACACTACTGGTATGTGGATATGGGAAAAAAGCAGGTCTTTGTAGATGGAATCTGGGACTGGATCTTGAGCTGAGGACAGGCTGTCCTGGGTCACCCGTGTAGCCCTTCAATGCCACCATAAGAGTCCTTTTAGGAGACAGGGCAGGCTCGAACCTCCAGATGGGAGAAGGAAAGGCCATGGAAAGGTGAAGGCAGAGACTGGACCAGTGCAGTGTGTGACGGAAACACCCACAGCTGCCGGAAACTCAAAGAAGCAAGGAGCAGATTTTCCTAGATGTTTCAGGGGGCAGCGTACAGAGACAAAGCAAGAATATTTTAAGACTGAGTGACAAGACCCGAGACATGGATTGCTGAAAACCACTAATACTGGAGGAACAAAGGAGAGATTCTCCCCCAGAGCTCTGAGAGAGTGAAGGATTGTGATAGGCTACAGGCCATGGACACTCACTGCAACTCCTGGCATTTGAAATTGTGTGAAAATAACTTTTGAGTGCTTTAAGCAACCTTTGGCGATAGTTATAATATTAATAGGATAATAATGCAGTGTGTAGAGGGCAGGATGTTCAAAAAGGTTAGGCAGAGGTAGATTCTGAAATACCGTGGCATCCCAAATGCATCTCCCATACCTGCAAATATACTATGGGGCAGTTTGAATATATAATATGTGAGTGAATTAGTGTTTCCTGCGTGTGAGAACTTCTAGAACATCCTGTAGAGTCACTAGGATGTTGGAGGCTGATTTTTCAAACAGGGAGCAAGAATGTGGGTAGATAGTTATAACACAGTAGACTTAATATGTAAAAATTATTTTGTTTCCTCACAGGCATTCAGTATTCAAAAGAATAAACTTCTTATACCTTTGTGCCAAACACTCCCATGAACATGTATACACTCACATGCATGTGCGCACACACACAGCCCTCCAGAACCACCGGCACTGAGGCCCTCGCTTTCCTTCACGTGGACCTAGGCCCAGGCAATGGTTGTTTGACCTCTCCACAGAAATCCGTGGTCCAACCACTACTAGATGAAGACATTGACATAGCCAACTATGGTCATGTTATTCAGCCATCTGAAGAGCTAGGTTGCTTCTTTTTTGTTGATCGAAGACTATACACTTAAGAGTCTCTACCCTGAGAACCCGCCTCCCTCCTCCAGCCTCGCCTCTCATGGTAATTTCTAAAGATGTGGATGATGGTGATAGCCAGTTGCGTGGCTCCCAAGTCCAACCAACATTCCTTTCCTGTCTTTGCATTTGCTCAGGAAATTCACTCTAATGTTGTTTCCCTTTGAGCCTTGAAACTGTGCCCCCTTCTGGCGACCTAGCTTAGGTGGTGCACACCTTCCGTAACATTTTTCTGAATGCCGTTCGTGTGAAAGAATAGCACTCCTGTGGCCCCAGTTGGCCTTCAGTCTTGCTTCTGTAACAGCCACTTGTATAACTGTCATTTCTTCTTTAATGGATTAAAACCTGTTCTTGAACAAGCACTGGTATTAATTTTTGAAAATTTAATTAGTGGGCCTAATGGCTGGCATAAAAAGCTTAATAAATATTTGTCGAGTAAATCACTTGTTAAATGAGTAAATGGTGAAAGGATTTAATGAAGTCTGACATTTCGCATCAGTTTTTATGAGACTGAAATGTGAAAGGGCATTGAATGTATGTTGACATGTGTCCGTGTTAATATATGTGGAAACGTGTGCACACCCACACACAAGCTATGTTTATATTGCTGTATGTTATGTACATATATACTTGTAGCATACATACATAACATAGCATATATTATATATATGTGTGTGTGTGTACATATGTATACTTGGAAAGTAATGTGGAGAAGATTCACATATTTAAAAAGCACATCGAGGAAGTAATTTAGTAACTTTAACAAGCTTTTGACAGTAGTCTGTAAGCCCGAATAGATGTTTCAGAAGTTTATTCCTTTTTAGATGAACGCTGTTTACCTCTTACGTAAAGAATCACCTGAAAGACTTTGGGCTGGGGGACCAGTTCTGTGTTTTCACATGTCAGGAGCACTTGCCATCTTTCATTCCTTCGTGGAAAGCAGGAAATCATGCTGCCTGTGAGACGCGGCAGAAACTGAAGCGGAACACACAGCCCCCAGTGGCAGTTGCAGTGCAGAGGGAGCCCGCAGTCCCGCAGCGATAAAGATCAGGGGACTGGTGTTGTTTTGTGTTGGAACTAACGTCGAATTCCCTTTCGATAGCCGGGCTTAGAGGCTGGTCCATCTCCTTTGCCACTTTGCCGTTCCATTTGCCATGTGATGATTGCCTAGTACAATGGCACACAGAAAGCCCTATGGAGCAGTGCCGGATATCACCTCGCTCTGTCCAGGAGAACATGGGATGAGAAGAAGCTACTATCGTGCAGTAGCCCTGTTACCTGTGGGAAGATGGTGAATATATGCAGGTCTTTTTTTTTTTTCAGTTGCGTTGACTGAGTAGCACCACAAAACCTGATGGTTTACTTCTAGCAGGATGATTGAGAGGCACGACTCCAGTCCCGGAGGGGTGAGCCCTAAATCCTCCTGCCTGCTTAGAAGCAGGTTGCCTAAAACGGTCCACCTGGGCTAGTAGAGAGCGCGTGTCTGGATTATAATTAGGCAGAGTAGGAGATGCTGCAACAGAAAACGCCTCCCTTGACCCTGACTTTAAATTGCTACTTCTCAGAGAAGCAAAGTCATTTTACATTCTTTAGTGGGAAAAAGGTGTGAAAACACCTTGCTCTTTCATAACAAATGGACAAAGTCTTGTAGGATTTTAGAACTCAGGAGCCATGAACACACATTTCCAATCCAAACCAGGACCTGAGTCCCTTAGGAAGTATTGATTAGCCTTGCAAATTGGCCTGGTTCTTGGTTTTCTTGTTGATTTATTTATAGTTTCTGGTATATCGGTATTCATGTATTTGGATGTCTCCTTTTAAGGTAAAGTCAACTTGAAGCATTTTAACATATATTTGCATATATGGAAAGAAGAAGCAAAGGTGGAGGACAAGTAAATATTGGGGAAGAAAACGCAGTGAGATAAGGGCGTGTAGAGTTTTGCCAGAAAAATGAGGAATTCAGGTGAGGGGTCATCTTTTCTGCCTCGTGGAAGAAATTGCCAGATAGAAAGGCCTTCGGACACCCAGGGAAGGCACAGGACTGGCAGGGTCTGAGACCTGCAAGTGACTATTAGTCCCTTCACACATTTCTCTTGGCTCTCTCATAGTATTGTAAGTAACTCTTAATCAAAACATCTGCCTTGCTTAGCCTCAGGCTAAGTATGAAGTCAGAAATAGCCAAACATTACTCTCTCCTGGGTCTGTCTTCAGATTCAGTTCTACAGGATCAGGTCACGTGTTGCTAGGTGCCATATTGCCCTGATCCTCAAGAGTTGGACACTAGGCATTTATTAGTTTTGAGCTTCCTGGTAGTCTACTCAGAGAAACAGAGCTGCATAGAGAGTTTTCTTATGTGATAAACTATTCCACAGTACCTTTAAAATGTCTAACTTCTGGCTGGTATTATCAGCTAAGTCAGTTATCACCCATCTTTTTGGCACCAGGGACCAGGTCTGCTGACACAGGAGTGAGTGATGGGGTGTGGCTGTAAATACAGATGAAATTTCCCTTGCCCACCCACTGCTCACCTTCTGTGAACTGGCCCGGTTCCTAACCCGGCAGAGTCGGAGACTGTGGACTAAATGACTTATTGTATGTAAATAATTCTAGGTGCTAAATTGAAATCCCCATTAGTGGATTTGCAAGAGATACAAAGAGCTTCTCGAGATTTATCTTAGGCATAATTACAGTCACACCATTAAATTATGGCGTGTTGACTTGCCCTACTCTCTGGTTATCAGATACATCCTAGACCAGCTGGTCTGGGGAAAGTGGATTTAGCAGAAATTTAAACTTCCTTTCTGGAACATTAATGCTAATTATCTCAAAAATACTGCAAGGTGATCTGTTTATCAGATTGGGGAATCAATAATTTCTTAATCATAATGAAGAATACACCTGAAAAAGTATAGGAAAGAGGGAGAGGGAGGGAGGGAGGGAGAGAGCAAGAGAGACAGAGACAGAGACAGACAGATAAGAAACTAATGACATTAAGCATTTTCCTTGTTGGCTCTCACTTGGAATCCCTCTCCAAAAAACGACGAATAATACATCATTAACTGACTTTCTGAAAGCTACGAACAATATGCCTTTTTGAGTAAGCCTTGATGATAAGTGGATCCTCCCTTGATGAATTAATTCTTTCCAGGTCTACCTGTTCAAAGCCTTGTTAGATGAATACTTTTTTCTAAGGTTTCCTCAGACAGCTGAGCTGGAATGGAGCCGCCCTCATATTACAGGGATTGCAAAGCAAATGGGAAGAAAAGTCAATTTGAAGGGTAACTAGCACAATGTGGAGGCAAAGCCTTTGACTTCTCCTGGATCGTAAATATTGACACAACCTTCTCGTAGCAGTCCCGTGGCGACTGAGATGGAGTGCTTTTGAAACCCTGTGAGTTTCGGCCCGTTTTCACAGCAAAGGTATGTGAAGAGAAATGAAGAAAGTTGCTGTCAGAGTTGATTCTCTCACTGGCACGTTTGCTCATGAATGCAGGTAGTATCCTCACAGTGGTGAGCAGTTGGATAATAATTTCATGCTAATTTTGACTTTGATTCCTTCCGACCATTAATTTATTCATTGGCTCTGATATGCCCTGAACTTCACTGTCAAGACAAAGATCTTTAGAGACGGATAAATCAGGTCAGTGGAAGGGAGGCTACGCAGAGCTCAGTTTTAGGTGGTGGAGCCCTGAAACTTAACAATTGTGCTGTCGTTTTTTCTACTTTGGGGGACGATTGCGTCATGTATCATTAAAAATGCTAAGAGAGTTGTTGCTCCTCTGAACAGTCTCCTGACAAGGGAGGGGGCGATTTATAAGATCAAAACCTAGACTGAATATTTAAATATGAAAAACATAAAATATTGTCCTTAATCCACCGCAAAGTCCTCCCTGTCACTTTGGACCCACCCACCCCATCCTTTTTGCCACATTCTGCAGCACTTTAGGAATTCTTCTTTCCTGAGTGTTTTTAGTGCTGTTTTAGAGGTCTGCGGCTGCTTGGATGTCCTAGTTCATTCAAAATGTTGACTTTTTGTGGTCGTTTTGACTTTGGGAAGGAGCCACAATTTGCAGAGTGCCTTGATCTGGTGAAGAAGGTGGATGAAAATACACTGTTTAGGACCCCACATAGACAGGGTGACAGGAAACTGCCCTCGGAACCTTCTTGCAGTCTGCCCCATGTGTGCCTCCTTTGGCCGACTTTCACGGTGTCCCTTAGCTCTTGTGTGGTACGTCAGCTTCATGGAGTCCTTGATTACTTGCTAAAAGCTGTATCTGAGGATGTGTGATTTTATTTCCAAACAACCTTGTTGTGGGTTGGGCTGGGGATCACCGAAGCACTCCCATGCCTACCTCAGCAAGATGTTGCCAACCCAGAGTGGTGGGCAACAGGCCCGTGACCCCTGCACCCTGGGAGGCTGAGGCAAAAAGATGGCAAGGTTGAGCCTAGGCTGGGTGAAACTGGAAGAACACGACTCAAAATAAAAAATAAATAAAGGGCTGGGAGTATACTCCATCTCCAGTGCTTCAGGGCGGAGTGAGTAAGCAAAACAGAGCAGCAGCCTCAGCGAGAAAAATCCTTAACAACAGAACTATGTCTACCAAAGCTCCCTGAGATTTATGGCTTCTTGGTTTCATTTTACGTCTCTTTGATGATCCCTGGGGAAGGCAGTTGGAAGTGTCGCAGTCAGCACACGTCACTCTTCAGCTAGTCCAGATCAGGAACAGCCATGCAGACGGGAAGTGGGGAGAGGAAGTAGTTGAATTACATTTGGAAAGTGGACGTTGCAACCCAGAATACCTGCTGGGACATGGACTTACATGTGTATGGCCTGGCAAGAACCAGAAAAAGAAAGATTTCTCAAAATGAAGGCCAGTCACCAAACAAAACCGCTTGCGAATTGTAAGATGGAAGAAAAATTGACAAAGCAACACAATTTAACCTGGGTTTCAACCAGCATTTTAGTTGTTCTCCCCCCCACCCCCACTTCATATTTGCGAACTCCAAGGCTGGCGGACGCAGGTGGCTCATGGGACACGACACGCCAGGCCTGCTGTGGAGCCTTATTTCATGTCACAAAGGTTTTCCTTTAAAATAATCAGAGCATGTAGCTCCTCAGGTAATTTAAACACAAGTGTTAGCTAGATAACATGTTTCTTAACTCTTCCCTCAGGGATATGCATACTTAGAGAACTACACTGCCTCCCCTTGTAAACATGAACGCTAAGATTCCAGGCAGGTGGGAAGAGGTATTTTCGTGGGTTGTGTTGTTAAATGTTTTTGGTTACTCTCCTTCCGGGCCCATGCGGGATCATATCTGATCAGCTTTCAATGGTCGGGAGGAGCCATGTAACTAGTTTTGGCTCACAGTGTGAGTGGAAGAAATGTGTGTTATGTCTTGGTTGGAAAAAGTAATTATTAGAACCATCCAGAACTCTCTCTTTAAGTCATAGGCATTGACCAAGGCAGGTGACCAGGGTGCCCACCTAATGTTAGTGTTATAAGGGTTAAATTATTACGATGTCTGTAGAATGATTAACATAGAGTCTAACGTCTGTTAATGTTAATAGACGTCAATGAATATTTGTCATTCGTACTCCACACTTGGATAGGATAGCAAATCTTTGTCGAGAAGCTGTCACAGAGCAATTGATACTATGCATCCAATCATGGCTTAGAAGTAATCCACCATTTTCCACTGTTGAGTTATTAATAAATTTAAAATATGATTCTTAGGATAAGAATAAAGAGTACTGAGTAAATATGTCAAAAATTGTTGTATGTCCTGAGCTCTAATGAGCAAACTGATTCTTTGAAACACCTGCACTCAGTCTCTTCTTCTTGCTGGATATAGTGTGACAAAATTGAACTTAGAAACTTCCAAATCAGGCATTCAAATGCAGCTCCCCCAATTAGGGACATTATTTCAACTTTTGGTGAGAAGGTTTGTCGTGTTCAAAGTTTGGTTGATTCATAGTTTCTGGTGAAGTTTAAATTATAAGTGGAGTGTGATAAAAATAGTGTGTTTAGAAATGATTACAGGGAAAGATATACGAGCATGAATCCCCCTCAGCAATGTCCCCATTTGCTTTATACACACTTCATCCATTTTTAATCCAGCCTTCTTACCACCTTCTGAAGTGGTTCTGAAATTCATCTTTCATGAGTGTCTCTGCATAACCTTACGTAACTGTATATTTTAGAGTTTCTTCTGGAAACAACTCCCCTGCTATTTTGGGGACATAGCTTCTTCACTTCCGGTGACAGAAAGGTGAGCTGGAGGTTGCCGGCAACTGTGATCTTGACTTCTCAGGCAAGGTTGGTTCAAGATCGAAGGCCAACGTGAAATATAGCAATCTGATCAAGTGTTAGTTTTCCCCTTTCAAATTGCCTTTGTGTTTTGGGATTTCCTTACCCTGACCTCAGTTCATTTACATGAGTCAGTTTAGTTCTTCCTTGCTTTGAATAACTCAGTAGGGTTTTACTTTGGTTTGGTGAATTGTTTTTATTGTTTTGGTTATTTTAACTGGCTCTCTCATCCCTGGTGCTTAGTGGTGGCTTAATAAAGGTCACTTTTCCTCTCTTTCCTTCCTTTTACTTGGTGCTTTTGTAGAGAGAAGCAGTTCCAAATTAAGATGTCTTAGACTCTTCCAGAGATCTGCAGAGATAAAACTGGGCATTTATTGCTGTTCTGATGTATTTGCACTTGCAGGAATGATTCAAAAGCCGTGGTGGTTAAAACTGCTGTTGTGGGAACACAATAGAGGACACAGAACGCAGCCGCACTCGGGATGTTGTATTCACCTCCACACACTTGCAGAAAGAAGGGAGCCAGTGTTACTGTCCTCAGCAAGGAGTAAACATAGCAATTTAAACTTGATTCTTGAGTACAGGCTTTTCATGTCTTCCAGACTGTGCAGTGGGATGTTTGCAGTGAATGTTTTCTGTGACTCTCTAGGCGCAGGGGTGTCCTCGATACACAGCACTTGATAGGTTAAGTCGCAAGCTCTGTTCTTTAGGCAGCGTCATTTTTACTTGTAAGAATAATTGGCATATAAACTACAGATACTCTGACTTGATTGTTACTTGAAGGGAAGTAACCGATAAAATTCAAGTACCTGAAAGTGAGAATAAGGAAAGCCTTGTATCCGCCACTGTGAACTTGACGGCTTCTCAGTGTTAAGACACTTTTCCAGTGAGTTTAGTGGTGATTCTAACAGATGTGACTTCGGGTTTTATAGCGTATGTCAGCATTTAGAAGATCTGTGTAACTCAGTGAACCAAGGTCTTGCCAAGAAGCGATAGGCGGTGTTACAGTCACTCGTGATAAAAAGTCCTTTCACATTGCAGGCAGATCAATAAATTATGGTGGAACTGAGTATAAAGTATCTATTTGCTTAATTTTAGGTATTTTAACTGTGGTAGACTTGTAAGAAGTTGTCACTTGTAGTACTTTTGTGTAGTATTAAAGAAGACCATTTGTGGTTATCTGCAAAGGCTGCTGGGAAACTCCTCGCTTTTTCAGCTACCTCTCCATACAAGTCAGGACTTTATCATACAGTTGAACTGAAGTGACGCATTGCATCGGCTTGGTTGTAGAAACAGACACAAAACTCCACTTGTCTTTTCTGAAGCCAGCAGTTTTAACCATTTCGCAAGTGTAAAGCAATGCTATACGTTTTCTTGCTTTAGAGATAAAATTACCTTCGTCAAATGTTATTCTTGTTCACTTATCACATACATTTTTAAAAACATTCGTTAATATACCAATGTTTCAGTATCTCAGGTTTAATTCAAAATACTGTGAATATTCCTAGACCTGACTTACGTAAATCATTTCTTGATATCTCTTGTAGTACTTGAGCATACAAAGATGTTCTGAGGCTACTGATCCCTTCTTAGTTTAGTGGGTTATTTGGTCCATGCTTAATGCTAAAAACTGCACTCTTACATTTTCATATATTTATTCTGTCTTGGACCCATATTCTTTCACCTCTGTAGTCTAGGGGATTCCTTCAATCTTTGACAGTACCAAAAGCTCCCTTGTGTTCTTATATATTTATGCATATATTTTTGTTGAACTCTCCACATCTATTGCCTTGACTGATGCCTCTGTAGACAGTGAGATCTTGAAGGGCAGGTGCTCACCTTTGATCATGAAAGCCTCAGCCCCTACGCAGAGGTCCAGACTACGAAACAATGTACCTTGTTCTCCAGAGACCGAATCTGTAGACCTGAGAACGATATGCTCTTTTGATGCCCTGTCTCACAGCCCTGTGAATGACCTGAGTGTTGGCAAAGCCAAGCACATCAGTCCACAGTTAGATGCCAGAACTGAGGCTCATGGCCAGGCTTCAAAGGAAAACTGGTTGCAGAAGGAGAAACTCTAGTTTGGCTCCAGGAATTCTGGGTATCTTTGCAGGGTTCCAACATTTCTTGGGTGCCTGAAATAGGCAGCTTCCCTGTTTGCATTGACAGACTTTAGATGAGGTTACAGCAAACGGGAGAGGTACCCTCACACATTTGGAACAGTCGGTGAAAACAGGAGTTATCCTCAAAGACTCGGGCCAGTTAATGAACAGACACCCGCCAACTGGCATCATCGGTTGGAAGCAGCGCAGCCGGCACTGCACAGGGGCTTTCCCCAAACTTTTCTAATTGGATGAAATTGGGAACATTTCTCAAGATTAATAAGGGTGTCAAATCGTGTCCAGCTGGCAGCTCCCGATCCCACTGAGTGTTTAATCACACAATGTGTGAGCATCAATGCCGCGTCAAGTGGCAGCCTGAGGCCTTTCCATCACAGGCGGGAGGGCCCCAGGGTGCCAAGCCTTCCTGTACCTGGCATTGTTGACCGTTGCTTACGGCTGACACTGAGTATATACAGCAACCATTTTCCAAGAAGAGCTTATGTGGAGACAGCAAATATTACTTAAGCCAAGCCGGTCTGACATCCTGCTTCCTGTTTCCATCTGCTTCAGATATTCATCCTGGCTAGCTTTCAAGTGACAGCAGATGTCCCAGTGAGAAAAAAAAATTAATCAGCTGAAAATATGTCACTCCCTACCTAATTTTATAGTTCCAGAAGCCAGAAACTGCCATCAACCTGATTTCAGAATTTAAAATCCACTTGCTTTTTAAAATAAACGATATGAGCTTCATTCTCTAGAGCTTATTATATAAGAGCACCTTTTAACATCAAGTATCGAGATGGGGAGGTCACCTTGGATTTGGGGGCTGTAAGTAAGCTTATGTGAAAATTCTGCAAGTCTAGAAAAATCCTAGCTAAGGACAAGAGAAGGTGGTACCAGAGGTAAAAATCTTTACCTTTTAGTTGTTTAGCATTGCTTGTGCCTAGGGACTATCTAGAAAATACACTCTATTTATGTTCATGCACCGTTAATCAATTTGTGTTTGTGTAAAATAAAATATCCACAGGCAAAGATGATTTATCTCCTCTGTCCTTTTTTCACCTTGAATTAAGTCAAATAATTCACTTACAACGTAGCAGTCGCTCCAAAGTTGTGTAAAAGCCTGAGCTGAACAAAACTTCCTTCAAGTGGGCTTCTGGACCGTTGGGATTTCGTGTTCTTTGTCTGTCCCGATAACCAGTCATAATAACCTACTGTCATATGTTTCTGCAGGGTAGCTCAGGAGAGATTTGAAATAACGTATTGTTTTGCTATCAGCCTATGACCTGATGTTATGATTTAGGTCTACAAAGCCCCCAGAAGTCTTATTTGTTCACGGATGGGGTTTTTGAAGGGCATTTGAATCATAAGCACACACACTCATCAACACACCAGTCCATTGGTGGGTTTATTGGAGAATGTACTGTTAAAAGCTGGGGCCTATCTGGAGGAGGCGTTTCACTGTGGGTGCATCGTGCATCTCTCTCCCTCCCTCTTTCTCTTCTCTCCCTCTCGCCCTGCCCCGCGGTTCCCTTCTTTCCCCTTCCCCTCCCCCTCTCCTCCTCCCTCTCTCTCCCCTCCTCTCTCTTCAGCCCCTCCTTCCTGGCTGCTTTACTATGAGCAGCTGTTACCCTCTTTGCCCGTCCGTGGCTTTGGAACCAACAGCCATGGACTGAGCCTTCTAAAACTATGAGTCAAGTGAACATCTCCTCCTCCATGTTGTGGGTGTCGGGTATTGTATCCCGGCAGCAGGAGTGCTGACCAGTACATCCAAGAAGCCGGAGGAGAGTTCTCAACTATCAGCGTAATGTAACCAGGTCAGATGCACCTAAATGAGCCACGAGAGGACACAAGTCTAGTTCTTACCACTTTTTCATACATGATAGCTAAGTCTAAGACACAGATAGGATTATGCCCATAACATTGTGGGTTTGATTGTTCAGGAACAAGGTAGCGTAAGACTTGAAATCCATTCGAGGGCTTGAGTACATAAGGCTGAGGAAGCCCAGGAAACGTCACCTTGGACGCTGGGCGAAGGACTAAACTCTGTGGAAGAAAGGTGAGGTGCAGTGATGGACGGTCTTCACACGCACCCGCCCAATGGGGAGGGCTCCTTCTGAACCCACTGCTCCGTGTTTTCTCAGATTCTACATTTGTTTTTTGCCATCTGCTCATTATAGAGCAAATTGTATTGATTTTCTGATTTTTATATTCTTCATGTTTTATAGTTGAGGGATTTATAGGTAAAGGAAGGATTAGTCTTAGAAGGGCAAGAAATTTCTTAAAAATAGTGATGCAACTCTTGGAGCTCCCACCGGGGGCACCATGACTTGTATTCTTACTGAACATTCAGGCTGAGTCTTGGCAACCCAGGGGGCCCAGGGCTCAGAGTGCCACTTCAGTAGTGGGGTTGACTCTAGAATACAGTCTACTCTGAACCTCACCTAATAAATCTTATGTGTGAATGTGGAAATGATTAAATTCATCACCATTAACTATGTGCCAAAACTTGAGTCTAGTGCCTGTACGAAAAGTACAGCAAAAGCGGTCACTGCATAATGTAAAGCTCGTGTTTTCCGGCGTCTTGTTAAAACTTGTCAAGCGTGTGAAGAGGCAGGAAAGGACAACCCTGGAGACAATTAATCAATAAAGGATGCATGACCGGGGTAACGGAATGAAGGGACAGCAGCTTGTACAGAGCCCTGAGTTAATGGGAACCTGAGTGGGTGGCGAGAAAGACAAAAGTAAATGGCATTTACAGAGATAAACACATCACCTGACACGCGAAATGCACTGCGTGGGACTAAGAGCACATCAGGCACTGTGGACCAGCACACACCTCCCGAATTCACCACGTTTGATCAACGCATTAAAGCTACAGATTCTAGAGGCCACAACAGCACACCTACAAAAATCACCTCCCCCCAAAAAAGCCAAAGAGCGGCAAAGGCAAAATTCTGAAAGCCTAAAGAGAAAAATTTTACAGGGGATGTGCTCACTTAAAAGAATAGTTGTGAGAACAAACTTCTCATCAGAAGCGATGCAACCCGTAAGAAAATCACACAAAAACTTTAAAGGACTAAATAAAAAATACGAACCCTGATAATGTGCTTTGAGCCAAACGGTATGCGGAGAAGCAGAGTAGACGACATGATGTTAAGCGAGAAGTGCGTAGAGGGCCACGTGTGTGTCAGTCTTCTTTCTCATGGTGATTTTCATGACCAGATGTTTGGGATACATGATCATTCCGCTCATCTTGGGGGATTTGGGCACATCCCTGGCACATCATGACAATTTTTATTCTTCGTTCACTCCCGCCTCCACGATCTCATCCTCCCATTCCTGGATTCCCTTCCTGTCTTCCCAGGGCTGGTCCTCTCCTGTGTCTTATCACTCATCTTGTAATTTGCTCATTAAATTGTTTATATTTTGGGAAATCCAGGCAATGCATTTTGGGAATTCATGCAGTATTTCACCTTCCGTGTTGGATTGATTTCATTTAGGATTATAGCTTCACTTGTAACCTGTCAGTGAAGAAGCTTCATGTTTTATTATTTGTAAAGTAAAAATGTATGGCGGGCACCCAAGTGCAACTATAAAAATTAAGACAAGGTGTAATCAGTAGGCCAATATGAAAAGTAAAGTGAAATCCCGCAGGTGAGTCAGTTGACCCAAAGGAAGGCAGAAAAAAATCAGGCACAGTGGGGCCAGCAGAAAATAAATGGCAGTGTGAGAGAAGTAAATTCAGTTATGTTCATAATTAATTGTATAATTTAAATGAATAAATTAAAAGCAGAGATTGTAAACTGGATGGGAAGAAAAAGCACATTTTTCTACCTGTAAAAGACAAAAGGCTAAAATTGAATGAAAAATGATTCACAAGTCCGCTCTAAGGAGACTTACCGAGTGCCTTATTCAGACAAAATTC
The DNA here is from genome assembly GCA_004027205.1 of Ctenodactylus gundi. Classification (NCBI taxonomy): domain Eukaryota; kingdom Metazoa; phylum Chordata; class Mammalia; order Rodentia; family Ctenodactylidae; genus Ctenodactylus; species Ctenodactylus gundi. The sequence goes on from PVKB01002783.1 coordinate 15,287, forward strand.
CTGTGCATTTTCCGCTGTGTTCGTTTCGAGGTTCTCTGTACATTGGCTGCAAAATTTGACCCCATCCTGACGGGAACCAGGCCCTGGACCTGGAGGTTAGAGTGGCCTCCAGTGGGCTCCTTCTCTGTCCGAGTGGACGGTCTAATACGTAGGTGTCCAACCCACGAAACTTGTTTGCCCTGCCACATACTCGTGTGAATGTCGTGCCAGCCACTCTTAAGGGTAGCGTCCACTGAGAGGTGAATTAAGTTTGGATGAGAGCCAGGTGATTTCACAAGGAGCAACTCAACCAAGCACATGAACTAACAAGGCAGCATGCTGCGTACAGATCCCAGAGAGCAGGGATTGCGTGTTGCGGGATCCGTGGGAGAGAGGCAGCAGATTCTCTGGGATACAGATGGGTGGGAAGGAGGAGAAAGGAAGGGATCTAGAAACTGGAGCCTAAAATGGCATACGGGGGTCACCCAAGCAGTCTTGGGGGTATTCTTCCTGGTGGGCTTGTAGCAAAAGGGCGCTCCGCGTTCACAGTGTGATGGATGTGGCCACTCCGACCTATCTGCCATCCTTGAGTGGTGAGAAGGTGATAGAGTGGGCCAGGAGGCTGACGTCCTTGAGGGTGTCAGGGGCGGTAACAAAACAGAGACCGTCAACAGAAATTAATTCCTCCTTCTGCTTTATAAGCAATGTAATTGCTGAAATTAATCAACTATAAGAATTGACTTTGCGCTTTAGAGCAAGAAATACTGTTGTGGATAAAGGAGTATGATTCCTAATAATGTGATCCACCTATATGGATGTCCATTGTTACATCAATGTTTATGATGCGTAACAGTTCTTAATAGGTGCATTTAATAACAGAATGCATCTGATAAAATGGAAAGAAAAAATTCATGCTTCTAGATAGACATTCCAACACTCTCTCATACCAAAGGTAGGAAGGTAAAGAGAAATTAGAGAGATTAAAGAGTATAAAAGATTTTGCTACCATGAGTTATCATTCTGATCTAATTTGGGAAAATTCAACACTAAGCCTCAGATTCCCTACCATTTTCAAGTGTGGAAATATTTACCAATGGAGAGTCTTACTTGGGAACACAGAAATCTCAGTTGTTACGAAAGAATTGAAATCATGCAATGAAGATGCTTAGATTGTCACAGACCTAGGTTGTAAATAAATTATGTAAGATGTTTAGGCATGCCTCACAGACCATAGAAGGAAGGCAAAGGAATTTTAAGAAATAGAGTTTATTAACGTTCTGAATTCATCAGTGCAGTTCAATTTAATTCAATGTAACAGTAGGGTTGAATTAATGCTTTCTTTTATGAAGAGTTTCTTGTGACCTATTTAAGAAATCTTTGTTCCTATCAGAGTTGTAAAGATACACTCCTGTTGTTTCTTCTAATTTTATTTGTATATTTTAAACCCACTTGTGATGGATGGTTTTGCATGGAAAAGCAGGAGTTAATATTGTTTCATTTCTACCTTGCATATCCAACAAGCCATCATCATTTAATGAAAAAGCCACCCACACCCATTTTCACCTTTCTGAAGGTTACTTTTGGCATATAATGTGATTCCATATACACAGTCTCTATTTTGGGGCTGTATTTGGCTTTATTAGACTACTTAGCTACTTTTAAAAAGTCAGTGTTTCATCACTTTACCTTTATAGCGAGATTTAGTATTTGGTAGGATAAGTCATTTTTTAAGTGCGAAGATGGTCAGTGGTCTCATGCGGGCTGGCTTTGGATACAAAGATTTTCGTGGAAATTAAATCGTTCATCACTCATGCTTTAAAAAGATGATTCTGTCTATCGTGTGCCATGTGTGTTGGGACTCAGAGGGGTTGTGTACAGGCAGCAAAGAACCTGTGTGTATGGTTATAGCTGACGAGGTGTAGGCTTAGGCCGGCCATGTGTAAGTGGGGTGCTGTGGACACCAGCGGCACCTTGGAGACAGGAGCAATCCCACATGCTGGAGGACAACACAGGGGCGAGTTTCTGGCTGGCATCAAGGATGCTTTTCACTGACCCATAGAACTCTTTAGAAGTGCCTATGTGGTGTGAAGGGTGATGTTGGATTTTGCGTGGGCCTGTTGAGTTTCAGGCACTTACAGGGCTTCAGACAAGGCGTGTCGGAGTGTGCAGCTCATTCTATGTGTCTGACAGTCGGAGAGAGGTGGAACGTGGGATAGCAGTGAGCACGAGTCATTGAAGGCGGAGTGGTGACTGAAGCTACAGGTGCCCCTGAGGTCATCCCCAGAGATTGCTTAGAAGAAGGTAAAGCCGCCTTGTAGGCTCCAGATTTGGGGATCTGTGGAGAGTGAAGGACAGTCAGAGTAGCACGAGCCTTCCAAAGTAAAGAAGAAATTACCCCCGAAAATCTTGAAGAAAAATGAAAGACTGTGTCACCAAGAGAGAAATGTTTGAAGGGTGGAGTGATTATAAAACATCAAGTGTAAGGATGACAAAAAGTGAAGTCAGGTAATAACTAGCATAGTCAAGTGTTGGCTTCTGGTCAAACACTATTTTTTTAAAAATCATTTTCTGTGACATTTTAATCTTCCCCATTGCTCCAGGTCAGTGATATAACCAAAGATTCTCCAGACTTAATCACTGCCCTACAATGGCTGTTGGTAATCTTTGATAGATCTCGTGAGAACGTGTTGGGTGGTTCATAGCTTTAAGAGCCATTTGAATGAAACACAAAAATAAAATAGAGCTCTTATGATGCCTGGCTGTAAAAAAAAATCTAAGAGAGACGTGTCACAGCCATTGGAATGAATATAAAGAATTGTTCATTTTTTCTGTTGCCTGTTTTTAAGCTGCTTAGAGCCGGCGGGCCCTGACCAAGGTGCTGAATTTGATTCCCTTCTGCTCACAAGATTTACTCTGAGCAGCTATGAGAGAGAGAGAGAGAGAGAGAGAGAGAGAGAGAGAGAGAGAGAGAGAGAGAGAGAGAGAGAGAGGATTCTGAATTACTGATTGACTGGAAATTTAGAATCTGTATTACTTAACTATGTAAGTCCTCACCACACTGAAGTGAATCGGTTAATCTGTGTGGGTTCAGTTTTTATTTTTTTCTCTTTATTTTGTACTGGCAAGAGTCAAACTGGAGGAAACAGCATATGTGACTCTATATATGTATAAAATATGCTTGATATGAAAAATGTTTTATATTTCAGAGGTATTTCCATATAAATTTCACTTTGGTTAAGTCTGAGAATCACTTCAGTTTGTTAGTTATTAAGATCACTTGAAGCCAGTCCTGGTGGTGCACACCTTGTGTTATCAGTGTTCTGGGAGACTGGGGGACAGTGATTATGAGTTTGGTTCCAGCTTGGCCCATCTAGTACCGTAAGGAAGATCTATGTCAAAAAACAAAGATAGAAATCGGGACCTAACTTAGTGCGAAGACCCCGGGATCCTCAAATCTCAGTACCACCACTCCCACCTGGGATCCAACTCAGGGCCTTGAGTGCCCCAGGCAAGTGCACTCCCCTTGACGCACTCTGCAGTCCCTGTGTTAGTCACCCCCCACCCAAAAAAAAACGTGTTATGTCACTTCATGCCACTCCCTCCCAGGGAAGCTCTGGTTCCAAGCACCCAGAGATGGCCCCATCACAGCAGCTGGTGCGTGATACTTACCAAATTTTTCCTTCTCCTCCATCAGATTTCATGTTGAATAACTGAATCCACGCTTACATTCTTTTCTCCCTATTCCTTTTTATGAAGAATTTCTATCCTCCAGAGATGGGGTTATGGTCACAGTCACACTCTTTGGAATATGATGCCAGTTGCTGGTGGTACTCTAAGCGTATCCCATGATGGGCATAGTTCATTTTCTGCTTAGTAGTGTGTCTTTTAGAGTTATGGAGACTGTTGAGAACCAGATTTATTTCCTCTTTTATACCGATTGCTAGAAAGAGAATGGATTCTTCTGTCCTCTGTTCTGTAGCAAAACTTCTGACATCTTCTGTTTATGTTTTACTGTGACCTATTTTAGATACATTGATGTATTTATGAGCCATCGTAAGTCTTTGCTAGAATGTGTTGTATAAATAAACATTTTTAAACCACACATAAAAATTGTGCATTTGTTGCGTGCCAAAGAAATACAAGAAGCTTCCTGTAGATTATACATGATTTATTTCTTAAGTAATGGCAGTGATAGTAATTATCATATATTCCTGGATAAAGCCAAGTATGCGAGACCTAAAGCTAATTTTAGCAAAGGAATAGGAGAAAGATGTTATTGTGGCCAACATTCCAAAGGCAAAGGGCCATGTTAAGTCCTTGGTGGGGTCCTGCGCAAGGCCTTGGCAGGGTCAAGTGCAAATTGAAGGTCCTCATCCTGACTTCCTTACCTTCTAGGCTATTCCTCATGCTGCGGGGGAAGGTTGTGGTGCACTGAACTAAGGCATGCTGGAACAGGCTTCCAGGGAAATGGGCTGAGAGAGGCTACATGTGTTTTTATTTTTCTTACATGTATTTTTCAGTGCCAGGGATTGGTATACAATGGATGTGTGTTTGAGTGCTGACCAGCTTTGATCTCGAAGTCGCCCACAAGTGCTGAGTTGGCTGAGAACATTGCATGGTAGGCCCTGGGCACAGGGCTGCCTGTAGTGACAGCCCGGGGCCTGCGGGTCTTGCCCTGTGGATGCTTCTTAGACTTGTTATTTTCATCCTGGTAACTTTATCCAATGGCTTATGTGTTTAATGATGTACTTAGTCATCATGTGAAAAGGGCACAGCTTAAGTTGTATATATTTGAAATTTGTCTCAGTTTGTCAGGATACTTGCAACTTTTCTTAATCCTATTGTTATTATTTTTGTAAATGTATTTTAGTGTACATTCAGCTTGGGGAAGATAGCCAGTAAATGTCTTCACACAGACTGGTATTTGTTTGGCTGTTTTTCAGTCAATGGAAATATAAAGTTCCAGAAGATACAGTTGTTTTGCGTACATCTCAAGTTGTTGAAGGTTCAGAAGCTCTTAGCTTGGTAGGTTTGAGTGGTTAACTCTTTTCCACAGTTGCTCTGAGTGCAGAAAAAGATGTGAGATGCCAGGGCTTTTGTTTCAAATGTCTTGTCTTCAAACCTTGTTTTCGCTTCCTGTTTCTGTGGCCAGTGAGTTCTAGATACAGGCTGCTTGGGAGGCAGCAGAGCAAACCTGTCTGTCTAGACCCAGGAAACTGAGAAGTGGAGATTCCTGACACCTGTCCCCCTTCACGTCCAGGGGCAGGTCTGGAGATGGCGCTGCATTTTTAATTGAACTTATCACATGATGTGGCACATTCTACTCTTTAACGAGTGTACCTCGAGGATGACAACAAGGTCACAATAAAGTTGACATCCCTCCAATTCAGAATTGTTAGTTTGATCTTAAGAGGCTGTAGCACCTTTCCACTTTTCTTTTTAATTCTTCTTCCCCCCGTAATTACTATTTTTATTAGTGCACGTTTATGATGCGTAATAATTATGTTCATTAGATTACATTAAGAAATCGATGCATTTACATATCTCACCTTAATTATTTTTGCTTGCTCCTCCCCTGTCCACCCTCCCATTCCTCCCATTCGTCTTAGAGCCTGTGTCTTCACAGAGGCTGTCTCTCAGTTTTCTTCTATGTTGCTCCTTCAGTTAGTTGCATTTTGGGGTTCTCATACACGAGAAACCACATGATCTTTAACCTCCTGTGTCTGATTTCTTTCCCTTGGTGTGACGGGACCCTGAGTGTTTTTAGTTTTCTTCCAGCATCATCCTACTCTCCCGTCCACCCCTCCTTTGCGTGTTTCTGTGGCCACAGGCACACGTCACACACTGGGGTTCCCCACGAACCGGTCCTTGATTCAGGTATCTTATCACTATAGTTGGGCCATCCCATTGCTTCTATCTTCACCTGCCACTCACAGGCCCTATCCACATTTTCTTTTCACACTCAGACCTATTTTTGACTGCTGAATGGTAACATCTAGGTCTCTGGTGGTAAATGGCTCTCATACGATGAGATGAATAGAGATGACTCCGAAGACCTCATGGTTGGCATTTCTGTAGTTGAATGAATGTTGTCTCATCAAGAAAAAATAAGACTCTCCATCTAAGTTCTCTATCTCTGTGTCAGTCTGTGCACTAGAATGCTCTCACTAGTCCCCGCTACATTCTGAGAAGTTACCTCTTTTCTGTTACATATTTCCCTACATTAAATCAATTAGAAAAAAATCAGTGGCTGTTCTAGAAGAGATGTTGTTGTACCATTCCTTCATGGGGCTGTCAAGGTGACACACAAGCTCTGGCGTGATTTGCCTGTGCGTCCCTGTCAGGTCCCATTTCTCCCTCTTCTGCCTCTGACACTCTGGGCACACTGGATGCCAATGCACAGGGCCATCTTGGGCTCATTCCTGGGACAGATGGCTCTCTGGTGGCAGCACTCCTACTGCCCCATGGGACGCTTGCATCTTACTCATTTATGTCATTGGTGTCCGGAGCTCCTTGAGAACACAGGTTCTCTTTTTATTCCTGATGAGGACCTCATAGGACCTAGAAGGGAGTTTGATACAAAGTGGAACACTAATGAACGCCTGTTTCATCAATAATTCCGTGCATTAATGATTTCGTGCAGGAGGAATTGTCTCATTGTGTAGCTTGGGAAAAATCTCAGTGGTGCAGAGCCATATGCTTCAGGCTAGTTTCAGATTAATATTCACGTAGGACACAGACACAGACAGTTACTTAATTTTAATCCTGAAAACCATTAAACTTGAGGTATTTCATTTTCTAAAATATAACTCCCAGAAAAATTAAATTAAACTTACAATGTATGCTATAAAACAGAGTCATTTACTCAGATTTTGAGCCAGCTGACTTCCTGGAAGCAGTTTTATTTTCTTTTGTTGATCGTTTGAAGATACTCATCTGAAGCCTATGGAGTCAGAGATATTGGGTCTGAGACGTTTGCAATAAAAGTGGTATCACGATGAAGTTAGTCAGGTAGTGTGTCTGTTTTCCCAGTATATATAAAGATTTTGCTCCCACTGCCATAGTCTATAAAAGTGTGCACTATTGTTGTATCTCGAAAAGCAATATATATCTTAATTAAAAGTGCTTTGTTGTTGAAAAACACCAACCATCCTATGAGACTTCATCCAGTTGCAATCTTTGCGCTGGCAAAGGGTCTTGTCTCAGTGCTGATGGCTACTAGGTGACCAAGGTGTTCGTTGCTAAAACAGCAGCTGTCACAGTTTCTTAGAGTGATGCATTTTGTTGGGTTGATCGGCTCTTCAGTTCATGGAAGATTTCTCCACAGAATGCATTATTGGTTGATAGCATTTTACCCACAGTAGAACTTCTTTCAAAATTGGCCGTTTCCTTCAACTGTTGCATTATTTCCTCAGCAAAGTTCATATAACGTGCTGAATCCCCCACTGTCATTTCAACAATGTTCGTGGCATCTTTACAATGGGAAATCTCATCTCAAGAAACCACGCTGTTCACTTAGCCATAGGAAGCAAGTCTTCTCCCATTAAAGCTGGATCCCAAGATGGCCGCCTCCCAGTCACATGTGCAGGCTCCACTTCCAGGCCTGGTTCTCCTGCTGCGCCCACCACATCTGCAGTGTCTCCACTGAACACTTGGGCCTCTCACAACCTCCCAGGTGGGTTGCAATCATCATCTTCCATGCTCTTGCTTGTGATGACAGCTGAGCCTCCTCCCACCCGTCGTGAGTGTTCCCAATGGTTCCAGGGTGGCGAATCTCTGCTAGAAAGTTTGTCACTAATTTTGCTTTGGCCAGTCTGAAGGCACACCACCAAAGGCTTTATTAACATCTTAGCAAATAATATACTTCTTAAACAGTAGGTCTTTAAATTTGGAATTACTCCATGGTCCCTGGGCTGAAGATGGCACATTGCGCTAGCAAATGTAAAAACTATGGGGCATTATCAAAAACTATGGTGAATAATGAAACAAAAATTACTCTAAAAGATACATTGCTTATTGATCCTTCTCACAATTCAGTGATACTTATGTATCATTCTTGCTAGCATCTGAAGCTGTTCTAGGAGTCCTCTTCCCTAAGTGCCTCTTTGTGACTGCCAAAATGTCCTGGATTTCTTCAAAACATTTGTGGTACGTCCTCATCTACCTTCTGGATCTGGCACCGTGTTACTTTTGGCTCTTTCCCAAAGTCAAAATGACCATAACAGATCAACTTTTTGAGTTGATTCAGGATATCAGGGCAGCCATGACGACTCAACTACAGACACTCAGAAAGAAGACTTGCAGAATTGCTTCAGAAAGTGGCAAGATCACCGGGATAAGAGAGTTTGAAGTAAGAGTGTTTTAAGGGGGATTCATGACAATTTGTCTCTTACTATAATGATGGTATGAAAACGTATTCACTGTTGTGTTTGTTCATGTCTCATTGATTAATTGTGTCGTACATCTTCACTAGAGATTTTGAGTGATCAGGTGCATTGTCTATGATGAGTGATATCTAAAAGTGATCTTTTCTTTTTCCGAGCCGTGGGTCTGAAGAGTGATCTTAAAATCTCTTTAGCCCTGCTATGTATAAGCAGATGTGCATCTTCTGGGCTTTCCTGTTCTCCTCACAGAGCATAGAAATAGCAGGTGGTGGGATTCTTGAGCTCCCTGGGATTTCCAGCACGAGGCATGGTCCTTGCTTTCCGCTTGAGTTCACCAGCTACGTTAGGCCCTGACCAAAGCAGGCCTTTGCTTCTCCTCTCTCGCTGTGGTGGTCCTGGGGGAAGCACCCTTCCTCTGCGAGGCTACTGACCTTCAGTGCAGGCCCTTCCACCCGTGACCACAGCTGCAGCTCCCCTGCAGCCCCACCCGCTCCTTCATGTGAAGATGGCTTCGTCCCTTCCCAAGAGGACTTCTTCCAGCTTCCAGCCTTCCTCCTTCAGTCCCCTCACCTCTCGCAGTCTTCCTAGAGTCGAGAGAGCAGGGCTCTACTCTGAGGTTGGGCTCGTGGAAACCGTCTCATTTGACCTTCTCTCCAGGACGCCAGAACTTTCTCTCTGATAAGCGGTTCTGCTTTCTTATGATTTATGTGTTCAGCAGAATACAACTTTGAATTTCCTTCGTGAACTTTTTCTTTCGTTCACACGTGGCTAGTGGTGGTGCAGGAACTGTAGCGTGGCGCCTCTGTCGTCTGTCCGCGTGCCTCTCTCTCTATCATCCTGGAGCCTTTGGCTCCTCAACACTTGGAGCCATGGGAAAGGGAGACGATTAACTGGTTGATACTCTGGTCTCGCAGGAAGTAGGGAGGCTTCCAGTCACATGTGCAGAGGGAGGGAGACAGGGAGGTGGCTGATCCGTGGAGGAGTCAGCACACACAGAACGCTTACTAAGTTCCAGTGCATCTGTGTACAGTCTGTGGCACCTCAAAGCAGTGACGATAGCAGCGTCGAAGATCCCGACTCACTGATCACTGTGACAGATAGAGTCATACTGGGGAAGGTCGGATGACTGTAAAAATTACCAAAATGCGACACAGAGAGCACAGGCTGTGATGGAGGAATGATGCCAGCTGACTTTCCCAGGCAGTATACACCCTCACGGCCAGCAAGATTATCACGACAATGTCAGTAATAAAAAGCAATTATGGGGAGGGGTGCAAAAAAGCAATTATCTTCAGAAGCCAATAAAGGAAGCAGAATAAAATCAGGCATGCGTGCGTGTGACGTGAGTCTCAGGATTTCCTGACAGTTGATGTGTCAGGGTTTCCTGTCGCCAAGCTGATCAGTCGCTTTGGGTAAGACTAAGAAATGAAAACAGGACCAAAAGAAAGACCTGCTGGCAGTGCACCTTGACCAGAGTTAACAGAGGGTATGATTGCTTTACACATGGATGAGAATTCCAAGAAGGAGGTGGGCCAACAACAGAGAGAATAAATTTTCTAATTAGAAAATCTGATTCAGCTAGATTAGATAACAAGTAGAAATTATTGGCCAGAAAGTGGAAAGGACAGGAGTAGGTCAGGCTTGAGGCGTGGTTTCGTGAAGGCTGTCTCCCATGCTTCCCCTTGCTCGAGCTGTTCCTGAGTCATCCTTCCCTGTGTGATAAAGTGGCTGCAGAAGTTCTGTCTTTGATACCAGTCGCTGCACCATTAACAAAAAGAATGAGCGCTGGGGTCTCTCCGTGCCTCGAAGACTCAAAATTCATTCATTGGACTGGCTTATACCATCAGGCTAAATCTAACCTCACTTTTTTTTTTTTTAATAAAGGTGAGTGAAAAATTGTATTGGCTTCACCTAGGTCATAGACTCCACATCAGAAAATAGGTTGTTTCTCCTCTACGTTACGAAATCTCGTACAGGTATCTGGGCTTACGGGACAGTACAGAGGAGTGGACTTGTAGATGTCACCAGTAGCTAGAGGACATGCCCAGGAGTGATGTAATGGCAGCTCAAGTAGCCTATTCAAAAAGTTCCCAGTACATCTGTGCGGCTGTCCTTCACTTCATTACTTTGCCTTACAAGCCTGTAACAATGTTCTCCAAAGCAGCTTATGCAATCGTTTGTCCTGCTTACTGTATTCATTCTCCTTTTTTTTCTCATGAAAGCTGAATATTATTATGACTCTGGTCTCAGCTCAGATTCCAAATTTCATTTGTCTCAGCAACCAGGGTCTGGCTCCATTAATGTGTTAGATAAAATAGACACAGACTCAGAGAGCATAAAATTGGAATTGCTGTCCACACGTGGAAACGGTCAGCTCGCCTCCAACCTGCAGCTTTTAGATGAAAAAGTGAGAGAGGTTTCCCAGTGACACCATCTGAGAGAAAGCCTCTGCTGCCCTTCATCCACATTGTTATTATGCCTCTGCGTTCTATGGTTAATGGGCTTTAGCTAGTACGTGGTCGTAACGTAATTTTCTCACTTACATCTGCCACTCTTTTGCTGTCTCCTTGCCATCTGGTTTCCTATGTTTTGGGGCAGTTCAGTAGAGATATTCTGATACTTTCGTGTCCCCCACTAGTCACCCTTACGTCCCCCGTCTCTCTCCCCCATCCCTTCCTTTTGTCTGCTAATAATCTCCCTTCCTTTCCTGTAATCCTTTTCAGACTCTCCTTGTTAGGGAGAACATGTGATGTCTGTTGTTCTGAGTCTGGCTTTTTAAAATTTCAGTTCTTTACTTACAAGTTCATACCACTTAGGCGCCCCTTTTCATTACTTCCTAAGCTAGAATCCCTCCCTCCCTCCCTTCCTTCCCTTTCTTCCTTTCTCTCTTCCTAGAAATTCCATCTGTCTTATCAGCAAACACATTCTCAACAGTCATTGGTGACGAGACAGCTACTGATATCTTCTACATGGGCCCACTGCATTATGGGCACATATTTTTAATCAATGAGTCCTCATTGGCCAGATCACTGTGTGAGTATTCTACCAACCTTGAGTGGTAGATGGTGGTCATAGCGGTGCCTCAGAGTAGCTGGCATAGCGCCTGCAATGGGGACACACGGGCACCCTGATTTCCGCATTTTCTTTTATCTGAGTGTGGTAACCTTTGCTGCCTCTGAACAGGGTGGTAACTTCCTCCTGGGGCTTGGCGGAAGGAATCTTGTGTGAGAATGAAGCGCGTGTATAGATAGCACCTTATGTGCCAGAAATCGCAAGTTTGCGCTTGAACATTAGAAACTTCTTCAGCTGCCGAGCTAGATGTCAAAGAGGGAAAGGCACCGTGGTTTTATACTCTAAAGGCAGCAGTAGCCCTGACAGCTGACAGATGTCCCCCCCCCCCCCGAGTTTCAGTCTCACCCTTCTAAGTCATGTCACGTTTTATTTCACCGTTTCACCGGAACAAATAAATGTGACTGTGACGTTGCTGCCAACATATTCCTGACCTTGGGCCGCGGGTGAGAATGGAGGAAGAGTTTGGATTTCCCGGTGAAATGAGCTCCCTGCGGCCCTTTGCAGTAGTTCTGAGACTGTGCGTGTCCTCCTTCCCGAACCACAGTGAATGCATGTGTCCTGTGCAAATCCAAGGGGGCTCGATGCCCGCAGGGCAATTGGATTCTGTCTTGTTTTCATTTGTTTTGAGATTTTAGGGGGTGGAAAAATATCATTGTGAAGCATCATCTCTTCAGTCTTATAATGGCAAGAGAATAAAACTAAATATCCCAAATGTGGAATGTACCTTGGATAAAAGGAGATATTTGCATTGGAGGTAAATGAGCCAGTGAAAAACGTTTGTGGTTATTCTGTCAGAAAGGCGCAGGGTGTGAAGTATTTGGCCCCATATAATGAACTCATAAAGGAATAAAAGGAAGCCTTTCCTTAATAGTATTAATATAAGCTTTATAAACTAGTTAAAAACTGGAGATGGGTGTGTGTGTGTGTGAAAACTAAAATGTGTCATATTATACTTTCCTTTTCCTTTCCTCTCTTTTGTCCTTAGACTTTGCTCCTGGTAATACATAGTGCCTACTACCTGACACTCTAGCACTGATCACATTATTACATTATGATTATAATCTTTTTTCCCCATTTTATTGATATGTACAAGTGCAGAATTTAAGGTTTACAATGGAGTTGAGCATTTCGTGCACATACGTATCTTGTCAAGGTGACAAGGGCTTTCCCGCTCTCCTTTTGTCCCTCCCCCTCCCCTCCCTTCCCTCCCTTCACCCCCCGCCCCCAGCCCCCTCTTTCGCTTTGTTTTTTGTTTAAAGTTCCTTGAGATACTTGTGGTCTGGGTCTCTCATATCAGAGATGCCATCCGATGTTTCACCTTCTGCTTCTGACTCACTTCACTAAGCATGATATTCTCGAGTTTCTTCCATGTGCCTGTGAAAACCTCCACGCTGTTGGACCTTACAGATGCGTAGTATTCCATTGTGTGTAAGTACCACAGTTTGTGTATCCACTGGTCTGTTGATGGGTATTTTGGTGAATTCTGTGTTCTAGCTATTGTTAGTTGTGCTGCTATGTACATGGGTATACATATATCTCTGTTGTGTGTTGTTTTGGCCTCTTTTGGCTATATTCCCAGGAGGGGTGTCGCCGGATCAAAGGGGATATTTATTTCTAGTCTTTTGAGAGCTCTCCATACTGCCTTCCAGAGTGGTGGAATGAATTTACATTCCCACCAGCAGGGCAGGAGGGTTCCTTTCTCCCCACAGCCTCGCCAGCATTGATTGCTGTTAGATTTGTTGATATAAGCCATTGTCTCTGGAGTGAGATGGTATCTTAGCATTGTTTTGATTTGCACTTCTCTTATGGCTGGAGATGTTGAGCATCTTTTCACGTATCTGTTGGCCCTTTGTACTTCTTTGCGAGTGAACTATGGTTATAATCTTGATAATGTAATGGGGCTTTCTTCTCATAGATAACTGATGGATTAGCATAAGGAATTCCGTCCGCATCTTAGGTCATCTTCCCAGCCATCCTTAGCCCAGGCACCACCCTTTACCACACACCCTGACATTGACGGGCAGAGCTTGTCCGCAAGCCCACGTGACAGGGTGGAGTGAGCACCCCCGGGGAGGGCGGCTCTGGGCCCTGCTCTCCATTGTGCTCGAAGGTACAGGAGGTCACAAGGAGCCTGGGATGCCTAGTTCTGAGTATTGCGCAATGCCTGCTGGGTAGACACCTCTGTTATGACCTTTTTTTTTTTATTCCAGTCTTCCTGTCCAGCCTTCCATATGTCCTTGGACATGATTTTCTGGTTGTCTGGTTGGATTCTTCTCATTCTGCTAGCAGCTACACACCTTGTTTTCTTCCATCCAATACTTCACCATGACAGTGATATTTCCATGTTTGTCCTTGACATATGTAAGGAATCTGTATGATTTCTATGTTTACATTTAAGAAGGGGAAAGCTTAAACTGTGTGCGGTGACACGTGCCCATAATCCCAGCATGGTGGGAGGCTGAGGCAGGAGGATCGTAAGTTCTAGCCCTGCCTGGGCAGCTTACTGATTTAATGAGCCCACCCCCACCCCCACACACACACACACAACAAAATGAAAATAAATGGAGCCATCGCTCAGTGCATAGGCGCTGAGCTCGATCCCGAACGCTGGGGAGAAGGAAGTAGGAACTTAATGTGCTGCACGTGTCAAGGACTTCTGTACTAAAGGAGAGTTGTGAAATAAGACATAGGACATGTGCACAGGTGTATTTGAATTGTAGATCAAAAAGAGTATGGCCAATACAACATGGGCCATGCATACTAAAACTATTCATTGTTTCTCTAAAATTTGGATTTAAGTGTGTGCCTTCTAATGCTTTTCACACCCTAAGTATAAGGCACCTGCCTCTTTCCCAGATCACCAAGGTCTCATTTAGTGGTTTCATTACAAGAGCATTACACAGATAGGGCTGGGCTCTCTGCGTAACCTGTGAGGACCATTTACAAGTAGCGTTTTTACACATCTTGCTTCCATCGCAGTGACAGAGTCTTTCAGAATTCATCAAGATCACACGTAGAGGCAGAATGCCTCACGACAGATGGAGCCGTCGCCTGCCTCCCATTATCTAGCTGGGAAGTGAGGGAGCTGTGGCCGTTGAAACTCTCCATAATAAAATCAAATCATGCTTCTGTACCTCCACAGGCTTCACGTTAGAAATCCATGGTGTTCTGTGGGCCCATCACCTGTGGGCAGGTTAATTTTTTAAAAAAATTATTATTTGCTTAATCTCAACATCTGAGTTTAAATACAGTCTAAACAGGATTGGTGGAGTTGTTTTCCTATGCCTGAGACAAGGTCTCACCCCCTTGCCCAGGTTGGCCTCAAATTTGCAGTCCTCAGTCTCCCAGCTATCTGCGTTTACAGGTGTGCAGCACCGTTCCCAACAATTCTTTCTCTTCCTTTGTACTCCTGGCATGGCCGTTGTCCCATAGTCAGGCTCCCATGCAGCTTCCATTGGTCTGATGATTGCATTTTTCTCTTCTACTTATTAAATCATGGTCAGGCTACATGGAAGTACCACCCTTATTCTGCTTATCTACTTTTACTTTCCTGAGTACGTGCTTCTAGCCGCTCACAGTCGTAGCTACTGCATTTTCCTAACTACTGTTTCCTTGGAAAATTGTAGGCGTGCGTTAACTCGTTACAAAATGGGGGGATGTGGGATTTTTGCTTGTGTATAAATATTGATGTTGGTTTCTTACTGGAATATGAAACAAATTGAAAAAACATGGCTTGTATTTGTCTGATATAGGATTAACTTCCGTCTGTCCCGGATTTGAGGGACATTATAGCAAAAATTTAATTCTACAAATAATAAAAGTTGAACATCATATATCAAATGTATCTCTGCATCATACATACAGGCATATATGTGAAATATATATATATATGACAAGGAATTAATCATTAGGTTTGATATTATATAGGCTGACAAGCCAAGGGTAGCGGAGTGAGCTGGGCATCTTGACCGAGAGGGTCAATGTTTTCATTTGGGTTCACAAACAAGACAAAAGCTCACTCTACCGAGGCCAATAGATGTAACGATACTGACTTAGGGAACGTCAACCTCTTTGTCCTTTTGAGGCTTCACTAGTTAGATAAGACTCACTAACGTTAAGCAGAGCAATTTGTTTTATTCGCATTATCGATTCTATTCTCCAGAAACATTCTCACTAAAATACCAGAATAATGTTTGACCAACTATCTGGGCACTTTGTAGGCCAATCAAGTCCATGCATAGAGCGTGTCACTGCATGTCCCAAACTTATCTAGCACTAAGTGGCTACTGGGAATCTTTTGGCCATTATCTTCTGGGAAATTCCTTTATCTGTGCATTAGAATCAGTGTCATTTTGTGAACTTATACTTTACACACTAAAAGCAAAAAGAGATGTAGACAATGGCAGGTCCTGCCAAATAAATCAGCTGGAATGCCAAGGGAGTTGGCTGTTTGTTTTGCTAATTTATCGGTAGAACAGGCTATAAATAAGATGGTATTTGGCTAAATTTCCATATTCATTCATCATAATAATGACGCAGACTATAGGTAGCCGCAGTCTAGCTGTAGATAGAACATAGCAAAGCAAATAAGTAGTTTTACATCTGTCCTGCTTTTCTTGTGTTTACATATTGTTTTGATATCTGGAATTTGTCTACTTAGAGACATTGCCTTTCTCAGGCTTAGATAGTGTCAAGATAGCAAGCTGTCCCATTGGCAGTGTCCCTATCCGGTGGAGACCCTAACCCTAACCCTAATCCAGAGCCCATTCCTCCAGCCGCCTGCTTCTCACATACGCATAGGCTGCCCGAGACTTCAGGAGGGCCTTGCACCCTACTGCCTCCTGAAATTACTCCAGATTAGCTAATCTTGGGCCTTTTGACCCTGCTTGGCTTGTTACTTGTGACAGAAATGGCCATAAAGACATTCACCATGTGTCTTACCTGCTCCTTTGGTCTCCTGTTTGTTTTTGATCCTTCTGTGTACGTCCTCCACGGTGAGACATGTCCCCTCCTGGGAATTGTGAATGACACCTGCCTTTTCTACAACAGTCATATGCTCTGTTGACTTGACCATACCTGAACAATGACCAAACCCACATTTTAAATCAATTTTAAGTCGTGTCTCTGAGTGAATGCACTTTCCAAAATTCTTATGTTGGAGTCTAATGTGATGATATTAAGAGGTTGGGCTTTGGGTGAAGTAAGCCTGTCATGACCTTTCTGTCCTCATTATGGGATTGATGTTCATGGATTTCCTAGCATTTTGTCTTTGCCTGGACTTCTTTTGCTACATGAGAACGCTGAGTTCACCCCTTCTACCATTGTGGGGCTCAGTAAGAAAGTGCTTTCTTGGAAAACAGAGACTGAGTCCTTAGTAGATGCCACATCTGCTGGCAGCTTAATCTTAGACTCCCCAGAATTCAGGACTGTGAAAAATAATTGTTTTTTTTTTTTACTTATAAATCACTCTCAGGTATTTTGTTACAGCAGCAATAATGGACTGAGACTATTACTAAACCACATATAATCAACATGTGTATGTTGACTATGTATTTGTTATTTGACACATGTGATGTTCTTGGACTGATGCAATTTCTCCATAGTTTCTGGAAATATTAAAATAATTCTCAAAACAAATGCCCACACAGGTATCCAGTTACACAAAAGCTTATATTTAAAATTGATCTGGGAATCCCTGGGCAGCATCAATGAAACTTCTTAATTTCCCCCTGGCTGCTGGTGACAGTGTATTTTTTTTTTCTTACATGGCTTAGGAAGCCTGAGACACACTTTTCAAATTTAAGTCTTGCCTTTTGCTAGCTTTCTTAGAATTGAATTGAATTTATTTCCTCAGGTCTTTTTCAATAGTATATTATCTTCACCTGGCAAATAACTCCTTTGTTTCCGAACCGTGTGCAGCTTTGCTCTTTAACCAGAACAAATCTGTTCCTCTCTTTCTTTCTCCACCAGATTTTCGTCCTTGTTTCTGTCTCTCCTTGTCCCTCTTTTACTCACCCTTCTCTTGGTCACCTCTTCCCTCCCTCCCTCCCTCACTCCCACCTTCCCTCTCTCCAACCTTCTCTCTCTCTCCCTCCCTTTCCTTTTTCTTTGTAGGGTCTGCTAGAGAAGATAAACATGGTCCCCAGAATTGTAGATATTCCAGACTTGGTTCCAAACCAGTGATCCATTTCTCTGTGCTTCTGGCTCTCACAGTCTCTCTGCCCTCCATTCTGTAGCCCTCTCCTCCTCTCACGTATTTGATGAGGTGGATTTACTAAGGTAAAGATTTTATAGGTTACAAAAACAATAATCAGAGAGCCATCTATAAGAAATAATTATTGAAGATGAAAACTAAGTACAGAACTAAATGTTTATTTATTAAAGAAAAGGGGGGTGGGCAAAAGGAGAGTGGGAAAGTCCTTTTCACCTTGACTAGATACGTAGGTGCACGAAATGCCAAACTTCATTGTAAACCTTAAATTTTGCGCTTATATATATCAATAAAATGGGGGGGGGGGGAGAAAACCATAGCAAATTGCAATTTTCCAAACATAAAATACTGCAGTCACAAAGTATTGAAAATAATTGAATCTGATTAAACCCCGATTCATCCCCATGAATTTTTCTGTGTATGTTTTTGGAGCATATGCATTTACCACTCTTTTCTTATAACATTATGTAATATACCAGTTGAAGGACTAAGACCATTCCATCTTTATTATGGTTTCTCAATTATTTTTTAGTTATCAGAGTTGATGTATTTCCTCTTTGCAAAGTAATATTGCTAGGGTCAAGTTAATTTTTAAAGATTGGGGTCAAATTTGAAAACATCTGTTTTTGCTTACACATTAACAGTAAGTTTTTGGTGCATTCTAATCTTTGTACAGAAATCTTTTTTTCTCTGAATCATCTATATTAATCAGGTTAATTAATCAGTATCCTTACTGTGGTGACAAATATTACCTTAATTTCCTCAGTCTTCTTTGAAAATTAAATCTTTTCTTTGTGTTCATATGATTCATTCTTCTCCAATAATTGGACTTAGAAACTGAGCCCAAATCATCTTCATTGCTTCCGTTCATAATTTGTTGACATCAAATTATTAATATTCATCACTTTGATTATCTTTATGTAGTATCCAGTTTTATCAGAATTTTGCCCTTGGTCTTTAATGCATGTAAGGTTGACAAGAGAAAGCACTTTAAAGTCGAGTCCTTCCGCCAGCTGTAGAATTGCCGCCTCCCCGGTGACTTCCTGGATTGCGGTCTGCTTCCCCTGAGCCGGATTTTCACAAATCCTTGTGGTCACTTCAGTTGTCTTGCCAATGAGGTCAGTACCGCAGGGTGAGTCCCAGGGGAAAGAGAGCAGTTTCAGTCGCAACATGTTATGTTAACTTTTACAAGTTTTACCAGAACAAGTGTGTGAGTCACCTCTAAGCTCCTTTCCAGGGGCTTAGAAGGGGTCTGTTAAAGTCTGGGGGCCTGAGATGAAGAGTCTGTAACTTCATGGAAACTGCTCCCTTTGAACAAGACACATCTTTAAAGGACAATTTTACATTAGGCAATTATGTTAAAGGAAATAATTCGTATGTATGATTTACTCAGATCGTCAAATGTTCTTGAGGCAAAGTAAACTACAGTATGTTCTCTGCTTTCCAGTGTTTCGAGTGCCTTGAATTGTAATCTACGTTAGTTCTGAACTCATCATGCCACCCAGGCTGGTCTTGAACTCAGCACAGTCCTCCTGCGTTAACCTCCCGCATGCTGGGATTACAGGTGTCTACCACCGTGCCTGGTTTGCTTTCCAGTCTTAAAGGGTCGTTGGCACTCAGATTTCAGTAGTAGAGAGGCATTCTAACAAGAACTAGAGGTGGGAGCTAATGGCTGCCCTACACCACATTCACATGTAACCCTAAGATCCATTGATATCCTCAGTGTACACAAACTGAAACCACAAAGATATTCAAGAGTAGAGATAAATATTCACGACTTTGTGTTTGGAAATGGATTCTTTGCTATAATGCCAATAACAAAAAAGAGATAGACTTCAAAAATTGCACACTTTGTGCAAAAAAGAGTATTATCAATAAATTACAGAGACATCATAAAGAATGAAATGCAGCATGCAATTTCGTGTTAGACTAGGGTTTGCTACCCAAATATAAAGAAACTCCTAAGAGTAAAAACCAGGACATACAATCCAAATAAAAATAATCTGATAATGAGATATAATTTCATGATGTCTGTTAAAATAGCAATTGGTAATTAGAACTGTTGCCAGCAATATGGAAAAATGGGAAATTAATACATTTCTGGTGGGAATGTGAAATGTTCAGCAATTCTTCAAGAAGTTAAACATGAAATTACTGTAAGATTCAGCGGTTCCTCTGCTCGACGTGTACACAGAGACACTGCTCACTCTTGTCACTAGACCCTCCACAGGTAACACAGGTAAGGTAAGGCCATCGTCAGTGAGGGGTGCTCCGTGTCCCTGTTGTGCACCTGAGGAGACTTAAAATGAGTTGACGTTGTAACTCAATGTACAATGTGTTTTTTGATCAGCTGAGTAATTTTCACAGCTAGAAAAATCTATTTGCTGTCCCCAAACTTCTTTCCTAACAGTTGTATTCACGGAACAAAGGAATTCGTAGTGGATACTAATACTTGCTGAGTTGTACCTCATGTTCTCTTCGGGAGCCATAACAGATTTGTCTGGCTGTGCCAGGTAATAGTGGCTGAAAGGAGGACTTCAGAGCTCTGAGGACAAGGCTGAAGGACCTTGAGCAAAGTGCCGTTTGGTGGAGGATGGCTCGATCCTCATGGCTGACGAATAGCATCAAACCCTAGTTTTGAGCTTTGTTGGTAGACGATAAAAATGGGCACAGTTTTTTCTTATAATACTGTAAGTTAGCCTTTTTTTAGAATGAAGAACCCAGTACTGGGACTCTTTTTATTTAAAATTATGCTTCCATTGGACCGCGTGGCTGTTGAGTTGTGTTTTAGACCCAAGAGGATGAAGTTGGTCACAATGTAGATTTAGTCACGGATTTAGAGCAACTGGGCTGAATTTATTCATGTTTGTTAAACAAACATGATGGCTGCACTTCTGGATGCAGAAATTATTTCAGATGTGGAATGAAGCAGAGGACAAAATAGATTCTCACTCTTGAATGATTTTTGGAAAGTCACTTCATCTTAATGAGCCCAAGTCCTCCATGAATATGGGACAACAAGTGTCACTCACACATTATGGTAAGGTATTTCTTGATTTCAACGTATGGTGAGTAAGAGAAAAATAGCACCATTTAGATAACAGCTACAAACTGTTTCTTGCTTTGTTTCTCTAAAATTATCTCCTTTTTATCTTCTTGGTGTGTGTTTGGGATGCACGGTCTTCGCTGTCACCTTGGTGCAATGGTCTGCCCTCATCATATCTTAAACTCTTCAACGTATTTTTACTTCTTTTTCCTCGCATCTCATTTCCCTCCAGATCCTCCTCCCTTCTCTGCAAATAAAAATCAACATGAACGCTGTTTCTGTTGTTTGCTTAGAAGACTTGGTGAGAGCTCAGACAAAGTATTTTGGATAATTTGGTGTCATACTGTGTAGAGATTCGTATTTCAGCGGACAAAGCATACCTTGTAACTCAAACATAAAAATGTCAACTAAAATACAATTAAATCATTTTGACCTTTGTGTGAATAAGATCATGACCCTGTGTGAACCGATGCAACACAAGTTTTGGAGAATTTATCTTTAAGATTTTGAAACTGTTGAAATTTATTTTTTCTTACCCAGATTTAGTTTTTGTTTACGTAGGGTATAGCAGTGTTATAGTACCCTTGTATCGAGGTTACATATTTTCTTAAACTTTTGCAAAAATCCTTGGGCTTGTAGATCTCATAGATAACCATTTGCAAAAGTTCTATAAGAGGAAGATGATTTCAGGAACTTGGCAGAGGTCCTGATTTGATTCCCGAATTGTATATTTGGGCTGAAACATATTGCTCATCTGTCAAAATCCTTATTGGGATATTGATAAACATCTGAATAACTCCAGAAAACTGACAAAGTTGATTGGCTTGCAAACTCAGAGAAATGGTGAAGTCTCATAGATTGTGTAAAGCTTCAGGAATTGCATCAAGCATTAATGACATTCCATAACTCTTGCTAGTTGCAATGGATACTCAAGGTGGCATTTATTTGTTCTCAATCACTGCTTTGAAATAAGAAAATTTAGATGTAGCAAAGGATGTTTTTAAGGCTAAAAAAGAGCTGGTCCCGTGCTGTGACCATTGGAGAGATTATTTCAATTTGAGGCAACCAGGAACCATGCTTGGATTAGGATTTAGCAACCACATCTAGACGAGGCAATCATGAGCCAGCCTGGATTAGAGCGTGAGTGATCTGTAGGCCAGTGGATGAGAGAAGAGTGTCCACCCGGATGTGGGAGGGCCAGCTGGGAACTCAAACTGTGTAAAAGGAAGAAGAAATATCACTGCAGCTTTTTCCTTTGAGGAGAGTCTGGATTTGATGGGACTTGGCTTCCTGTGTGCGATGTCGTGAGCAGCTGCCTCCATCTCTACCTCCGCCATGTACTTCCATTGCTGCTGGCCACCTCTGAGTGGACTGTGAGCAAATATGAAGCTTTTATCACCTAAATTTGTGGATGCAATGAAAAAGTAACTAGGACACATGCTGAAGGAAGGCATGTGTTTTTAGAAGAAAGGTAGTCTAAAGTTGGCTGTTGTTGCAGGCCACTGGTGAAGGCCGTTGAGGTCAGCATGTTGGGAGACAGGGCAAGGTAGGGTTGCTGGAGGGGATCAAGGGAGAGGGGCCCTCAACTGGTGTCTCACCTGAAAGCTGTCTGACGTGCAGCTGTCATTTTTATGGTCCAACTGTAGCCACTCAAAGATCAACTCTAAGGGTACCAAGTTCCAGCTCTCCCTACTCTAGGGAGTCCCTAAATACTGTGTACCAGATAGTTCTAAGACACGACTGTCGAGCTGACACTTTTTCCCTACAGCTTTTGCGTTGTCAGGGCTCCTCCAGGGATAGGCCCTCAGCACCTGGGGCTCTCTTCTTCCTCCTGGGTTCCCTGGGGATCCATGCCCGAAGCCCTCTTCCCTTCTGCCTCCTCTTCCGCTGTCATTTCCACTGACAACTTAAATCAGAGAGGGTGGAGTTGCCATCTTGAATCTAACAGCATCTGCCATTGGCTGTGGAAAAGCTACCTGGCTTGCGAGTGAGCATCCCCTAGGCTGGGAGGAGGGTCGCCTTGCACCTGAAGTACACTGTGCCTTCCTTGAATGGCAAGTGTGAGCCCTGGGGCGGCCCCTGTGTGTGGCACCGAGGGAAGCGGATGAGGTCATGGAATAAAAATGAGGCTGTTTCTCTTACCTTTGAAATGAGATGTCGTTCAGTTCTGTCTACTAAACATGTGCCTCAGACAAAGTCTTCCAATTAGGGTTTTTCCCTCATGCATTCGTTTATATGTGTATGTATGTGGCACATGGTAACTCCTTTTATCTTGGGGAGTTGATACATGTGCATATAGCGTCTTAATCATTTTCCCATCCCCCTCACCTTCCCACTCTCGACTTCGATCCCAGCCCCAGGTCCCCACTTACCTTGTTTGGGGAAAGTTGTGGGTTGGGCTTCCCATGAGAAGCAGTGAAATCTGAGGCCCTCTATCTTACCATCCCGCTACCTTGCTGACAAACCTTTAAATAGTCTGGAAAATACATGTAATATAACTTCCATAAAACTCGCAGATGGAAGTTTATGCATTATCTCTGAATTAGCACCAAATATTACTTAAATCTTAATTATGTCTATTTCCTCATGCTATACTTTACTGAAATTGTGGCTGTTGTACATTTCATCTTAAGTGCTGCACTATCTTTTTATTGTTGATGTTTGTTATTCTGAGGTAGAGTGCTGCTGTGTAGTTCAGATAGGCCTTGAGTTCTCTCTGAGGTCGAGGCTGGCTTCCGTTTGTCATTTTCCTGTCTCGCAAGGGCTGGGACGACAGGTGCCCACCGCCCCACCCAGCTGCTTCACCGGTAAAAGTAATACGCTCCATTGGTCACCTCGGTCTCGTTTTGTCCTTGCCTCCAAATTCCTGTCAGGTTAGCACCACGAGTGCTTCGCTTACCTGAGGCTGTATTCCTAAGGCTGTCTGGGTGTGTGCGCAGTCTGAGTCTGCTGTAACTGTATTTAGTTCATTAGTTATTTACTTCCTGTGGCACTTGGGATCGAACCGCAGGCCCTGGGCTCTGAGCTCCCTCCTCAGACTCCATATCGCCTGTGTTGGTGGACTGTCCCCCACCTCGCTCTCTCTCTCTCCCACCCTGGTTTAGGTTGAGTTAAGCATCAAACATCACTTGGCAGCTTTTCCGACAGTTCCTATGCCCTGGACAGCTGAGCCTGTTTGGATATTCTTGAAGTGTTTCTGAAACACAGTAAGCCAGTCTCCACCTACAATTGAGAACCATGTGTCACACTTCTCTTTTTTCATATATATATATATATATATATATATATATATATATATATATATATATTACATAATGTTTGCAATGAACTTGAATATTTTGTGCATCAAAATTACAATCCCTTCTCTCCCTCCTTTTGGCCCTGTAACACCCTTCCCACCCCCCTTAGCTACACTGTCACCCCCATTTGGTTCTATGAAATGACTGTTTTCTGGGTTCCTCATAATAGAGAAACCATTTGATATTCTTACACATTATTAAATGGAATTTTCAAAAGTCTGAGCATTATGTCTGCACCTGGTGATTTCTGTCGTACACTTGGATGTGGATATGTGGTAGTGATAAACCCTTATGCACGTGCTGTGACTGGCATCTTTGAGGGGAGTTCCAGATACATGCAGGGCTTGTGTTGCTGCCTCAGATCTCTGGGTCAGAAAACTTCACACTACGTGTTTTTTCTGAGATAGAAAAATATTAATTTAAGTATGAGTGAGCACTTCAGATACGCTTTCTACTCAAATTTGAAACTGTTTTCAGTAATGACATGTGCGTTACTTGAAAGTGGTTTCTGTGTCAATATCCAGGTGCATAGGAAGATCTTGGGTGGGACTTGGAACCTACTTTGGCCATTATCCTTGCTGTTGCTTTTCTTCGAGTTTGATTTATTTTTGTTACAGGAGATGAGAGAAGAGACTTCCAAAAACTGAACGGAGGGAAGTAGGAGCAGAATGAATGTCATCAGCATTAATATGTAACAGGATTTAAAGTCATCAGGGATGTGTATATAATCAGTGCTTCTGTATTCTGTTCATGCTTTTGTTTTGATTTGCATGTCTCTTTAGATGCCTGTAGACATTTTCATCCAGAAGTTCTGTAGAGGCACATCCTGCTTCCTCTGAACGAGGGCTTCTTTTCTGATCCCCCCCACGTGGGTAGGTGCGTTTGGAGAACGGTGGTGTGTAACACCACATGTCGCCCATTGATAATCACACCCTTTAAATTTTGTATCATATGTTGGACCCAACACAGAAATTGAGGCCATCTGAACAAACACCAAAGGCTCTCCTCTTGCCAGTTGTGAATTACTCTAATTATTCCCTCTTGTTACACATGTGACAATGAGCTCTTTAATCTGCTCCTGAACTAGTGACCTTGTGTGAGTTCCTTACACTAATAGCCTACAGGATATAGCAGCGCCGTGGTAAAAGAAGACTTTACTGAAATAGATGTAATTATTATTGTACTCTGTACTAATAGCTAAGAAAACAACATCATTTAAAGGTTTTCTCTGGGTCTCTTTCTTGGATATTCTAGTCATAATGGTCAACCCCTCTTCCAAACCAACTTGCTGAACTTTAAATGTCTTGCTTACTGAGTGAGAGGCATTGTGGGAAATAACAGGGTAGGTGGTCTCATTCTCATCTAATAAACATGGACCTCTTGTTCCTGGATTATGGTAAATAATAAGCAGATATGAAAGTACATTTCCCAGGTCCCACAGGAAAATCAGAATATTATTGTTTGCGTCCCCGTTTGTGAATTTTTCCTCTCCATGATTTTTATTCTGCCATTTAGATGGGAACATTATACTAACTTTTGTGTGTAAATATACTTTATGCTTATATTTCAAGAAGTTCATATATGAAAAACTCACTCTATTGAAGATAAAAAGGAATCTCTTAATTGCCACGGACAATGCTTACAACTCACATGTCATTTTGTCTCATTTCTTTTAGTATTTAAATAATGAGCGTAGGAAAAGAAACTCTCTCCTTTGGGAGCAATTGACATTTCACACTGAGCTAATGTCCTCTAGTAATTTAGTTACATATCAGTTCTCTCAATCAATAATTTTCACTTAGAGATATAATAAAATTTTTGGTATCTATGAACTATGATAATAAGTTTTTCTGTGTGTGGTTTCTGAAAATTTCCATATGATACGATATTACTTTGACCTTTATAACTGTGCTGATTATCTATTCACAGTCACTGAAACTTTCACAGATAAAGACCTTGGGAATTATTGAGCGCCTTGTGCAGGGTGATGGCGTGACTCAGTGACTTTGGGGTAGGGTGGCCATACTTAGTACTGCTTATTGAATGTGCTAAAAATCCAGTCTGTGGATCAGCTCAATAAAACAGTGCATGTGGAGGAGCCCTGGAAAATACCATTCTGTCATTTTCTCTTATGATCTCTTTCCTTCCCTTCATTTATAAACAGTAGCTTATGTATTTCATCACAAGACTCTGAAAACTATACGGTTCCATTAATCTTCTCTTGTGCAGAATCTTTTCTGGTCGTTTTGCTTCACTCCAGCCTAAGACCAGAAGCACCAATCATAATAATGTTCTCATGAAGATGAGGAGTTCGGCGTGCGCTGTATGGTAACAGAATGGAATGCATGACTGTTGTCTTTAGGGAAGGCAGGGAAGAAGTTGCAGTTCCTTCTTTCCTGGATGGCGTGATGCTGTTACGGTTTAAATGGTTTAAATATAAAATGTTTCCTAAGGGTTGAAGGAATTGCTCAATGGTTAGAGTGCTTGCCTGGCAAGTACAAGGCCCTGAGCTCGATTTCCCAGCACCACCTAAACTGGGAAAGGGGACGCACTCCTGTAATCCCAGCTCTTGGGAGGCTGAGGCCAGAGGATTGTTGTGAATTCGAGGTGAGCCTGGTGTGAGAGGTTATTTCTGCAGCCCAGTAATGATATATACCTGTCTGTAGGCTCGCGATGTAGCTTGGTAGTTATAGCATTTGCCTAGGAAGTGAAGGGCCCTGAGTTCAATCCCCTAGCCCAGAAACTGAGCGTGAGGGTGCATGCGCATACTTCCAGCGCTCAAGAGGCTGAGGTACAGCACAACTGTGAGCTCAAGGCCAGTCTGGGCTGCATAGTGAGTTCAGGACCAGCCTGGACTACACAGTGCGACCCTGTCTCAAAATCAAACGAATATGCAAACAATGCCATAATCCTGTCTTTATGGCTCATTATTGCTGGAGCCCTAACAGAGTGGCTGAGGTTTGAATTGAATATGGGAGCCGGAAGAAAAGTTCTGGATCTGGCAATCTAATCCCTTCATGTTGTAGCTGAGCTAAATGGGCCCGGAGAAGTCGAGTGAGTTTCCTGGTAACACTTGTGTGATCATGGCAGGGTCACGAGGGGAACACTAGCCTCTCACCCCCAATCAAGGGCTCCCCAACAGCTGCTGTGTGGGAGTCCTGTGCCTAGTTCATAGTCTTCTAAAAGCATACCACCAATATATGCATAGAAAGGTCCACAAGGACATGGAGATTTGCTTTGTAGATGGATGTGTCCTGAGTGCACAGGATGGTCTCGGTGCACAATATATACACAATAAATATTTATCGAGTAGGATGATTCCACCTGTCCATGTCAAAAGCAGTTACTGGCAAATGAAATAAAAATACCCTGATCAGTTGAGAGAAGTGACTCAAAATTTTTTACAGAAATTTTTATTTTTACTAACTTTGGTATGACTTTTTTGTGTCTTGTGAAATAAGGGTCGGCATTTATTTATTTGTGTATAGAAATCTGGTTTTCCTAGCGCGGTTTATTTGAAGAGACTATCTTTCCCTTTAGGGTCATTTTGGTGGCAGTAATGGAAAATGAGTTGGAAAGACAGGTATATATTTATTTTTGGGTCCTAGCTCTGTATTCTGTTCCTCTGGTCTTTTTGTCCGTCATATGCCAGAGTCCCATACTGCTTTGGTGCTTGTAGCTTTTATTGTACTTTTTAATTGGAAAAACGTCCTGCCTCCAAGTTTGTGTTATCTCAGAAAAGCGTTAGCATTGGCTACTCAGGATCTTTTATAGTTCATTATGAATTTTAAGACTGTTTTGCGTATCTTGTAAAGAATGACTTCTGAATTTTAATAGTGATCATATTAGGTCTACATATTGTGTTAGATCATCACGCAGCCTGCCTTTTTTGTTTTATTTTGCTTTTCTCTTGTTTTTTTAAACATTATAATGAAGTTTCAAAAGGAAAGTTTAGAGTAAACATGCCCATCAGCTACATTGTGTAGTTCCTACGGGTCCAAGGGTGTTTCCTCTTTATTCACAAAAACAAGGGCAAGAAAATAACATCTGCGAACTGCGAGGTGGACATATGTGGAGAAACAGGGTTCGCCAGAAAATAACTTGGCACTGTCAGCAAGGCGGTGTTCGTTGGCAAGGCCTGAGCAGTGGCTCAAGCATCACCAAAGGCAAATGGCCGTGAGTAGCACCTCCTATCCCGTTGGAATGAAATTCCAATAACTTAGCTGAACTTTGCACGTAATTCTGCTCCAGTACGGGGAGGCTCATCTACTGCGCGCTCTCTAGGGTTCTAGATTAAGAGTCCTCGGAGAGTTGTGGTGGCAGGACGCCCTGTGAAACATGAGGCCAAGATCTTCCCACTTACATCTCCTGTTTGAGCCCATATATGAGGTTCCCTTTGCTCTTTTCATTTAAAACAATTCGGAATCTTTTCCATAGACTTGAGCAAGTTGTAACAGGACCTGGAGAGACTTTGTAGGGGAAGATACTTCTCCAGTTCTCCATGGCAGAGAGAGAACTGTGTTCAGATGAAATTTTGCTATGCACACACACATGTGCAAACCCACTCACGCTCACAACTCACTTACACTCACGCCTGCCTGGGGACCGTTCCTGGCCGTTGCACGTGCATTTGTTGGTCCTTGTGGGTCATGTGAACAGTGTTTGTCCTTTACTTTCTGAGGGACACACAGGATATTGATGGCAGCGTTACCCAGGGTTGGAAAGTAAGTTCTCTCTACTTAATAGTTTCCTCAAGAGAATCTGGACTTAGGAACCACAAAGAAATTTATTAACACAGCAAAATGGAGAGTACAATTTAAATTTCAATCATAATAATATTTTGTCTGGAGAACATTGATGTTTCTTTGCTAAGCTTCTTTGATAAAAGGAGAAAAACAGAATTATGATTCAAATTACTAACATAATGAAAAATCATTTGTATTCATTTTTATTCCTTGGACTGATACCTAGTGAATTAGATAACCACATAATAGGTAGAAGCGCTCCGCTGGGAGAGGGCAGGCAACAACCTCCTTCACCAGCTGTCAAGTATTTAGCATTATAAAGTCTTGGGGGAGGGTAAAATTTAATACTACTTCTGATGCAGGACTGATTTTAGCCAGCATAAATATTAGATATCACAATTACTTTTAACAGAAGCGCAGGACGGTTTTTAAAATTTTTATTTAGTAGGACTTCTGAAGGGTTATAGTTGTAGGTCGTTTACGGATGTTGACAAGTGAGGTTGGCCCAGGTCAACACTTAAAACCTGTCAGGGCTACCAGATTCAGAGCGTGACGCCCTCTGATGGAAGGGAAGGGAAGTATCTCTGATGATGTGTTCTCTTTTTTTCTCTGTCATTGACTGGATTTTGCACTTGATGCAAATAAATATTCTGTGTGCTGTCTGTTACAGTCTAATTCCCTCACATCGAATGTGATCTGGGTATTCCATTGGAAGCTTTCCCACCCACTTCCTTTATTTTCAGTCGTGACTGTGCTGGGTGTTGAGATGGGCTTGGTTGTCCCGCCTGCATTTCCAGTCTCCAGTTCTGCCCTGCAGGGAGATTTATCAACCAGAATCGACTAGAGGCCCATCACACACGGGGCTCATCTTCTGAAGACCATGCAATGAAGGATGACTTAGGGAAGCATATGCAGGACTTGGATCCTCATGAGGACTTGCTGAGATACCCAGAGACTAGTTGCTGCGCACACTGGGACCCATGTCCCTCCTGAGGGCCCCAGGAAGTGAAACCTGGGACCATGAAGGAATGGCCACCGTAGTAAGAACACAAGCTGCAAGGGTACATCTGCTCTGATCACCGTGGAGCCTGTACAGGGAAAACACTGGCGAAGGAACCCCCAGATCTTAGTTTCCTGTCCCCTCGTGGGCTCTGGTACGTGTCCCGCTGGTCTAATATGATCAGGGGAAAGACGGAAAGGTAGGATGGTGATGAACTCCAAAATGGCTTCCTTAAGGGTGACAACTGAAGAGGACCCAAAAGGGCGATGTACAGAGGGAGAGTAAGAGTCATGGAGGGCGATACGAAACAGTAGCCAAGATGGCCGCCTGACTCAGTGGACTTCAGAGATGGCTAAGGAGAAGTGCTCACCTGCCTGGTCAGGGCTCAGGAAATAGCAGCAGCAGCAGCCTTCCTCTTGATCTGTGGGAAGGGACTGCTTTGACTTCGAAGTTTATGACGTCAACAACAGGGTGTGTTGAAAAGACCTAGCTCTTCCCCCCACCCCCTAGGTCATGGTTGAAAAGGCTGTGCTGGTGGTTACACCAGTTTATCTGCTCGTCTACCTGTTCATTCTCTTTAAATACTCATGGACAGGCTTGTCACCAGAGCTGGAGAACGTGCCCAGTCATTGTGGAGCCTAGAGGTGTTTTTGAGGAAATTCCATTTCTTATGAAGGAAGCCGGCTTGTCAGGGAAGGGAACTCTGGAAGATGGAGGCGGGGCCGGCTCTGGGCTTTGGGCTTCAGTCTGTCTTGGAGATTCACATGGACGTCCCGCTTGGCCAGCCAGAGGTGGCTTAAGTAGCTTGTCAGACTGTCCAGGGTGAGCCTGGAGGTGAGATGATGACAGTGGACCACCCTCTGCAGTCCTCAGCACCTTTTAAGCCTCTAGGATCATTTTGTTTTTACACAGTAGAGTAGTGTCTAAGATGCAAAGAGGGTGTTTGTATGGTGAATTGGTCCTTTTTGTGAGCTCCGGAGATAATGTTTCGTGATTTCGTTGACTCTGCCTCACTGACGATGACAGGGGGTTGTCTTTCTAGGCTACTCTTCTAGTGTTCTCAGTTTCTTCTTGGAAAGTCAAGATGGCAATTTTTCCATTTTAAAATTCTCTATTAGGATACTTACTAAGTCTGAGGGGCAGCTTGGGAATGATAATATCATTTAATTAAAGTATTTCAATTCCTTCTTGAGCAAAGTATGACAAATCCAACCGAAATTCATCATGCCAATAATGAGGCCCTGCCGAATGGGAGTTCTGTCTTTCTGTGCTCCAAATTACAGCAGACAGAGCCAAACAACTTTTTCATTTCATAAATAAGACACAAATTGATCTAATTGAAAAAAATAATGGCGTATTTAACAAGGTACATTTCTCAGTTTATTAAAATGGGTTAACATATAACAGAAGTTAAATGAGGTTTTTTTTTTTAACTTTCAGTAGCATCTTATTTTAAAGATACACCGCTGATTTCAGATTATTTTGTGAAATGCTTATTTAGAATCAATACCTGTATTTATGCCGTTTCATATTTGTGGTATTTCATACATTGCACATTATAGTATGTGGCTTGTCTAGTTATGTTGCCTACCCTAGGAAGCTGAAAACGTTAAAAGACACATCAGGTTCTCATCGTTTTTATGACAAGGAACAAAGAATGACCTACTTTCTTGATTCCAGGAATGTTTTAAAATCATTACAGTAAAACAAATGCTTTGAGCTTAAAATATACATATTAATTAGAAAATACATTTTTGATTTCATTTGCCCAGTGGTGCAGTCATGGGGAAAACAGTTGGCAGCTTCAGTCCTATAGATGTGTATTATAATGGTTGCTGTGTCCCCAGCTGCAAAACTGGCCCATTGACAGGCCTTCGAGGATGGTCTTTGAGAGTTCTGCGTGGCTTCTGCTCTGCTGCCTGTTTTCATCCTGGATGCTGGCAGGAGGAGAACCAGACTAGTGGGAGAGCTGGGCCCGAGTGGCAGAGCATGTACCGCGGACCCAGTTAGTGGTGGCATTCTCCCAAGGACACGGAAGTGAGGTTCCACCTCCGGTCAGATCAGTGTCAGTGTTGGAACCCAGCAGGAGTGCTCTGGAAGAAGGCGGAGCCTCGTGCATCTGTCTTGGGGCCTGCCCTTGCACAGCCGTGGACCAGCCAGCCCATGGCCGGGGGTTGGAGCCCCTAGGAATGAGTGTGTAGGTCACAATGCACCCAGCTAAGGCAGCTGCCGTTGCAATTCAGTGTCAAGAAGAAAAGATTGAGGATTTTTTTGTTGTTCTTGTTTAGTTTGCCCCTCTCACATAATTGCAGATAATAGAGCACATTTTGTCAAGGAATGATTAGTGCGTGCATGCGTGTGTGTGTGTGTGTGTGTGTGTGCGTGTGTTATCATTGCAATACAGGAGAGAGGAAAACATATTTTGGTGACTCGCTGGCTGCACCAGGGTGCAGCAGAGAAATTGTGTCTAGCCTACAGGCCTGCTCTAACCGGATGCGACGGGCCGGGAGCGGTGACGGCTGGCTGCGTCGCAGAAGCTGCCTCTCCATCTCTTCCCTGCTTCCTGGTGTCTTGCTGTTTCTGAGTTCCTGATTCAGAACGCTGTAGGCTGCATGGTATGCAAGCAACATATGTCTGTTGCTCATAGTTTGGGAGACTGGGAAGTTCAAGACCCAGGTGTTGGCGAGGGCCACTTCCTGCTCACAGGGGGCATGATGGACGCGGTGCAAGAGGTGAGAGGCTCTTTCAGGCCTTCTTTATAAGGGCATTATTCCGTTTTTGAAGGGTTTACGACTCAATCTCCAAGCACAAGCTCTTCCTGATGCCTAATTCTTGCAGTTTGAGATTCAGACATAAAATTTGGGGGTCACAAGCATTCAGACGGTAGCACCTGGTGATGCTTGACCAGCCTTCGAGCACCAGCACACCATAGACAGCTTCAAATCTGATGAACAGAACACACACCAGTCTTTGTCAGGCATTAAAGCTTTTTTAAAATCCTGAAAGCAATTGGCTAAAGCTACAAAACTGAAAGAGGCAGCTCCGGAGAAGTCCAAGGTGTGGGGAGGTGGGCTTGGGCACGTGCAGCAGCCTGCACATCCGAGCCTGGGCTTAGAATCTCTGAATCCAATGGCTCAGGGTGACATCTGCCAGGCCTGACATCAGGGCTTCAGAAGCCAAAGAGTGAGCTCCAGCCCAGGCTGCCAGGAAGCCTGTCGTAGACACATCCCTTTTCTTGGCAAGTGACTCATAGAACCTGTGAGATTATTTCAGTTTTTAGGTTTTCAGCCTAAGTCTGGCTGTCAGGGAACCAGGGAACCTCTCATAGCACACGTAGACATCACCTCTGGGAACCCACTTGCTCTTCAGCAGTTTAGACTTTCAGAGACAAGGCTGGGAAGGCCTGTTTGCTCAACTTAGTGGCTGAACGCTCCTGTTCAAAGCCCATTCCAGAATTCAAAGGCCGCACATCCCAGCCTCTGCAGAGTCCAAAGAAAGGTGTTCTTACATCCCAGCAGAGTTGCTGGACTTAATCCGTCAGACGTGCGTGTCCGTCGTGTTATTTCATTGGCCGTGCTCCCTGTGTCAGGATGTGACCTCATGGCGCTTGCCCCAGAAATGACCGTGTATGAAACAGAAGTCTGCACACCACAGGAGTGTTTCCTTTAAGGTAGAAATGCTGAATGATTTTGAAACTCACGTCAGGATTTCGTCTCTGCGCATGGCAGGTGAGAGAGCGGAGCGGATCCTGTGGGGTGTGCTGGGGTTTCCTCCCCGGCGAGCCCTTCACTCTCTACACGTCTGAGCATTTGGCAGCTGACCATTTTGGTGCCGGGGTTAAGATTTCTCTGAGAGAGTGGAGGAGAATTGTGATCGGAAAGTGAATTGGAAAGTGTGGCTTGATTCACCCTCCCTGTCCCGTTAGCTCCGAATTCTGATTTCTGTGTTTTCTGCCTCCAAGTCTTTAGTCTTTGCCGTTGGGACACGAGAAATCTGACATTTTTTTGGCAGCATACTGTTCTTAGGACAGACGTGATGAGAAGACTTCCCATTGGCTAGCGATTTACAGAGGCGCAATACTCCTTTCTTTGTTTCTCAGCAATGCCATGGACACACGCTGGGTTCACATGGCCTGGCATCAGTGTGCAGGAGCGGGAAGAGCCCTGTCTGTTTTCTTTACTTCCACTGCTTCTAGGGTTTGTCCTGTGGCATCCAGGGACATTCTCTGGGCCTTGACTTCTGAGGCAGAAGTTGAAATCCGGGCACGACTGTTGGGATATGGAATGTCATGTCGGCCGCGTCCGAGCCTGTCCTGCTGTCCCGTCTCCCCGTCTCATGCTAAGCTGGCAGGTACCTGATCCTAGCTGACTTGCACTTTCACCGCCTGGCCCCTCAGAGACGTCTGTACCCCAGTTCCTGGAACTTACAGAGATGGGACCTCACCTGGTATGTTTGTCAGGACTCTCTAGAGAAACAGAAACACACACACACACACCACACACACATGCGCGTGCACACTTGCACAGTTTCTTTTGAGATATTGTGTCTCACATCCTTGTGGAGGCCAGGAACTCCCAACACGCATGCTCTGCGAGCGGGAGGAACAGGAGAGCTGGTGGTGTAGTTCAGATTGGGTAGCAAGGACAAAGGCCCGGAGATTAGATAAGGGGCTTGCTAAAGATTGGATGTGTGCCCTATCTTAGAAACTTAGTCCCCAAATTCCTATGCAAATCGTATTTGCAAGTAGAAAATTTGAAAGGTGATTAGGCTGGTGATTAGGAGGAGTCTGTTCTTCAGAATGGAGTGATCTTTCCATAGATACTCCTGAGAGACTGGGTCTGTTCAAAATGGCTAGGTTGGCTTGGCCTACCGTACCATGCTCTGCACTATCCTGGGGCTGTACGGAGAGACCCTCACCAGATGTGACCCTTCAGTTTCAGGCTTCCTGTGCTACAGATGGAACTCCAAGCTTAGATCTTTAAGTTTTCTATTTATATTTTCACGTGAGTGACAGAGAAAGAAGTTGATGGGCAAGTTTCAGAAATTACCGTGACACGAAATTCAACCTGGACGCATGAACCTGTGATAGTGCACAAAGGATTCTTCCTTTAACAGTATGCAGTGCCAATTCTGAAATTACCTGTTGTGCAGCATTACGTCTGGTCTGTCTGCTAGATTGATCTGTCCTGTTCCCTCCCTCCTATCTTTAAACCAAAACCAAAGAAACAAAAAGCTCTAACACAAAGCCTCTCTCTGAGCTCACGTTCTTTTTTCACTTCCACTCCGTTGATGAGCGGCACCGAAAACTTGCTGAAGGAGCGTGGGCTTTGGATTTGCTCTCTTCTCTCTACTTTCCCTTTTCCGCCCCACCCACGAGAAGTCTCACCTCCGCCACTCGGCAGGTGTTGTCCTCAGGAGTCTCCGGTGACTTCAAGTGTTGATGAACATCATGGTGTTGCTTTGATTGACTGGATGAACAGTTACCGCTTCAGTCCTTGGCTGTCACGTGGTACTCCTGGGTGTGTTTACTTCTCACGGTCCCTACCTGACATCTTTGGTCACCGTCTTCTGTTTCACCTCCCAGTCCCGGGGCACCACAGCACTGTCTCTGGCGTCTTTTGTGATCTGCACTCCATTTCTAGGTGAGCACGTCTAATCCAGGGACTTTAAATCCTTCTGCATGTGCGCATCTCCCAAATCTCTATTTCCAGCCAAGACCACTGCCCAGAATCGTGTACTCACTTCTGAGAAACTAACCCCCGCGAAGCGTATTTCACTACCCGGCGTGAGCCCTAACTTACAACGCCCGAGGGAGAACTCTGACCTGTCCTGGACATCTAGCCCTGGTGCTGTGCTGCCTGTCCCTGACTGCGCCTATTGGGACGAATGGACCCCAGCTCGTCTCCCTTTCCGACTCTTGCATTCAGTTACCAAGTCTCGCCAACTCACAGCTTTAGAGTAGATTCTGCCTGCACTCTCCACCCGCAGTACTGTCATCCGAGTTAGACCAGCATGGTCGTCAGGCTGGGTCCTTGCAGAAGTGCCTCCCTGGTCTGTTTTCACACTTTCAGCTCTGTTCATGAGCCACTCACTGTGGACGAGTGCAGGTCAGCTGTTAGTAGTCCCCAGTTACTCCCATCAGACTTAGCGGTGTGTCTGATTATTGGTCTACTTTTTCTCTCTAGCCTTCGCTCCGGCTGCTTTGCCTCTCCCTCAGCACCCTTGAGAAACCTTGTGTATCGCAAGGTCTTGTACCTGTTACGTGTGGCCCATAACCGCGGCCTCTGCCGAAGCCTCTTATATCAGTTTGAGTTGTTCTTGTTATTCAAATTCCAGGTTAAATGTCACCTAAGTACAGAATTACTCAGCAATTAGTAATTGTTGACTCGTGTTAATTCCTAATACTTTCTATTTTCTAATTATGTTACTAATGATGCCACTCAGAGATAATTAATTACTGAATTGTAGTGTAACATAATCATCCCATTACTCACTAATGCCTCACCTGTTATAATTTGGTGCAAGCCCTTATCATAACTAATTAGTTTACTCGCTTGTTTTCTGCTCCACCCACTAACAAGGAATTGGTTCATGAAGACTTTGTTTCATTATTTACTGATTTCTCCAATACTAAGAAAATTCCTGTAATGTTGTATTTCTGCAAATTGTTGGTGAAAGACTAAAAATGAACTTCTGTGTTCACTATGGCTTTAATAGTTTATCCTTTAAAATGTCTCTACTTTGGCAATGACTATATTGTATTGGGTTTGGGGAAACTTGCTGACGTGGTGATTTTTTGAACGAAGAAGCAGTGACCATTAATAATTAGTGTTGGCCTGGAGTTAGGGGCTGAGCATACTTGTTTTTGTGGTGGTAGTGTTGTCATCCCTCACACCTCCATTGATATGTTAGTGGCCTAATCCCCAGCACATGAGAATGTCATCTTCTTTAGAAATTGAGTTTTTGTAGATACAACTAGTTAAGGTGATGTCATACTGGAGTGGACTGGACCACAAATCCGATACGTGTGATGTCTGTATAAAGAGGAGGAATCTTCACACAAACACAGAGAGTACTGAGGGGCTGAGACAGAAATCAGGAGGACGTATGGGCAAGTTAAAGGACATCAAGGATGCCCATGAGACCACCTGCAGCCACAGAAGAAGTGTGGGACAGAATCCCTCAGAAAGAACCGACACCGCTCAGACCTGGATCTCAGGTGTCTGAGTGCCGGGAGGGCAACGCATTCCTGTTGTTCATGTCGTTCGATCCGGGGTCCTTGTTACAGCAGCATTAGCCAACTAGGACACATGACTTTAGAGTTTCTTCCATTGAGGGAAGAGGTCTGGCTTACGTGGCTCCCCAGTGATGAGTGGTTAGGTACAAATGACCGCTGGGGAAGGCTGTGACCTTGACTTGGGCATCTCCCCATGGCTGAGAGATGATGAACAGTTAGCAACCAGCACTCCCAGCAGCGGTGAGAAATGGGATCCTTGGTTCTCATGGGGCGTCCCTGGGGACGCGGCACAGATCTGTTTGGTGCTGTGGCTCTTCCGCCTGTTTGCTCCATATAACCAATGGACAGACCCTATAGGATTCTGTGCTCTCTGTGGGGAACTTACAAAAATAAATAACAGTGAAAAGGAGGGAGTGCGTTTCCATTTCCCTTCCTCACATCTATGGGAAACCAGCCTCAAGAAATTATTTTCCTGGCTGAGTATTATCTGTCATATTTAAAATTTTTCATTTTTAATGAATACAAAAGACAATTTTAAAAATATGTAGAAATTGTATCTTACACAGTGTTTTCATTTGCATTCAATGTCATGTTTTTGAGGTAATTCCTTGAAAAAATATAATGCTGTTATTTATGCATCAACCGTGTATTGATGGGCAGCATGGTTACTTAAAGTGTTGTGATGAAAGTTCTTGTCCCTGTCTCCAAGAACACTTACATATTTTTTCTAGTCTAGCACGTGGGCCCAGACATGGCAAGATATCTCTAGGCTGACGCAAGCCTGGAAGACTTGGCTAATTATTGCCAAAGCTTGTGAACAGATTTAGAATCCCATCAGCCATCCAAGAAGTAGTCTCCAATCTTCACCAACATTTGGTTTTACCAGGCTTCAATGTACTTTTCTATTCGGAGGAGTATAGATGTATGTGCTAGATTACTAGTGAGGCTGAGCATCTTCAAGCTGAAGTAGGTGGACCTCTTTATGTGAAGATGTCCTGTTTGTACTCTTTGCTTATTTTCTGTCTTTATGAATTTATAAAAATCATGTTGGGAATACGAAGCCTTTGTTCTCTGCATGCATGGCAGATACCTTCTCCTAGGCTGCAGGTGGTTTTTTATCCACTTTCTGTGACTCTTCCGTGCATCATTATAAATAGTCACATGTGCCCATTTATCACTGTCACCATCATTGATACACATTCACGTGTGTTTCTGGATCTTGTTGAATGAATTTGTTGCTACATGAGTGTCATGAAAATTTCCTCGTGTTTTTTTCCAAAACATTTAGAGAGGAACACTATGAATTTTGTTTGTGGTTTCATTCACCTTTTTGTGTGCTTTTTAAAAAATTTATATCTGCGACCTAATTGAAATTGATTTTCGTTGTCAGCACTGTAAGAGGACTTTGATTTCTCTTGATAGATAATTAGTCAAATTGCAACTAAATTATTTAATTGCCCTTTCTTCATTAATCTTCAATTGTTTCTCTGTGACATACTTCTTTTCTGTACAAGCACACGCTTGAATTCCTATCCAGGTCTGACGGTGTAATGTATGTCGCTCAGCCTGCAACAAAATCACATTTAACTACGATAGTTTTGGAATAAGTCTTGAACTTTGGGTAAGCATTTCCCATAACTCTGATTCCCCCTGAAAAGTATCTTTGTTTTTCTTGAACATCTGCTGGTAAAAAAGAAAGAATGGAAGGGGCTCCTTCATCCCATTCCTGTAAACCCTTGGAGGATACTGATGTCTGTTGGCTCGTGCCCCTTTATTAAACCACCCGACCTGTGTGCATGCAGTGGAGCCAGGAGCTAGCCTGGCGCCAAAATGTCTGCACAGAGAATGATGTTTTTCTGGAGATTTCTCCTGCCTGAGCCCCTCTGATCTACCATATTCCCTTTCTACGAATTTTTCTTTTCTCTTGTCCCATTGCCCCTGACACAAAACAGGATTTTACTAGTTTCAAATAAGAACAAAATTTTATTTTTTTAAATAGAATGGAATAGGGAAGCATAGGCTGGAATATTATGTATACAAAATAAAATTTGAAGAAAATATGTAATCTGAATTCATCCAACTACAGTTAAACAACAAAAATAGAATGTAGACATCTACGTATGAGATCTAATCAGATAATTGCCGAATAAATGCACGTAACGTAAGAAACAGTCTGACAAAAAGACCATCTCTAAACCTTGCTAATTTTTAAAATGAGCCATCACATAAACTAGGATGATTGATTGATACAATGTAAATAATTCATATCATTTCAAATAAATCACAATTTCAGAGTGCCATGGATTTTTGGATATTTTACAAGAAGCCTGGCATAGAGTCAGAGAGGAAACATTTTCAGAAAGAACCAGTTGAAATAGCTGTCTGTTTCAGTCCGCAGTGCAGCTTTAGCATAGCTAAATAAATATTTTTCAAGATGACTTTCATTTTCACATCTGCTGTTTTGATTTCATATGAGTCTGGCTATGTGGGTTTAGTAGAGAGTTTAATACTATAACTTACTAAAGATGTCTGATTAGTTATGACTTGACAAAGGCCATAGGATGTGAGCTGGTAGAAACCCGTTTTCACCCTTTTCCTTTTTTTACTTGTACTTACATTAGCAAGTTAAATTTTAAAAAATTCTGCCTCATTGATTATAATTTTTAACCTATAAAATAGATGAATGTCTGTTGTGATTTTAGCATAAAATTAGGCCCTCTAGTAGCTAGGCTGATATTTTCATAATAGTCTTTAAATATTTCCGCTAAGGCTTATATTCATTTATTTTTACTTATACGAATCAAATAAATTAAAGAAGAGGCGGAGGATTGGAAGATGATCCCATACTTGGCACTGTTACAACTCAAAAGCCTATTTCAAAAAAAAATTAAAAAGGGTTTGGGATGTAACTCAATGTAAACACCCTGGGTTCAACTCCCAGTACTGCAAAAACATACAAATAAATACATCAATGTATGTATGATGGCATTTCTAAAATGCCTGGTTTATCTGCTGCCTGCTGACTTGGCACATGCATGTCGCCCTGTGTCTTCGCCTTCCACCTTCCTTCTCTCTTCTTCCCATTGGCCAACGTGTTTCTCTTTTGCTTGTTTAAAAAGGGACATAGTGAGGGCTGGTCTGCCTCTCTTTGGAAGGGCTGGTAAAGTCACTGTGGTAGGAAACCAGTGCATTTGCCTAAGTGAGCAATTTGGGTGCCTCCCGTATGCCATTTATCATAACATCCCGGTCTTCCATGACCACGAGTAACAGCAGAATCGACTCACACGTAACCCTCCTCCTCGAACACGCAGGTCAAGTGAAAACTGAGGTCCCTTGAGTAGGAGGAACGGAGAGTGTGGTAACTGAATGGCTGGATTGGCGGGGCATAGAACAGGAGAGAAATTAGGGACCCACTGACACCAAAAACTCCCTCCTTCCTGACCCCAGCAGCACAGCACGGAGACAGCCAATTAGGCTGGACACACCGCCACACCGTTCACAAGTGTGTAATTACTCTTCAGGGTTTATTTTGCCAAAGGTTCATGAAAATGTAGTGCTGTGAGCACATGAAAAAAAAATAAATACACGTAAACTCAAGAGCTTGTTTCTAAATAAATTGTTACCATTTAGCCTGGAAACTTAAAAACAAAATAAGCCAGTCCGTAGAAAGTTCATGCATGTTACAGCGGATGAAGGGGCATGCAGCACACATTGAGTGCACGTGAATAACACGTGGCCTTCTGGTGAGTCAGCCGGCTTTGCGCCTGACTGATTTGGATCGGACACGCGCTGCTCAGAATTCTGCTGGTGCTGCTGCTCCCAGTAGTCATGGCCTTTCTGCATTTACCTTTCTTCTGTGACCCCTGTAGTCATTCTTCAGGGGTACAGTTGCCTGTTCTACATAACTTGGCTTTCTACAATATGATTCAAAGCTCCAACTGTAATTTTGAGGCGGACACTTGCTGCTGTTACAAGACATCACTTAATCTACAACAACCATCACCCAAGGGCCACGGATTATGTAGTAGAAAGTAGCTTAACAGGAAACACTCCGAGGGAGAGAAAAAATGTAAAAATGAGAATAGCGGCTTCTACTTCTTTGAACTCTGCCCGACGAAACACGACGACAGCTCTCTCCAGGATGCTGCCCACATACCTGCAGCTAGGTCGGTCTGAATCTTGTAGGTTCCAACCCGGCCCGGAGAGAGACAGGAGTGAGATGCAAACTGGTGAGAGGGTGGGGCAGAGTCAAGGGTGACAGTCCCCTGACACTTCCCACCGCAGTAAGGAAAACAGACAGGGGCTCTTCCCGCTCCTGCACACTCATGCCAGGCTTTGTGAACCCAGCGTGTGTCCACGGCATTGCTGAGAAACAAAAAAAGGAGTATTGCGCCTCTGTAAAACGCTAGCCAATGGGAAGTCTTCTCATTATGTCTGTAGTAATAAATGAAGAAATTTTTGTAACTCTGGGATATCAGGAGAAAAAAATGAATTTTTTAACCCACTTTAGGTTTCTGCCTTATGCTGTTCCTGTGAAAGTCCATGCCAGCCTGTCTTCCAGCCATTACTGGTAGCCACCTTCAGCTCTCCTGTAAGGCAGGTGGGCGGCCAGGCCTCCATGTGTCCTGAGTCCCTCTGGTCCTCATCCAGTCTTGTCCCCAGCGTCTGTCTCCTGCTGCCATTCTGGTACATTGTACCATTGGCACATGATGTTGTTTTTTTCTGTGTCTGAGTGACAGACTGCAGCTGAGGGGAAGCACTGGTAATGCTTGTTGACTTACGGGGAGACTCTGTTGTACAAACCCATCATATGTTGAAATGATTGTGAGTCAAAATGCGTCTGATGCCCTTGACACCCTGAGCACGCTAGGTCAGGAATGCCGTACTCTATGTAGGGTCAGCCCTTTCCCAGGTGGTTGCCTGGCTGGCTGGGAATTGCTGCTGCCCAGCGTTGAGAAAAATAATCTTAGAGCATCACTCAGAAGCCGTGGAAAAGATCAGATGTGAAGTGTGGCTTCTAGCGCATGCGCGTCTCTACCGTACTGTCATTAACTGGACCGTGGTAAGCTGGGGGCCACGTGTACCGTTGCTGGAAAAGGCACCCTGAGCCGGGGGGTGGCGAGCCAGGATGGGAGTGTGTGTGTTTTCTATTGTCCAACACACGGAGGTGTGCACAAAGGACAAACCAAGCCAGCGAATAGTAATGTGTGCACTTAGAAGAAACGTCCGTCCCTGTGGGGCGGAGAGGGCGCAGCGGAGGAGCGCCAGCTGGTGGCGGAGCACAGTGGGGGAGGCTTCCTTCCGTCGCAGCCTCCACTCAGTGGCGTGTGTGCACATCCACACTTCCCCACGGCCAACGGCTTTCAGCTCCTCAAGGTCAATAACTTCTTTCCCCCTTCTGCCTCAGGGTCTCTCATGCATGGCGTCCCCAGGGACCTCGGTCGCTTTCACGAGGGCTTCTTCAGAGTGCCCCTCCCTTCGTCTTCCCCGTTCTTCCCCAGCGCATCCATCCTTTGTGCGGTCTTCACTTGGCCCTCTCTCCCTCTAGACGAATCCATCAGCTGCCCTGTCGGTATCTAACCTCGGCAGGTGCGTCTTTATGCCCACACCCCTTTTGGCACCGTTCCTTAGCGCTCCTCCCCGTGCCCAGCGGCGGCTACTCTGCGACCCCCTGCTCACCTGCATTTTCCACGGTACTCTCTCCTCTAACTTTTGCCAGCAGAGAAAAATCAATTTGCTTTAAAATTTTAAAAATCTCCCCTCCTCCCTCCAAATTCTTCAGTGCCATTATCACTCATTATCTCCCTGACTTGTTTCTTGGTGAGGGCAGAGACCCTTTCTTGCCCAAAGTGTCATCCCCTGCCTGGGCTCCTAATGGCTCTGGCTGTCAATCCATCGTCCATCCATCCCTCTTCTCTTCT
The DNA here is from genome assembly GCA_004027205.1 of Ctenodactylus gundi. Taxonomy (NCBI): domain Eukaryota; kingdom Metazoa; phylum Chordata; class Mammalia; order Rodentia; family Ctenodactylidae; genus Ctenodactylus; species Ctenodactylus gundi. The sequence continues at coordinate 58,181 of PVKB01002783.1, forward strand.
TAATTGAGCCTTGAACTTGGCCCTTCCGGTGGCGGCTCCCTCAGCCTGCCACGCTCTCACGCCTGCCTTCCTGACAAATCAACCCCACAGCTCTTTCCCCTCTCCAGCGTTTTACAGGCTTCTCCTCTGTTTTTTCACGACTTCAGTAAAGCTGTTCGGATCATGCCCATTGTCTCCCCGCGTTTTCAGCGCGGTGCCAGCTTCTTTCCTGGCTGACGTGAGGATCCTTGGCGTGCACTAACACACCGCAGACCCTGCTCCACCTGGAGAGCAGGAGGCGTGTGGTGGCCGCACAGGCGTGGCTTGCTTATGCCGTGGCCACATTGGAAAAACCGGCTCTCTTAAGTGTGGACATTGATTTTTACAAACAAGGGGGCCAGTGCATTTCAAAGTCAGTTGGAGGAAATGATTTGAGAAATGTGGTTTTGTTGTTGAAGCATTACTTTCAACAGATAATTTTGTTCAAAACCTGATCTTTTGATAACTCTAGATAAAGCAGAATCTCAAATACCATGTTTTGAAGTTCAAGCTGTGAGTGGACCGAGCGCTTCGATGGCAACACACGGTTCTGTCATGCCTTAAGTGAGGCGAGCACCAGTGCCTAAGGTCCTCTGTGCAGAATCCAAACCTGGCAGAACCCAGGCGGGAAAAAGGAGGCAGCAGAGGGAGGAAGCCAGGCCAGGGCGGTGGGGGTGACCCCAGGATCTCCTGACCTACTGCGACGTTTCTTAGTTTCCATTCTTGTTCTGTGTTGCTGTGGCAAAAGAAAAAAAAACAGCAAAATATCTCATTGAGTTGTAGTTTTCAGTTTTTTTAATCACAAAGGAAAGGCTTCTTTTGTACAGTGTATATTGTGTTTTGTGTGTGTGGTGTGTGTGTGGTATCAATAAAACAGTTACTGTTGTGAAGTAAGTTAACACAGCTACAGTTGCTTTAAATTATTTGTTGCTGTATTCTGTTTGCTACAGTCTCACTGCTGCGGTGCTCGTGCTGCATGTAGCCCTGACCTTCATGCCTGGCCCTTGATCTCCGCTCATCGCCTCTCTGCACCTGCTCCCCGACCCCTGTGTCCTTTTCTCACCCTGTATATCTGACATTTTTTAGAGTCCACACAGACCTTAGATGGCACAAGACAATTGTGTCCTTCTGGTCATTCCGCTTAGCGTAATCTTGAGCTCTGTCGCTCTCTCTGGATTCACATGTTAAAAATGTCTTCATGCTGCTGCTCCTAATAAGAGATACTAAGGAAATCATTGAGAAAGTATTATTGCCTCAAAAAAGTATATCAGAATAGTAAGACTCAAGAAATACACAGTATTAATTTCCTTCTCTGTTTTATTAAAGAACTCGAATTGCTTAGCTGAGGAAGAGTCCCTGGTTAATAAACCACACGTACACAGCTTGCTTAGCTCGTGTAGATGAGAGTCTCACAGCTCTACTAGAGCTTTCCAGAAGCCGTCGAGTGCGTGCCAGTTGCTTTGGTTTTCCAGCGGGGCACCACGGCAGTAGCTCTGGTGTCCTATGTCAGCATCCTTTGATAATGGTCCGTGTTCTCTTTCCTTGGGAGAAAACGTCAATGAAAACGCGCCCCGCTGTGGATTCCCCCTCTGCTCTAGGTTCCCATACACTTGCACAGTCATCATTCCCGTGGTTTCCAGTTGCCTGGCTGCTCGGATGTGCACTTCCAGCCTTCATATCGCAGAGAAGGCCCATGAATAATACTTTTAAAAATTACCCATGAAACTTTCATGCATACATGTAATTGTTTGCCTCACTGGCTCACTGGGGAGTCCGTGGAGGAAGCTAGTGGAAGAGCTTGCGCTTAGCACATGGAAGGCCCGGGTTTTTGCCCTGTTGAGAGAAAAGGAAAAAATGAGTATGCATGAAATTAATCACTGCTATTTCTTTGTTAATGATGTCTAAAGAAATAAAACAGTGTTATAAATATTTATCAAAAATAAATACTGTTCTCTATTTTTGTGGTAGTGAGAACAGGACTCCTACCCTTCACGCTGAGCTACATCCCCGGCCTCCATTTTTATTTTTGTTTTTGGATTTTGAATCTCACTAAATCACTAAGTTGTCCAGGTTGGGTTTGAACTTAGAACCTTCCTTCCTTGGCTTCCCAGAGTGTGGGGATTAAAAGTCTGTGCTGCTAGGTACTCTTCTCCCCCCCCCCCCCATTTTATCGATATGTATAAGTGCAATACATAAAGTTTACATTGATATTGAGTATTTTTTGCATATACATATCAGAGCAAAATTACAGATCCTTCCTCTCTCCCTTTTTGACCCTTCCACTCCCTCCCCCTCCTCTCCAGTTCCCATTATTCCCCACAATAAGTTCTATGAAATAATTGTGATCTGGGCTTCTCCTATCAGGGAAACCATTTGGTATTTCACCTTCTGCTCCTGACTCACTGCACTAAGCATGATGGTCTCAAGTTGCCTCCATTTACCTACAAAAGCCTCCAACCGGCCTCTCTTCATAGCTGAGTAGTATTCCCTTGTGTACCACACTTAAATGCCACAATTTGTGTATCCATTGGTCTCTTGATGGGCATTTTGGTGTCTTCCACATTTTAGCTGTTGTTAGTTGTGCTGCTGTGAACATGGGCATACATGTATCTCTGTTACGTGTTGTGTTTAACTCTTTTGGGAAAATTTCCAGAAGAGTTATGGCTGGATCCAAGGGGATGTTTATGTCCAATCTTCTGAGAGATGTCCGTACTGCTTTCCATAGCGGTTGTACCAGTTTATATTCCCAGTACCAATGCAGGACGGTTCCTTTTCCCTCACAGCCTCTCCAGCACTGATTGCTGTTTGTGTTCTTGATATACGTCATTCTCGTCTTATAATAAACAATACTTTTTTCTTGGGGAAGCAGGAAGGCCTAAGGTGAGTTGGCACTGGGGCTGGGCGGTGCAGACCCCCAGCCTCCTAGATCCCACAGCTCAGTTTGGTGCCCACCTGGGAGCTCAGCCCTGGCTGACGGCGCGCGGGCTGCTTTTCTCACCCACCTTTGTGATAAAATGCTCCTGATCCCAGGTGGAGACGCTGCTAGGAAATTCGGAGCATTCCCCCCCCCCCCCCAAAGTTTCTTCTCTTTGATTAAAAAAGGCCTGGTGCACATTTACGCCAGCCTGAAAGTTAACGGCAAGTTCGTCCACCCATCACCCTTCAGCCTTGAGTGTCCCCGATGCGATTCCCACCACAGTCCCCTTGTCTCTCCCGAAGATAGTACCATTTTTTCAGTGACTTTCACTCAAAACCTGGGAGTTCTCTGTGTTAGAGCGCTTTCTTTTTCTCACAGTGTCAAAAAACTAAAGTCTGTTCCTCCTGATGATTTCCAAATACAGGCCCAAGATGATTGCTACTCAAAGAGGCATTTGACTGGCTTTCCAGAATATTGTTCCCACCCACAACCCACAGCTGATAGGACACATAGGATTTCCAGGCAAATGTCTCCTGTTCTTAAAAATGAATCACAGCTCTACAACATTTTAGAATCAGGGCTTGCCTGCAACCGTCTGCTCATCTTCTGTTGACTTCGTTTTCTCTCCCGGTCTAATCTCAACCTTTAAATCTGATGCGCCTGGTGGTGGTTTTATTTTCCCTGGAATTCAGAATTGGTCTCATTTTTATTAAAACTATTTCTTCTTCAGTGCCCCGGTGTAGTCAGTTCTCAAATACAGAGATCAGATAACCAGCCTCCTCCTCACACCCCTCCATTCTGACAATAGCTTTACCCCTCTTCCGCACAGGCAGCAAATTATACCCTGAAGATCATGTCAGCATCACCCTTTAAGAAGGAGCCTGAGTACGCAGAGTTTAACCGGAAGTCGCAGGGTCGGTGGGGTGTTGGTCTCATGCCTGGCTTGTTGGTGACTCGTTTCTCTCTGCACACCGTAGTAGCTTTGAATACCCACCAGTTTCTTTTGCCCTTTCTTTCCTTCTTACTAAATCTGACCGTAATGGAGTGTGAAATTCCTTTTGGCTCTAATTTCTTCTGGTTCTAGCCTAAATCCACAATCTGAGGCTGGAGGTGTGGTTCTGCGCTAGAGCATGGGCTTAGCTTGTGTAAGGTCTTGGGTTCTGTCTCGAGCACCAGAGGGTTAAATGATTAGATTCCGTCTTCTTCTAAAGCCATTTCTGGTGTGGATTTTTGGAGGTATAATAAGAGGTTAAATAGTAATAGGGCTTCTTTCCTGTGACCAAGTTGGACTAAAGTCCTTTGAACCGCCTGGACTCATTCAAAAATGAAGCCTCAGTATGTTAGTTGGTATGTTAAGCATCACGTCAATGTGAGATCAAACCAGAAAGTCATCAAAGGATTAATCTGCTGAGCAATGTCGCATCCTCTCTGTCCAATCGCCTCCAAGACACACGAGACTTTGAGGGACGTTTTAGACTTGAAACATGATACTCAGTACCATTGTGTCTTACCTCTTATGAATGCCAAGGTCTGTAGACGCTCCAGTCCTGTCTACAAAATGGCATGTTGTTTGTTTACAACCTGAACCGCCCCTCCCCTATATCCTTAAAACTTGGCTAGACCATTTATAATGTAAAATCCAACGTAAGTGCTCTGATAATAGTTGGTCTATACTATATTATTTTAAAAATAATGACAAGAAACTCTATACATGCTCAATATAGTTGCAATATTGGGGGATGGTTGGATCCACCAGTGCAGAACCTATGAAGAAGAGAACTGTAGTCACTATCTGGCTCTTTAAAGAGAAGTTCGCATACCTCGGATTTAAGAGTGTAATGACGACATCTGTGCATTTATAGCTTTCTGACATGCATTGCCAACCAGCAATTTTGAATAAGCCATCACACACAAATAATAGTGTAAATATCACCTAAGAATCAAATCAAGTTTCTACTCTGTAAATTTTTTCCCTACTATCTTCTTCACACATCCAATGTTCCTCTTCATTGAACAGCGTTTTAACAATCCATTGATGACTACTAATGTTTTTGGCTCCCTAATTAAAGTATGATATTTTCAGGGGTAGGCAGTATATATTCTGTCTGCCTTTGCCCACTCTCATCCTACTGTTATGCTGGGTAAATGTGAGGTGCTAAATAATTGTGGGAAGACAAAGGATGATGATTATAAGAAATTGCCACTTCATGGCCGATGGCTTGTCGTATTTCTATATGTTCCTTCAAAATTTTGTGTTCTCAATAAACAGGCCCAACAGGCGTGCTTAGAAAGGATGGCGCAATCTTAATTGAAATCACTACCTGTGGAGACAATGAAGTCGAAGGTACTAAACAATTGCATAGTAAAATACATCATAACAAAGTAGGAGATAAATTCAATTGATTGGGTGTAAGAGGTGGTATGATCAAAATATATAGTGAATAATGAATAAAAATTAATTACAGTGAAAAGCCCATCAGTCTTAATGCCTCACAAGATATTCCCCTCAAGTCAAGCACCGTTATTCCGTTGGTGTCGTCACTGAGGCTCGAAGTCCTCTTCTGTTAGTGTCTTTATGAGATGTGATCAAAAATATGGTAAATGATCCTGTCCAGTGCTGTCTAAAGGAAAGGTAGGCTTCTCCAAAACATTTCAATGTGTTCTTGCACACTTTCCCCTCTGAATCTGGCACCTAAAAGTGTCTCATTCCCAAAGTTAAAATGGGCAGGGAAGTTAAACTTTTTGAATTAATTCATAGTATCAAGGCAGCCATGACACATGGAGAGGCATTCCCAAAAGGGGATTCCAGGACTCCTTCAGCAAGTGCCAAGAATGAGGGGCAAAGCGAGGGAGTGTGGTTTGATCGGGAATCATGGCAATGTGTCCTCTACTGTAATGCATTTAAAAATTTTTATTTAAACATTACCTCTAGTCTTTGATCCCACATTGTAACTGTCCTGTTTGAAAAATATCAGTGTTGTTGTTTTGTCAGCCTGTTTGGCTTTAACTCTGAAAGACAGATTACTGATTGAGAAGAATATTATTGGGTCTTCAAAGAGGAACCATAATGTGCTAATGCACCGGGCCTGTTTGCCCGTCTCAGCCATTTTTTATTCACTTACTGTTGCATCTGTTTGTTTTCTTACCTATCAGTAACAGATCCATTATCATCCACCGGGGAGTGGATTTTGTGCATTTGCTGTAAAAATTACCTAGCAGCTCAAGTAGGCATGCTTGTTTTTTTATTGTAGAATTCCTACTTTCATAAAATACGTAATTTGCTGTAGGCACAGTGGCTAGTGAGGGACTGGGTCTTGTCATTGGCATAGCTTTTTGCTATGACTGACCACCAGAGGAAATTTGGTTAAATCCTTCAGTTTTACTAGCGAGATCTATGTGCCCTAAGCTAATACTTATTACTCTTTAAACTGTAAAATTGCTGTGTTCATTTCCTATCCCTGTCATAACAAATTAACACGAGTTCAGATGCTAGAAAAAAACCCACAAATTTATGTGAATTGGCTTGATTACACTCTAAAAATAAATGACCCCAAAATCAAATGGCTTGCGGAAACAGAGATTTACTTCTTGATCATGGCTAAGTCATCCTTTATGTGGGTTGCTGCAGTGGTCTTGGACCAGTGGGGGATGATTTCATGAAGCACGAACACAGATGCTCAGAATTGACACAGCTTGCTTCTGTCATGTCATTGGCTGAAGCAGGTCCCATGGACTTAGTTAATGTCCCCACTTGAAATCAATGAGAAAAAGAAAATGGGATATTTGGTGAAATTAATATGATTTACCGTAATTCATGAACTTTTTACCATTGCTGTCTCTTGTGGTTAAGATTAATATTCCTAGACAGTCCACACCAACTTATGGTTAGAGGGAAATACGTGATACTGCAAGGAAATTTTACTCTTAGTACTGAGATTAGATGTGGAGCATTTGGATAATTCATAATTGTCATTATGGTGTTGGTGGAGGAGTAAAGCAAAGGCATCGACGAAAAGGCGATTAAAGATACAGCCACCAGAATCTGTGAACGTGCTGCAGTTAATGAAAGCAGGACCCTGGTCTCCCTTATCTTTTCTAAAGTCCCAAATGTGAACAAAACCAGAAGACTGCGCGTGCGGCCCAGGCGCCAGGGAATAGCCTGACAGTCCTCCAAATGAAAGGCATTTTAAGCGTTCTCCATTAGGGTCGACTTGTGTTCATGGGTTACCCCAGTAATCTTCCCGTCCTGGCTTTTGAATCGCCACAACACGCCTCTAATCTTCAAACAAATAGCAGTTCTTCCTTAGAGAGGAAAAGAACTTCCAAAATGAGAGGCTAACATTTACTCACTATCCCCTCTGAGCCTTAGTAGATGGAAGGGGAAGTTTTGTTTGTTCTTCTGATTTTGCACCAAGCCCAACTGGTGTCATTCTGTGCTCAGAGACAGACCGGGTGGATTATGGTCCGTGTTGTTGTGGTTTGGTTGTGGGAACATGGTGGGTTCACGTAGATCATTGTTGTATAATCATTAACTGCAATCTTCTCTTGCCCATGCAAGAAATACTAGCTGAGGTGGTCCGTCTTTGCTTTCTCTCTTACTCCGTAGGATGAAGCTCCACACATCCACTCTGTCCCTTTAGGACCATTTGTTTGTCTCCTGTGGTAGGACGTGTGTGTGTGTGTGTGTGTGTGTGTAGTCACCTTCCACATATATTCGATGTGTGAAACATTTTAGACTTAACCCATAACCCTCATTGTCCTTGCCTGATTGGGTCTCAACCTCAACCTGTGGATGCTGAAGACCCTTCTGCACATGGTATAGTATGTGTTGATAATCTGCACATGACCTCATATACTTTTAAATTGTCTCTAGACTATTTATAATATCTAATTCAGTGTAGGTGCTGTGAAAATCGTTGTTGCGCAATGTTTGAAAAATGACAATCAAGTCATGTTCAGTATAGATGTGATTTTATTTCCCCTGAATAATTTCCTGGATATGGCTGGTTGTCAAGTCACTGACCTCCTCCTCACTTGCAGTGTGGGAGGAGTGGTGCATCATGCAGTCAACTGTTAGTGCTGGCAAGCTTCCTTCTACCTACAGGGAAAAGTGCACTTTTCCATGTCGGGCTGTTTCTCATTCATTTGTGCTGTTTTCCATTCAGTGGTGGGAGCTAAGATACGTGTGTGTTTATACCACTTGGTGCAGGCATGCATGACACTATGTATTTTCTCATCCATTTTTTGTCATAGCTTTCGATGTCCACAGCTAGCCCATCATGAGATTTCTGGCCACAGTCCTGAGCTGCAGCTGCTTTTAGGTTCCCCATTAACATCAACTTCTTTTTTTTTCCAATAGGAAAAATCCAGCTTCCATTTTTACCTCATATTTTTATATGGTCAAAACTTGTATATTACTGAAGGAGTTTCAAACCTCCTGTGAGAAGTAAGTCCATACACTTAACTGAAGCGCTCTGTAGAATTGCCCACCCAGCCCCTCTGGGAGCAGAACTCGGGACCTCACACATGGTTCATACGCACTCTGCTACTCACCTACACACTTGGCTCTTTCCTCCATTTTTTTTCTAGCTTTATAGTACCTGACCAAAACATTATTTTTCACAGTTTCTCCTGTGTATTTATTTTTTCAGCATCACCTCATGTATAATAATATGATTTATTTGTAATCCAGATGATTTGTAGTCTGGAAAAAAATTTAAAATAGACACATAGTGAAGGTCGCATTTGTGGTTCTGTTAATTCAGATGATGCGTAGAGTTGTATGTTTACATTTTCCCTTCAAACACAATTTTATCTTGATGTTCTCTGGAGGAATTCTTTGTAGTTACACCCTTCCGTCCAATCCTAATTCCCAAAAAACACTCACGGCATTGGTAGGTCATTTATTTCTCAGAGTTTCATATAAACTGGAATCATAAAATGTATAGTTTTTGATCTTTCCATTTTTACTTAGTAAAATGCCTTTTAAGCTTCATCAAAGTAATGTAAGTGAAAAGCTTACTGTATGACTTAGCATGAGTGGGTCATTGTTTATCCATTTGTTGGTTAGTTGAAGGACATCTGGGCGGTGTCAGAATTTTTTCAAGTATCAATGAAGCTGCTGAGAACATTTGTCTTAGTGTTTATTCAAGCAGATATTTTTGTACTTTGCTAGGCTGCCAGATTGCTGTGGTATGATTTCTTTGAGGTCTCCAGCTAGTTTCAGAGTGTTTGGGATTTTCTTTATAGATTATCATGTTGGGTGTGAACAGAGGTGACTTTATTAATACTTTTTAAAACTCCATATGACTATATTGTTTGCGCTATTGATTCGGCTAAAACTTCCTGTACAAAATAAAATAGGAGCTTTGGAAGCACTTATTCTCCTTTGGACCTAAAAAGCTAAAAATCTTTAAATCTCATTACTATGATGTGAATTCTAACATGCATTTTTCTCTATTTAAAGGATAACCTTTATCAAATTCAGGAGTTCCTTTTCATTCCTTCGTTACTGTAAGGTGTTTGTTTCAGCGTGAACACCGTATTTTGTCAAGCAGCATTCTGGCATCTCTTAAAAGAGGTCTTTTGGTATGGTGAATTAAGCTGGATTTTTAAGGCTGAGTCAGGGTGGCTTAATTTTATTCTTGACACATTTTCTTGACTTCCGCTCGCCTGGCACGGCTGCCTCCCATTCGCGTCCCGCGGTCCGTCCAGCTCTGATGCTGATGAGCTGCTCTTCCGGCTGCCACATCTGTTCGTCAGGAGCACTCGCTAACAACAGGTTTTCCTAGTTTCCTTTCTTGTGGTGGTTTCGCAGTTTTCCTCTCTCCGGTTTTCGTGTGCCTCCTTGACATATGTGTCCCCTGGTGTAATTTCTTGCTCTTGGATCACGCAGTCTCCCATCCATTCGTTTGTCTGCCTGCCTCTCCACACACCTGTCTCCTCTCCCAGCTTGTTTTCTGTGATCACCTACACGCAGGCGCCTCCCTGAAATGGATCTCTGATGTGGAGTGCCGCCTCGTGCGTTCCCATCTTGCACGCTTGTCTGGCGATCATCAGTATCGGTCACCAGACGCACCATGGCGCCATCTCAGCCTTCCAGTTTCCCTGTAACTTTCACCTGTGTGTGATTAACCTACTGACTCGAATCCCCACTGCTCTGCCTGCTTTATTTCCTGTCCCTTCTCCAGCCGCAGCTTCACCGTACAGTCTGTTCCCTGTCCTAAGAGCAAATTCCATCCCACGCTGTCACTCTTCTGAGCCTTTGTGTAGATTGTCCCTGCTCTCTCTGAGGCTCTTTCCTTTTTAAATGACTCTTATTCTTACTTCTATTTTATTTTTGAGACAGGGCTTCTCTCTACAGCCCAGGCTGGTCCTAAACTCACTTAGAGCCCAGCCTGGCATGTGCCACCCTTCCTGGCTTATGTCGTGCTGGGAGTCAAACTCGGGTACTTAGCGCTTACTAGGCAAGCATTTTACCCACTTAGCCATTTCTCCAGCCCTTTATTTTTACTTCTAGAGATCAGTCTATTCCGCTTCCGTTGTCAGGCTGAGTCTTCACATCGCTCCACTTTTCCTTATGCACTTATACTCTCCTGGTCTCACTTATCATTCATAGTTTTATGAGTTTATATAAAAACACCCTCATAGTTAGCTGACAGGGTGTGTTTCACATGTGTGTGTGTGTGCAAAGTTTAAATATTGCATTTGAAGCAGGGACTATCTGTGAATCCCTTAGAAAGGCACTGGCATAGCTGGCAATTAATATATGTTTGGTAAAGTATAGTCCTCGCCATGAATTCAGGGTTCTGCCTTCAGAAAAGCATTCCAAAACTGTCAGAGTTATAGGTTGGTGGCAGGCCTTTTAAAGGAAAAATGTCACAAAAATGCAGCCATGAAGGTGAAACATGAATTTCTGGTTGTTTGTTGAAAAAGAAGACTAGATTGGCAAAACAGGTATCTCGCTTACTTCCTCATTGCTGGGACGGAATACCTGACATCCACAGTTTGAGGAAGGAAAGATTCTTTTAGCTCATGGTTTCAGGAGGTCTCACACAGTCCACCCATGGGCAGCCAGTCATGGTGGAATCACATGGCAGGGGCTGGAGAGCTGCTCACAGCATTGCAGACAGAAGCCAAGTGACCTAAGTGAGACTTGGTTCTGGAGGCTCAGGCAAGGCTAGAGCCTTCCCAGGAAGAAGCTGTAACAGTGTCTCTTCTTCCTCCCTGTACTGAGTTCAAGTTGCCCCTTGGGTCCCCCCAGCCAGAGTGGGTGTCCATCCCTCACTTATGGCCTACCAGTCAGTAACACACACTGGGAAGCTCTGCCCCAGTGCCCCGCAACCTCGGCAAGTTGACACAACCCCTCCAGACCAAACCTCAAGCATCTACCCCATCCATTCAGGCCATACTTCCCAGAGTTCCCAGTTCCAAATACATGAAGCTTTTGGGGAAACGCTGCAGATCCAACTATAGCAGTAGGGCACGGCAGGACAAGTCTGACCCTAGAAATCTTCTTATTAGACTGTGTGAAAGAAGGGATTTGTAGGAATTGGTAATCAGTATGGAAATCTTTTTGATGGTGAGGTCACCTGAGGTGTGGCGGGGCTCTGCCAACGTGCAGTGTAGAAGCTGTCAATAGTGTATATGCGTCATCTTCAAGTTACGGTTCCTCAGCTAATGACTTCCTGTATTATGAGCCTCCCTGACGAATTTCTGGGGGCTGTTGCTGTGAGTGACTCACACCCTAAAGATTAAGTACCATTTCTAATGAACGTTTGATGACGGATACATCATAAAATCAATGCTGCGTGACAGCCCTTCTTCCTTCTCACCCAGACTTCCAAGGGTCACTTCTTAAACTTGACCCTTCAAGCCTGCAGAGAATTAAAGTTTCTATTTCATTTCAAAAAATATGTTTGTAAGATTAAAATGACGTTTAAACACTAGGCTCTTTGGGGGAAGCATTTTCCTAATTACTTGAGACTTTGAGCCAAAGATTAAATAAGGGGCAAAGTTCTCAAACTAGAAAAAGTACGAACTATGAATCATATATTACTTACACTGTTAAATCAATGTCTTCCTTCCCTGCAGTAGAAAGGAAGTTCTGAGTTTTGATGAGTATAGATGAAACTTCTTACCTGTTTTCCACTTAATCTGCTCTCAGGAGAAGCCGGTTCTCTTTCTCCCCCTTTCTGCCTTGCCTTCTCTTCCTCACTCCCTTGCTCCCTCTTTTTCTCTCTTCCTCCCCATCTCCTCTCTCCCTCTTTTCCTCTTTCCCTCTTTGCACCTATGGCACACTGGGCTAAAGGATGATGCTCTTGTACAGGGAGAGGCAAATACCCACAAAAGCCAACACAGAATCTGTGTGCTTCCCTCCCCCCTAATTTTTACTGTAAAACATAGTCATAAAATTAACCATCTTCATTTGAAGTATACAGTTGAGTAGCATTAAATACATTCATGGTAGCATTCAATATAACCATGAGTATCAGCCATCTCCTGGACATTTTTCATTTTATAAAACAGCAGCTCTGTACTCTTTACACAGTAATTTCCCGCTTGCCTTGGGAGCTACCGCCCTACACATTGTCTCTGTGAATTTGACCCCTCTAACGCCACACAAGGGAAATCTTAGCGGGTTTATGTTTTGGTGATGCGTCTTCTTCACTTAGCATAATGTTCTCAGGGTCCGTCCAGGTTGCAGCATTTGTGAGAGTTGACTTCTTTAAAGATAAATTAGATTCCGTTCTATGACTCTCTTCCATTTTGCTCCTCCTGTAAAGCATCAATGGTTAGTTGAATGACTTACGCATCTTAGCTCTCTTGAGTAATCCCGTGTGTGTGGATAAATATGTCCTTAGGATCAGTTTTCATGTATATACTTAGGTATGGAATTATTGGAGTATGCAGTAATTCTATTTCTGAAGTCAAAATGTTGTACTGAGGAGCCGTCAAGCCATTTTCCAGAAGGATGCTAATACCATTTTACTAACCACGAAGAAGGGGCTGCCTTATTCAGGCAGAAGGATTCTCATTTCTCCACGTCTTGACCATTGCTTACTATTTTAAAAAAATTATTATTTTTTTAAAACAGTCATTCTAATGGGTAAGAGGTAGTATCTCATTTGTCATTTTGTTTTGCATTTCTGCAGTCATCAGTGATAACGGAGAATTCGCTCATGGGCTTATTTTTCTCTTTTTATCTTCTCTGAAGCCATTTCTGGTAAAATCCTTTCCCAATTTCTGACTCAAGACATTTGTTTGTTGTTGTTGAATTTTAGCATCTTTCTTGTGTATTCTGGTATTAATTCCTTATCACATTCATGATTTGCAAAATTTTTTCATTCCTGTGGGTTGCCCTTTTTTGCACTTGTGATAATATTTCTGATGGACGAAGTGGTTAAATTATCATGAAGACTAATTTATTTCTTACTGCGTGTGCTGTTGCTATCACGTGCAGTGTTCTGTCACTCAATCCACTGTTGTGACGTTTTGACGTAAGTTTTGACAAAACAAAATGATTTTTTTCTAAGTGTTTACGTGGTACATTTAGAACGTTGGTTTGTTTTAAGTTAATTTTTGTATGTAGCATTAGTTAAGGGCTCAATAACATTCTCTATGTGCACATCCAGTTTTCACCATGTTCTTTGTAGAAAAGGTTGCTTGTTCCTCGTCACATGCTCTTGAATCCTGTTTTTAAAAAGTCATTCCATCATGCATGCATGGCTTTCCTGCTGGGCTGTGTTATCTCAGTATTTCATAAGACTGTATCAGCATCTCATATTTTTATCACTGTAACTTTGTTTAGAAATTAGTATGTACGTGCCATCTACCTTTTCTCACAAAGATTATTTTGGGTGTTGGAGTGTGGGGGACTGCTTATTATTTTCGATGAATTTTCTTTTTTTTTCCAAAAAAAATCGTTGAGAATTTAGTAAGGTTGCATTAACTGTACACATTTCTTTGAGTAATATTAACATGTAAGGGTGTCAGGTATCCAATCTATGAACAATTTGATGTATTTGCTCTTACTTTTGTCTTTAATTTCCATCAATACCATGTGTGTGTCTGAGTGTACATATATGGAGATGTGTGTATAATTTTAGTTACCTTTTTTACAAGCTTTTTCTCATTTGAATACCATTATATATGAAGTTACTTCCTTAATTTTCTTTTCATGTTGCTCATTTTCAGTGTGCAAAAGCCAAATTGGGTGTGTGGCGTTTGTAGCTTGCTATTTTCTAAATTCACTTAGTAGTTCTAACAGGTTTCTGTGTGCAATATTGAAGAATTCCTACATATAATTCCATATCATGTACAAAGAGAAAATTTTCTTTCTTTCCAATTTGATGCCCTCTATTTATTTATTTGCTTTCATTCTCTGACTAGTAAGTCCAGTACAACTTTAAATAGAATTGACAAAGTCGAGCACGATTGCTTTCTTCCTTATCAGAGGAAGTTTTTAGTCTTTCACCCTTGAGTGTGCTGTTCACCATTTTTTATTAGCATGTATTTGCGATATGCGATACTTGCATTAAACTTGAAAAGTTGGGGCGTGACGCTGTTGTATCGACTTCGCATTCTCCCCTGTGTTTCCCACTCTGCCACCCCCTCGGCCCACCCTCTTCCTTCGCACAAGCTGGTCTTCCTGCTTCCTCCGTCTCTCTTCTTAGGCTCTACTACATGTTTGTACTTCACATTTCTCCTGTGAGAACAGCCAGTGCTGGCGAGGTTGCAGGAAGAAGCCACAGTTTTGCATCGCTGGTGAGATGGCGAGCTGGTGTGGCCATGTGGAGGGCAGTACGCAGAGTCCTCAGAGGGCTGAGAGTGAGTACTCGGTTCAATCCAGTGGTAGCTTCTGGTGTCTTCCAAAAGGGCTGCAAGCAACATAAGCCAGAGATGCATGTATACCCATGTTTAGAGCAGCACAGCTGACAATGGTTAAATTGTGGAAGACACCAAAATACTCATCAACAGGCCAACGGATGCAAGCGTTGTAGTGTATGTACACAGCGGAGTGCTGCTCTTCTGTGCAGACAGATAGATCAGAAGCTTCTGTAGGTAAATGGACGCAGCTTGAGACCATCATGCTTAGTAAAGCGAATCAAACTCAGAAGGTTAAATATCACATGTTTTTTCTACTACAAGAAAAACAGAATACAGGCATTTTATAGAGCCAAATGGGTGTGATAACGGAAGTTGAGGGGGGAGAAAGGAGGAAGTGGAAGGTCTCAAAGGGAGCGGGAAATGGATTGTGATGTTGACGTGATATGTACATGCGTGGTATACTCAAGCTCAGTGTAACCGTGGTGTATCACCTGTACGTAGAATAATAAAAATGGGGAATAAAAGGGAAAAACCATGTGGCATTTAGTCTTCTGGGTCTGATTTGTTTCGCAAAGCACAGCGATCCTAAATTGTATTTATTTTCCTACAGATGACCCAAATGTCTCTTTCCTATTGGAAAGCAATACTCTGTTGTGTACATATGTCTCATTTTCTCTATCAGTTTATCTGTTGATGGACATTTGGGCAGCTTCCGTGATGTAGCTGTTGTGAATTGCGCTGCTGGGGGTCTGATTATCCATATATCTCTGTTGCATGATGCTTTTAATACCTGAAAAGCCCCCAGCGTCTTTAGCCATTAGAGAAATACAAATCCAAACAGCACCGAGGCTCCATCTTATCCCAGTGAGAATGGCTATTATCAAGAACTTAAAATAAATCGTACATTCTCATGTGAATGCGGTCAGGAAGGAGTCTACTGTCTACACAGCTGATGGGACTTAACACCCGTTATGGAAATTGGTATCTCAATTCCTGAAAAGCTGAAAATAGATACTCCGTTTGACCCAGCTTTAACTCTTAGGATTATCTTTCCAAAAGAGTTTTTCTTAAGTGGGTCTTATTGTGTTACAATGCTTTTAATTTTACTCCAAGTTTGTTGAGTACTTTTTATCGTAATACGGTACAGAATCTTGTAAATACTTCTCATGAATCGTGTTGGTCTTTTTTCGATCCATCTGTTAATGTGCCTTGCATTGATTTTCCCGTGTCGAGTTGTCTCTGCATTCTGGGCATAATTCCCATTCGGTTATGTTTATATCTTTTTAGTTACAGCACTTAACTTGATTTTGCCTTATTTTGTTGAAGATTTTCCGTCATTCGTCCTAAGGCATGTTGGTCTGTAGTTTTCTTGGGTTTTGCTATCAGGATAGTACCAACTGTATGCAGTACATTAAGAAATACTTTCCCCGCTTCATTTTCTTTGAAAACCTTGAGGATTTATCATTGTTCACTTTCCCAGTGTTTGGTGGAATTTACCAGTAAGGCCATAATGTTCCAAGATTATCTTTTTGGGAAAAAATTTTTTATCATTAGTTCAGTCTCACTAGTTGACCTAGGCTGGTCTCAGGCTCACAACAATCCTCCTGCCTCGGCCTTCCAGGTATAGGTGTGTGCCTCTGTCTTAGTTACTTCTCGTTGCTCTTCCTCAATACCCGACACCCACAAATTTAGGGGAGGAAAGGTTTATTTTAGCTCACAGTTTCAGAAGGTCACAGTCCGCTCAGGGTGGCCGGCAGCAATGGAAGTCCATGGCAGAGATGAAGGTGGAGGCGGCTTCTCATGACATCACAGACAGAAAGCCAAGTCAAGGCAGGCTGAGACCCGTCCTCCAAGGAAGGCAGGAAGCAGCTTATATATCCTTCCAGGTCTCCTCCCGGTGATCAGCCCCTCCTGGATCCAGGTGTGGAAGGTGTGCTAAATCCTCACTATATGCCTATAATCCCATTTACATGCCTGTAATCCGCCCCTGCAGACTAGACTCCAATCTCCCAACAGCACATGGTTCCATAGACAATCTATAACATTTAAATATACGAGACTGTTGGGGGACATTCCAGAGCCAAACCACATAGCCACCATTCCCAGCGAATTTTATGTGGTACTAGGGTAGTGAACCCATAGCCTTGCATGTGCTCTGCAAGCACGCTACCTATCGAGTCGTGCCTCCAGCCCTGTTTCTCTCTTTTCCATTTCATTCATCTTTTCCCAAGTCTTTGTTATTCCCTTTCTTCTCCTAGATTTGGGTTTAATTTGCTCTTTGTTTTACAGTTTCTTACGGCACAAGTTTGGATAACTTATTTAAGATGAGAAGTTCAATTACTATTTAGAATCCTCCTTAATTTGAATGTGCTTATCCCCATAACTCCCCTTTCACTGTGTCCGTCCAATATTGGTTTTGTTCATTGGTGAGCGCATTGCCCTGAAACAGCAAAGATGAGGTTTGTAAAAATTTCTGAGTTACATTTTTGAAAAATTTAGCCAAGAGATAATTTTTGAAGATTGCTAAAAAATCGTCAAAGTACATGTTGTTACCTTTGATACTGAGTCGAAATGAAATTCCTGACAGATTTGTTAAATCTTCTAGAATACCTGGCCCAATTGTAATAGCTCTGTGGAAAGCCAGTACTACCAGGAGACGATGAGAAATATGTGTCATTTATTAACCTCAGACGCCTGGAAGTTCCAGTCCACAGGAATAGGGCGCATGAGAATGGATTAGTGACATTGATTTTCCCCTCAAATTGAGCAAAAGTTGAAAGCATCTCTTATAAACAAGCAGGAAGTGGAGAGAAGAGGCAAAAGAGGGTTGGCCAAGCTCAAGTTAAGGTAGACAACCTCTCAGAAGCCAGAGCCATTCGAGGCATTTGGGAATTCTAATTTCAAGAAGCAGAGATCAAACCAATGACGTTCATTTTACAGTTGGAAATACCACATCGAGCAAGTTAAATTTAATTCAAAAGCGGCATTATTAAAACCTTAATTTATGAAAAACAAGTCACTTTTCAGACGCACGAGGAAGTAAAAATATAATCTTCCAGTTACTCAATTCATTACTGATATCATTTATGAGTTTAGAAACTCTCTTCATTGAAATACAGGGAATGTGAGGTATAGAATGGTGATTTTAGCCTAATTAGGAACTTGGCCAGGAGCCTGAAACAATGTTCCACATGGTGTGGTGAATGCGAGTGTGTTTATATGCTGACCCACAAGACTGCATCACTCATTTTTACTAAGGAATTTCCAGAAAAGAAAAGAAAAAGAAAAGAGCAGTTGGGCCCCACTGCAACGTAAGGGCTAAGGCCAGCAAGAAGTCAGTTCTGTGAGTCCGAGTTTTGAGGCCCAGAGAAGGGAATCGCCCCTCGGGGGAGAAGCAGCCTAACAGAGTAGTAAGACAGCTGCCATTTCATTTCAGGAAGGGTAAAGGAAGAGGGCATGTGGTTTTTAGAGATCATTACTGTAACTGGAGGGTTTTCAAGCTAGTCGCAAGCATCCAGAGATGCCAGGTTGCCCCCGGTTAGCAGGTGGGAGCCTATAGGTGAAGCGGGAAAGGCCTCTGGTCTTTTTGACAAAGACGTGGACCTTCTCACACCTGGGTCTTTCTCCCCCTGAGAATTGGTCCCCGAAGGAAATCTGCTGCATTAGCTGAGCCCTTATTCTGAAGGTACCCTGCCTGCTAAACATGAGCTTTTCAGGTTCTCTGAGTTTTTCATAAGTCAGGTCACATTTCTCAGTTCTTTTCTTACAATCTCTAAAAGGAAATCTGTGCTCATATTTCACCATTTGTCTGAGCTCTGGGCATGTTACTTCCTTGAGCAAATTCCAAACCCCTCAAGTCACCAAGGTCACCACCCATTCTTGTCGTTTGTCCCTCCCCAGAGAACCTGGGGTGACAACAGAGAGCACGTCTATGGAGTTGCATCGTTGAACCCCGCGCCCAAGTTTCTAGTTCCTAAGGGTAAGAAAGAAATTCTGCCGAGTTTTATTCTTTTGTTATCATAGTGGAAATGCCTTTAATTTTTCAGTTATTTATTAGCTATATATTGACTTTTCATCAAGCAGACTGGGATATGTTTCTGAATATGAGTAAAATCATCTAGTCCCAGGACACACACCAAGAGCAACCTGATATACACAGGAATATGCATAACACAAGGCACCATATCTTCCCCGGCGTATGTTACTTACATGACTATCTGTGGTATCAGCGAATTCTTATTGAAAAACTTGGGCGACGCCGTCATAAGAGATGTCGTGTTCAGAATGGGTCTGGAAACACGCGGGGTGTTGGCGGATGGAGAAGAAACGCAAAGTTTTCCATTGAGGCTTCTTCAGCCGCTTCCGTCAGCAGGTGCTGCCGACTCCTCTGCATTTGGTTTCAGATTTATTACGTCAGTTACTCTGATCTCTCTGTAGTACAGCCTTGGAGCTGGATGCCCGTCTCACCGCCAGTGTTGCAGGCTCCGTGGGAACAAGTTGACATGATTTATTTTTGCCTCACTTACGTGCAACTTGAACTTTGAAGGCTTTTGCGTCTGGTAACTTATCCTCTGTCTTCTTGCCAAATGCAGTAAGTCTGAGAAAAAAATAATATTTATGGAATATGGAATGAGAAAGAAATGACGTGTTCACTTGTACAACAGGAAGAGGTTAGGGCACAATGACTAATGTGTCATTAAATTACAGGTCAAATCTCACTAAAGGTCTCTGGTGGAATTCGTCCAATTTTTTTGTATTCTTCTATATTTTGTCATGTTACGAAATTGCTACTTGAAAGAGCAGAGAAGTCTTAGGGCTTACGTTACCTTTTCACTAAGTTGTTGAATGTTATAATATTGATTTCAACAGATTTGAGTCATACTAAGCTTGTTCATTTATGTGAAATGTTTTCTACGAAAAAGATAATGCTTACAATAATGCCACAAGGCTTGAACAGGAGATAGAGGTATTCTGTAGCGTCTGTCAAATGGTTTTGAGGGGAAAAACCAGGAAAAATATAAAGAGTTGCAGTGTTTTTGTTTATTTACACTTTAAAGTTTAGAGAAGGTATAGTAAATACAATCTTACGATGAAGAAGTACAAATTGGAGTACCAATCAAGCAGAAGTCTTCTATATTTGGTGAAACTTTTTACATCATAGAAATAGGAAAATGATCAAGATATGTGTATGGACAAATTTCCCAAAATGAGCATTTCTATTCTGAGTTGCAAATATACATTAGTAGAAAGAAAGAAACATTGTCTTAATCAGTAAATTTTAGAAATTATTTTCCCAAATAAAACATTGGGTTTTTTTTGTAAGAACACCTTAAATAGGTAAATGAATCACCCTTATAAAGCAGCAACTCCTAGACCTTGAAGAGTGTAAATATTAGTTTATTGGGGAAAATGGTCTTGTAGAAGCAATTAAGTTCATGATTGTGCAATAGGGAGATTGTCCGCACTTATCAGGTAGACTTTGACTGGGTGTCATAAATGTCCTTGCGTGAGACACAGAGGGAGATCGAAGAAGGGGAGGGTACGAGGAGGCCATGGAAACAGAGACGGGAAGAATGCGGCCACGATTTAGGGAATGCAGGAGCTGAGGAGGAGAAGCGTGAAGTGTCCTCTGTGACTCTCACCCCGGAGTGGGCCTGTCCATTTCTTCGTTTGGGACTTCTGTTCTCTAGAACTGTGAGAGAATACATTTCTGTCATTTTACTTTTTATTTATATATTTAATGACTGGCTGGTTGACTGGTTGTAGTACTGAGAATCAAGCCCAGGGCCTTCATACAGAGCTACACCCCATCCACTTTGTTTTTTAGTTTTCGATTCTTAAGACTTGGCCTCACGAAGTTGCTCAGATGCCAGACTTGATTATTTTACATGATCCAATTTGTGGTAATTTGTTAGAGTCACCCTAGAAAACCAACACAGGAGCATTTCAAGTTTGATAAATTAAAGGTGATGTGATTATTCTAGTTAAAATGTCAAGATGAACTTTTAAATACCTCTGACTTGTAATATCAACATCTGTAGTATCAGAAACATATGGCTGTGAAATAAAGAGGATTTTGCTCTGTACTAAGTCTGTGTTCCCAAGGTGAGGATGGAAGAAGCTTTATTAATGGTAGCTGCACATGTACACTGTCAGATGAGTCACCATTTTGGAAGTCTAGTGCTGCATTTCGGGATGTTACCTACTTAGAAAAGGTCATGACCTGATGAGTGTGATGGTATCTCTAGAGCCAGGGTGGATCAGGAGTTCAGTTGCCCACAGGAGGACTTTACCTTGAGTAAGAATGCAGAGGACAGGAAGCCAGCCTTTCCCACCAACAGGCAGAAAATTGCTGCTTTGCAGGATTCTCAAAGGACTTATGGTTCAAACTGGTAACATGACCATGGGAGGAAACTGAGTTTCAAAAAGGTTTTTTTTTTTTTTTTTTTTTTTTTAGTTTAACACAAAATCCAAAGAGCTACTTAAACACATTACCTTGGTCTTGAATACGAGGTCTTTTTATATCAAAATCTTCCCCTCTTTTTTGTCGACTATTAATTCAAGATTTTTGGATGTCTTTCCAGAGTTAGAGAATCTTGGGAGTGTGTGACTAGTAGAAGGAGAGTTTTTCTCTCTGTGTTAGTTACTTTTCCCATCACTGGAACAAAATATCTGACACCCACGACTTAAAGGAGTACAAGTTCATTTTGGCTCATGGTTTCAGATGGGTCACTGCAC
Organism: Ctenodactylus gundi; assembly: GCA_004027205.1. Taxonomy (NCBI): domain Eukaryota; kingdom Metazoa; phylum Chordata; class Mammalia; order Rodentia; family Ctenodactylidae; genus Ctenodactylus; species Ctenodactylus gundi. The sequence goes on from PVKB01002783.1 coordinate 79,683, forward strand.
AGCTGATTGGTTCCAAGGCAGAAATGCCATAGCAGAAAGTCACGAAGGAGGAAAGCTGCTTCGTTCATGGCAGCCAAGAAGCAGAGGGAGACCAGAACTGGAGACCAAATACTGCCTTCCAGTTGAAGCCACTTGGGATCCTCCTCCAAACAGGCTCCACGTCAACAGCATATCCTGCTCATCCCCGGATGAATTCAGTGATGAGTGTAGAAGCCCTGTGATCCAGTCACTTTTCAAACACGGGAGACTTTGGGGGGACATTATAGATCTAAACAGTAACATTTTCTCTTCAGAAAAGTTTGAAGGAATATTGGTTTTGACTAGTAAAGAACAAGAATAATTGTCAAGGATTTTGTCCAAGGTCAGATACTTTTCCTACAAAAAGAATATTTTAATGTTCTTTTTGAAGATGTACTGAATGCATATTATTGAGTTGTGAAAAAGTCTTATTTACTCGGGAGCAGTGTAATTCAATTTTATTGTTTATAGCTTTTCTTCCTTGCACCGCGATGGGTTGAACTCTGGGCCTTGCAACATGCTGCCAAGCTGATCTAGACACCCTGCCTTGATTATGAATTTTTTACAAGCTGAAAGTTAAAAAAAATTTCAAACTTAGTGACTTCTTCATGACTCATTATAAAAATCATATTCTGTCTACAAAACATTGAAAGTGCAAGGAAGCAATATTTTGATGAGGCAGTTTTATGATAACAAGTATAGAAAATTTTGAGTTTTTGTTTTCAAGGGAAGATAAAAATCTTAAAAGAGATCAGAATATGTGCTTAGGTCTTTGGGTTCTAGCATAATTCTGATGAATTCCTATTTGTGTTTCGATTGAGAAGATCACTTCTACACTTTTTAGCTCTGCCCATGACATCATTACTATTATTGTTATTATTATTATTGCTTCAATGGAATAAATATCAGCTGCCAGAGAATAAGGCAGTAGTATTCACTAGTCAATCTGAAACTTTAATTATATCATTTCTAATTTTTCCTCTGCCTAGATTTTAGCAATTATGTTTGAGAAAGTGTTCATTACAGCATTATGATTTCCAGGGATTTATAAGATTAGGAGAGACCCCATAAAGACTGTTCACAGTGGTGTTTGTAAAAAGCACACCAGACCTGCTCATCTGAGATCTAATTAAGACACTCTATGAAGTAATTAATATAAATTTCCAATTTAGAGAAAAACAGGGAGAAAAACCTTTCTCAGTTTGACACCTCAAGGCTGAAGCACTTTCAGTCCTTTCATCAAAACAGCTTCTTGTGCTTATTAAAGACTATTAAAAATACATGAGGTTTCATATTTATTCCCTTCTGTCTTCTAAGGCCTTTATCATTATTCGTTATGACTTCAACCTAGAGAATCCACAGGATTGTTACAGTAGGAGTGAAATAACTAGAACAGCACTGTAGGCACACGTCACCCGTCGCAAGCCCAGCCAACACAGATCTGGTGATCGCTAGTTCCTTGAAATTCATAATGGTCCTGCTCCTCATCCACACAGTGGGATCAGATAATTTAAACCTATGAGATGAGAGTTAAACCATACTGTCTCAGTACCGTGTGTCATGTGTCATTGTATACTTAAAAAGAATCTGGCAGAAAGTCAATAGATTCTTTTGCTGTCTGTTTTTTTACAGCTTTTGTGGGCGTGAAGATCTATCAGTCCACAGGCAGTGTGGTATTTAGTAAGTGACACCTGAAAATAAAGGGATCTTCCCTGAATCACCTGTCGGTCAACTCTGGGAATAAAGGTAGCAGATTACAAATAAAAAAACTTCAGAGAACAGTACTTTGTGGTTTAGAGTCAAGAATCCTGAAACAAAACCCAGGTGTGTGGTGTCCTGGTCACACGTCCTCTGGTGTGTGCCAGTTTTTGATGTGAAAACAAAGCGGGTCCCTGAAGTGACCCTGAGTCGCAGATGAAGAGTGAAGGAGATAAACAAATGTTCTCTGATGTCTGGTCCTACACTTGCTGCAATCCTCTTGTGTATGTGTTTTATCTTTAGTGTTTGATTTGATTGTTGTTTTTTATTTCATTTTTTTTTTTCCTGTGATACTAGAGATCAAACTTAAGGCCTCCACACTTAGATAATCCCTAGCACTTAAAAAATATTTTATTTTGAGATAGGGTCTCACTTTGACACGTAGGGACACTGGCTGGGCTTGAACTTACAAAGCTCTTGCCTTGGCCTCTCAGGGTGCCGGATGACAAGCTTGTGCCACCACTGGGCCTGGCTCCTAGTGTGTTCTAGTAGTATTTGACTATCTCTCTGGCACCTTTTCAAATACCCAACAAATCCTAATAAATTGTATTTGTCATAAATGATTTTTTTACTTTCAACCAGACTTGTTCTCCAAAGAAAAACTCACATCTAACTCACTCATTTGATGTATAGTGAAGCTTCTTACATACTCAGATAATCATCATCAACTTTAGGATATTTTCATTTCTACTAGAAGAAACCCTACACCTTTTGGCTATCAGCCTGACCCCAGTTGTTTCAACTTCCCTAGGCTTATGGACTCACTGAACTACTTCCGTCTTTCAAATTTGGAACTTAAGATGAAAGACAAAGTGAAAGAGGGGGGGTAGGGTGGGGGAGGAGGGAGGGACAAAAGGAGAGTGGGAAAGCCCTTGTCACCTTGACAAGATACGTATGTGCACAGAATGCTCAACTCCATTGTAAACCTTGAATTTTGCACATGTACATATCAATAAAATGGGAAAATTTGATTCTTAATCATTACGATGGGTGGACTCAGGTCATATGTCGGTCTTCGGAAGCTGACTTCTTTCACTTAACACTGTATTTCTAAGTTCATTGTAGAATAATATTCTGCTTTGTAGCTGTCCCCACATTTTATTTGTCCACTCATCAATTGAGGGACTTTTAAGTTGAATTTTTACTCTTTTGGCTATGACGATAGACGGTATTATTATTATTATTGATGTCGGTGTGCAACATTGCGTGTGATGTTTCAACAAAAGTTAGGGTGCATCCCTAGGATGAGAAGTTGTTGGTCGGATGGTAACGTGCTACTTAGCTGTAAGGGGAAAGGCCGGGCTGTTTTCCAAAGAGGCTGTCCGTTGTACATTCCTGCCTTCAGCTCTGGAGGGTTCCAGTGTCTGCACACCCTGGCCCATGTGTGTTATTATTTCTTTTGGGTTGTGGACATTAGAGTGACTAGAAAGTGGCAGCTCACGGAGGTGTGGACTTGCGTTTCTTTGATGGCTGACGCTGTTAGCTGTCACTAATGTTACTTGGCATTTTTTTTCACATGCTTATGGACCAATTGGGTATCTCCAATTGGAGAGGGAAGCCATCACTGTCCGAACACTTGCCAATTTTAAAACTGAGTTTCATGTCTTCTCATGTTGATTGATGAGCCAGTTATATGTCCCAGGTATTGTTCACTCATCACATATGTAATTTGCAAGAAATTCTCCCATTCCAGGGGTTGCCATTATTTATTTATCTATTTATTTTTGTAGTGTTGGAGATTTATTTTGAGACACAGTCTTGCTGAATTCTGAAATTTCTCGGGTTGAACTTGGACACCAATTCTTCTTTCTTTGCCTCCCAGGGGCCTGAGATACAGGCAGGTTTTACCACATCTGGCTTGTGAGTTGTGTTTTTTTTTTTCCCTTGAAGCACAGAGTTTTAAATTTTGATCAGTGACAGAGGGAATAAAAGAATATTACTCAAAAAGTAAAGAAATCTAAGCACTGTACATCAGCTAATAATATGATCTGTTCTTATTGGTTCATTAATTGTGACCAGAAAACTGGCTACGGGATATCTTAAAAACTTCTCTGGGAATCTACAACTTTTAATTTTTAAAAATTGTTAATATATAAGAAGTTGTAGTTGAATTGCCTCAAATTACATACATATAAGGCGTGTCTGTTTACACACATCGCTGTCAAGATTTGCTTCAAGAACACTAAAACTATGATATGACGTGAGATCTTTGTTACTCTAAGTCATATTAAATTCAAAATCATGCCTAAAGCTCCGAAGCATTTTCATTATTGTGAGCTTTCATTTTAACATCTTACTAAAGTAAAAATTAAAATTTTAATTGTATCTGATATTGAGAAAAGAAAACAAAAATATAGAATGAATATGTGTGTGTATATGTATATCCTTACATATACACATATATCTGCATATGATTATTGATAAATCAGTGCCGTCAGGACCTGGAATGTGGTTGGAGGTGGGTCACTGGCTACATGATTTGGACAGATGTATTTGTTGTCCCTGTCCTTCCTCTCTGCTTCTTGGCTGCCATGGGCGTGAGCAGTTTTTCTCCCTAGTGCCATTTAACTATGTTGCTTCTGCCTGGGAGCCAGACAACCATTGACCAAAATCTCTAAACTCTCAGCCAAAATAGATTTCTTCTTCTTAAGTTGCGATGTCAGGTGTTCTGTCCCGCTGACAGGAAGGACAACTGATGAGCGTAGCTTCATTTTGGATTTCTTTCCCGTTCAGCCTCCGTATGAGCATCATCCTGGCCCACAGCCCACCTGCAGTCTTGTTTGCTGCCACTACAAGGGGACCAGGTACGTTCTGCCCCGCCTCCTCTCCCGCAGAGCCTGTGAGGCAGCAGGTGGGAGTACTGAGGGCCGCTGGGTTGTTATGGACCGTTGGCCATTTGGTGCTGTTAGCTACAAGAGAGCATCTGGCATCTTTCCTGCGGGGTGCCTTCCTGGCCTGCTTCTTGTGCACATGGGCCAGTCTCGGGCACTTTGCTGTTGGCTACGTGTCAGGGTTCTAGTGTCCACGGTTGGCCATTGTCCGCTTGTGTGTTTAGTCTTTCTCTTTGCTCTCACAGTGGGAGCTCTGCTGCGCATCACTTCTGCTGGTTGAGCTCTCTGTGTCTCCAGGGTAAATTCCCAGGCGTCAGATAGGTCTCTCAAGGTGCCCAGGGCTGTACCCCTCACCTCATTTTACCTTTGTCTACGGCCGTGCTCGCCAGGGCATCTGTGCTGTATTGAGGCTATGTCCAACCTATTACCTATTTGATAGTTGGCCCAAGGCAATTCTTCTTTAGTCAAATAAGGGCAAAAAATCATAATAAAACAAAATGATGGGTCACAGGTTAGACATGTTTGTGACCTGGGTCAAGAACTCCACCAATTTCATGTCTAGTGCTTCAGATAGTCCTGCTCTGTTGTGCTTTAGAGCCAGGTGGGGGAGTTAGGACCAAGGTTGTCTGACTCCTTTTTGAAAGCTTTTCCCAAGGTACCACGTCCTATGAAAATGTGACGTTAAAAACGAATCCGAGAAGACAAATTCAAGTGGCCCACTGGAACCAGATGTGGTGAAGGCATTTTTTAGTCTGTCCTTCATGACATTTTGGAAAATGTCTCCATTCTGAAGTTGAGCACGAACTGAGCCAATTCAAAGGCAGAAGCTGTTCGCTGTCACAACTGAAGAAAGTGGGATTTTTAAAAAATCGTTTGTGTTCTGGAAACAGCTGACATGATTAAGACTCTGGAATGAGAAGTCTGACACCCTGAGCGAAGAGCCAGCCTTAATGCAGAAGTAAATCTCAAGCACGGAAAGCAGTGAAAAACCGAGAGTCAGTGGGTGTGATTGTGGTTTAGATCTGGATTGCCCCCCAAAGTCTTACGTATTTGGATGTTATTAATTATCTGTGGAACCATGTGCTGTTAGAAAATTGAGGCCTGGTCTGCAGAGGTGGATTATGGGTGTGTGGCAGAAGAGAAGTGCGTGGCATGTTATAGGTTATAGGCTAGTGGCATATTAGATTACAGATTACGGGCAAGTGGTGGATTAGGGGCTTACACCTGAAAGTGGCGGGATACTGAGGCTGGACACAGAAGGGGTGGATCCTTGGGACAAGACCTTGAAGGGTAAATGTGACTTCCTCCCTTCCTCTGGGACTTGACTTGGCTTCTTGTTTGCGATGCTGTGAGGAGCTGCCTCTACCTCCACCTCCACCATGTGGTGTCACTGTTGCCAGCCACCCATGGTTTGACGGTTGACCCTCTGAAACTGTGAGCTAAAATAAAACTTTTCCTCCCCCAATCTGTGCATGTGGGGTAGATGAAAAGTAACTAAGACAGGTGCTGAGGTCCAACCCTTCAAGGATGGAAGGCGGTAGAGATATACGTGCAATTCATGTTCTGGCCGTGGTGTGAGGCTGGAAGTGTATGTCACCCAAGGATGAGAAAGAGAAGCAGACAAAGGACAGAACAGATGAGATAAGAACTTAGAAGGCGGCACGGATAGGTATATGCCAACAATAATTCACCAGTTTGGTAAGATCTGGTAAAAATATTTTGTGCGACGTGTTGTCCAGAAAAGAAACACAGAGTACTGTCTGAGCTTTGCAACAGTGAACACTCAGTGAGTGGTGTAGGTTCTCTTGTTATCGGTGTATTTTCCTGTTTGATGCCTCATTACTTCTGTATCATTAGGTAGCAAAAATACGTCAGATTGAGCCAATCACCTAATTAATGTTTATGGAATACTTTAAATAATTGATGCATGTTGAGAAAAAGGGGAAAAGATGACAGATACCGATGTGGAGAAATGGGAGTGGACCAATTAAGGAAATCAAATTTGACAAGTTGAGGGGGGGGGGGAATCTAACAGATCTGAAGGTGTGTATTTTATGTTTTTCTCCCTAGAGCTGTAATTCAAAGGAAAGTAAAATCTAGTGTCTGTAAATAAACCCTAGGACTGGTTGTGACTTCCTCATGCCAGGCTGTACAGTTGAGGAGCATCAATCCGGTTTAAACTTCATGAATCTGAAGCAAAATAACATACAAATCACTTGACCAAGCCACGTTCTGACATGTTGTTCCAAGCGGCCCCATGCATGTTCTACTCCTCCATGCCGCGAACCGTCACACACCAGTCACATGGTTCATTAGAAATATTTAGGAGTCTGCCTTCAGTTGATCTTCACGTGAACCAAGGTCGAGACTGGAAAGAAATAAAAACCTTAGTTTTAGATAAATGGATACGGTCTCCATGAATCTCAAAACCTGCCTTCTCCAAGTGTCAAGGCAAGGGTGGCAGATGGGGTGTGTTCTATCTCCTCCTCCTCTACAGTGCAGGTGGGACCACTGGACAGAGGCCGCCTCTCCCACAAGGATAGCCCATTCTGCCACACATTTTTCCACACAGTTTCTCAGTGGGCCACCAATTGTCCTGGGGTGCAAACCTATATGCATTCGAAGGTCACTGTTCTTTTCAGATCACACCAGGCTGACCTTTCAGAAATTACTCTAGTCCTTTCTTGCCACCACTTCCTGCCATTTCTCCTCTTGATCGGGAGCTAGGCAGTGGAGACAGCGAGAAATTATGGAAAAGGTGAAAGAGTGACGACGAATGGTACAGGTTTTGTGACTACAGTTGGGAGGGGAAAAGAAAACCTCAAGGGCTAATGCCACTCCGAGCCCCAGGTAATCAGGGCAGCGCTTCCTCCCAGCCTTCTGCTCCACAGCCCACCCACGGGGCTTTGAAGGAAGGGTAGCGGTTAGGACTGAGATGGCAGTGGGGCACTTTGCCCGCTCAGAACTGCTGCCCTTGAGCGTTGTTTAATAGATTAAACCCAGACGGCGGTTGTTGACTTTGTTTGCCTCAACTCTCCTCTGTGCTATTAGCCACTGTGGGACTAAAGACCAGGAGTGTCTGAAGCCCACCGTTCGTGTTTTGGCATCAGAATATCGTCGTGTGGGTTGTATAAGATCTCTGTTTGCTAGCTGGCAGAATCCGGACAGAATCGAGACCTCAAGAGCCCTGCCTCTCCGTTTCAGCTCCCCGATGCCTTCCCCAGGCCAAGCTTTGTGCTGCCTCTGTGTCTGTTCTGTCTGACTTCCTGTCCTTTGCCTCCTCGTCTTGCATGCTGATTCCCTGACGTCTGCAGCTCCTCTGCTGGGTCATGACTCTCCTGACCTTAGGCCGGGGCTGCCTTCAGCATCTGTGGTGAATGTGGCGCCCAGAATCTCCAGTCATCCGGTTCCCTCGCTAGCACTGCTCGTCAGTCACAGATTTTTTTCTTTCTCGTTTAGTTTTTAATCTCTTGTCTTCTCAGGTCCTGACTCCCTTCTTGTGGTACTCTAGTTTGTCCAAATGACAGCGGGTTGCAGGAAGGTGACAGTCAGTGTTGCTCCAAATTGTGAGCAGGTTAACCTGAGGCGGGTGGCCTCGCTCTTTAGTATAGAACTCAACAGATGGACGGCTCTCATTTGAAAGCTGCATTCTGAGGGAAATCTGGATTTTTAGTGTGTCACCGAAGGTCCTTTGTCTGTCCCTTGTCCCAATCCTAGATACCACACCCCACTACTGCCGTGTCTCCTCTGGCTCCTCTAGGCTGCACAGTTTCACGGAACTTCTTCAGTTTTGATGACTTTGACCATTTGGAAGAGTCGAGACTTGAAGTACTAGGTAGAGCACCTCCCACCCCTACATGTTTGTCATGGTGAGATTTGAGGGTCTGAGTTGTGAGGAGGAAGACCGCCGACGTTGCCTTGATTTTCCCCACAGCGCATCACGGATGCGTGTTGCCACCTGCTTTGTCCTTGTTGGTGCTCACTTTGGCCACCTGGTTTCCCTCCCAGCCACGCTGGAAGGATGTCGGTGCACATAGACGGCCCTGTCACTAACAGAGGATTCAGACTCTGCATCCTTGAAGATAAAGGTTTCGAGACATTTTTTTTAATTCTGCAAGAGATTTATATCTCCACACGTATTTGTGTATTTAATCATTTTGATGACTGTGGCTTTGTGGACACGTGTTATACTTGGGGTTGTGATCAATACCACTTTATTATTTTATTGCTCAAATTGTTCCAGCTTGGGTGGGTTTTGTTTTCTAACACAAAAAGTAACTTCTTGGAGAGTCATCTCGGGTTTTCTGTGAAGATTGGGGGAAAACTGGCAGTAGAGGAGCTAGGTATTTGGACACTTGTCATCTGTGAGGGTTGACCTTGTACTGCGACTGAAGGTTTCATTACCAGCTGCGTGAGATGTGAAATTGTAGGGCTTAAAACTATCTTGTTGTCTAGGTGTTCTGATATATTTGCCTTATTGGAATTAAAAACAAGCAAGCAAATCTCCATGGGTTGTTAAGGAGCGGTCCTGTGGCTGGGGGGGAGACAGTGTGAATTCCGAGCAAGGTGAACACGCTTACCCAAACCAGAGGATTAACACAGGAGTAGCCAGTATCTGTAGCGGTAGGCTCCAAAGGCTGGAGTATTCAAACAGCTTGAGGTGCTGATTATGATGCTCAGAATAAACAGATTCTATTAGGAACCACAAAGCACTCATTAATATTGTACCGGCACCCAATACGATATCTGCCTGGTAATGTAGTAGATAGAACCTGTTTATTAAGATCATTAATTAGTGATAGTTGGACTGCTTTGCTTAAAAGAACATTGATGCAAAAGTAAAAATGATAATGAAGCTAATCCCAGTTCTTCGTGTTTCTGCTCTGGATTTCTGTCACCTGGAGTCAACTGCTGGCAGTCCCTGGTAGACACCTGGTAAATGCTACTTTAGATGTAACCGAAGCTCTGTAAAAAGTTCAGTCAGAGAAGTATCTTGAAAGAGAAAACTCAAATGTTGTCGCTTGTCTGAAGATGACATATGGTTCTCAGCTCACTACTTCTTCCAGCCATTCCCCTGTTTTCCATACTAAGCCCTCATTACTTTGTTAATGGCTAAGTACACTTTATTTTTTAAATGCAGGTGTACAAGCTACTGGTACAATCAGTTAGTTAATGAGATGAGTGGTGCTCTATGTGTTGGTAGTATAATATAGAGTCTAAAAAATTCTAACTGGAGAAGTTTAGGCAAATAGCAAAAATTGTTATTAAAAAAGTATTCCAAATACAACGGGTTTATTAAAAACAAGGAATATTAAAATATTATAGCTCTGTTTCTGATAATAGGTGTAAAGAGATTCTCAAGCAGGGGATGGAGGAATAACATAGCAGTTAAAGCACTTGCCTTGTAAGCACAAGGTCTTGAGTTCAATCCCCCAGCACCGCATAAAGCCAGGCATGACGGTGCATGCCTATAATCCCAGCACTTGGGAGGCTGAGGCAGGAGGATTGTCATGAGTCCAAGGCCAGCCTGAGCTACAGATTGAGACCCTGTCTCAAAAAAGACATCCCCAAGTGGTAAGATCTCTCTCTCCCTCCCTCTCTCTCCCTCCCCCCCTCTCTCTCTCTCTCTATTTCTTTGTCTTTCTGTCTCTTCCTTTCTCTGATACTGGTGATTGAACCCAGGACCTTCACATTGAGCTGCGTCTTTCACCAGTTTTGATGTTTGGCTTTGAGACAGGGTCTTCCTGAGTTACTCAGTTGCCCAGGCTGGGCTTGATCTCGCTATCTTCCTGACTCCACCCCGTGGAGTGCTGGGACAGTAGGCCTTTGCCACTGGGCCCAGTTGAGTCTTCCTAGTAAGCTATGGCTGCCAGAAGAAGAGCCTGCTGGTGCATCCCTGCAGTCTCTGTCAGTTATTTGAGAAGAAATGCCCTCCCGGAGGGTTATGTAAGCACACAAGCGAGGCTCTCTCTCTCTTCCCACCCCCAGGCACACACATAACCGTAAATCCTGGCAGGTGCGCTGGCCTTTGCACTTTGAAGAGTCTGCCTTTGAGTGTCCCTTCCTGACCCACTTGCCCAGAGTCCAACGTTGTGTTGGCGAGGACACGGAGGGAGACCCAACCACACGAGGCAGGCTCACTTGTCATGCCACCAGGCCATCAGGCTGTCCCTTCCAAGTCTGCTCAGGGGAGAGATTTTGCTTTCCAGCAACAGAACTACCCTGCTGGACTGTGCGTGGAGCTGGTCCATTTGGGGAGGTCAGATCCAGAGCCCAACTACAAAGCGTCCTGCTCAGGGAGCGCGTGGGACCGTTGTCGTGCTGGGCACTCTGCGTGAGGCCAGCCGGGTGTGGTGAACGCACAGGAAAGGTGGAAGCAGTCCAAGACACGATCAGCCTACCTGGATGGACGCTGTGCTTTGACTCTTTAATTTATAGACCGAAGTGTCAAAGTGCAAAACTCTTGTAACTTGTGAGGGTTTGTGTTGTTGGCTAGGACGGTGGTGGCGATAGTCGTGATGACCCTGTTTTCTCTGACTGACATGCAACCTCCTAATTCTTTGGGGATTTTGATGCTTCACGCCTCGGGGCCATGAGGTTGGGCGTCTAAACAGGCCCAAGTGGCAGCCAGGACTCTTGTCGCTTGGCCACTTCCTCCCACTCGCGGTTGTCCTGTCCCCAGTCTTTATGCAGTATGAGCGTGTGGGGATTTTAGAGGACGTTCGTGAGGAGATCGTTCTCACTTCTCCTTACCATCGTCATTTGTCCTCTCGTGGGCTCTGTGGCTGTCCTCTGTCACCGCCGCGGGCACCACCACCACTGTACTGTCTACATGCATCCCAAGAGCAGGGTATTCGTCATCTCCAGACTCGCACGGCTGGGCTGCATGCAGAGCCCACGTCTCCACCCTCAGTAGGCATGATGCCACGACACGCAGGCCCCTGCGACGCTGACCACACGGCCTCACGAGAGGGTCTCCTTCCATAGTTCGTGTTTCGATCTGTTCCTCATGGGGTTTGAAAAGCAGTGAATGGAGCTAAGCTTCGGGAGGCAGCTGATTTCGGCCACAGACCCGCGTGACATGGCCTCCCCTATGCCGTCTCGTGCTGGAGCTCCTCCCACAAGATTTCACTGCCTTCTCCCCCGGCCACTCACCGCCTTCCGGGCCCCATCATCAGTCACTTGGACGTGGGCGGTGGACCACATCCCAGCTTTCGGTATTTTGCTGCGTGAGATTTATGTCAAAGAACATTATTTTTATTAGTCATCCGTGTGAGCATACACGCAGTTCGTTACCCCTTTGAGTTTGTTTTTCATCGTTGTAAAACAGAATAGAAATATCTCCCTCCTGGGAGATGTACAACAATACCAGTACGTGGCAGATGTGACATTCAAAGTACCACTCTACCATGGTGCAGGTATAACAGTGTTGTGGGCTACCATCGAGTGACGTGGTGAGCTGAGCGTCTTCTGCGGCAGTGCGTGGAAGAGAGAAGGTTTAATGGCAAAGCAAAGGCAGACTTCGCTTCTCTGCTTCTCTGCTTCTCCCAAGGTCTAGACGTTTCCTAAAAGAAAAGAAAAGAAAAGAAATTGACGTGGGAACGGAACAGATACACACACGGCAGATATTTTGAGCAAAGGGAAAGCTGTCACCTGAAGTGCAACCAGGAGGGTCTCGTCACTCTCTAGTCTGTGGTAGGTCTGGTGGTTAGCCTTGCCACACCTCAACAATTCTGTAGGTTTCTTTGAATTGCAGAGTTAGGTGTGGAACAGCAGATGTGGATGCTTCTGGGTTGCAAGACTGGGAAGGTGGGCAAGTATCATGGAGATGTCCGAGGCAAGTTGGATGTAGAAAGCCAGGGGACCGCCAGCTCGTTTCTTGGCCACCTGTAGTCTCAGATTCGAGATCTTCCAAGGGAAATGCTTCCTGAAGCTCGTGTTTCAGCACGGGAGGGACAGACAGGAGGCTTCCCAGTCAAGGGGGCTCCAGGCGTGTCATTCCCTCTCTCTCACAGCATCAAAGATGTAAGCAAAAAGCAGATCTTGACTGTCTTCGCTTCTTTGAAGGTGTGTGCCCAAAGTCTTGTGCAGAGTACAAACACAGAAGATTTCACTTTTGTTGGATAAGGAGATGCCAGGTAACACTCGTTGTCAGTATTAGAAAGCCCTGGGCACTTTCTGGCTGAAGAGGCCTCCAACCCTGGGACCCCGACCTAAAAGTAGCCCTGCAGGGACCTGGCGCTGACCTGTGCACCGGGAACTGGAGGACAGTAGGCTTGGCTGACTAGGACTTACTTCTCCTCCTGGCTTACCTTTCTTTCCTGTTGTTCTTTTGAGATATAGTCTTGCTCTGTAGTCCAGGCTGGTCCTGACCTTACTACGTAGCCCCGGCTGGGCTAAAACTCCACGCAATCCTCCTCATCTCTCAGCTCTTTTTGATGTGTCCTTACTTTCGGAGCAGCTGTTCCCAGCCAGTGCCTAGTCATGTGCCACATCTGGATATCACAGGGAGAGGCAGTGGTGTATGGGGGTAGGGAACAGATTGCGGCTGCGCTCTGTGTGCTTACCTCCCTGTATGAACACTCGGGTGACTATGGCAAGGCTGTGAGGTCGTGTGTAACTTACACGTTTCTCTTCCCTGAATAACTTCACACAGATCCCCAAGGTGGTGGTTTTTGTATTAAGGCTTCATCTTATTTTTTTCTCATGTTCCATCTCGAAGAGATAGAGATAAATAAACACGCCCTTGATCCTTAGAAGCCAGTGACCATTCAGAACTCGTTTGCTGGGGTTTGTCCTGCCGCGTTCTTTCAGGTAGGACCTGTGCAGACATGGTAACGTGGTTCTGACGCTTCGGTTTCAGAGCTCACGGTGATGGCTGAGAAGAGTCGTGGGGGCAGGTCAGACAAGCTCAGGGTTTCAGTTGGGAGAGTCTCAGTGAATCTTAATGAGTTCTGTAGCTGGGAGGGGAAAGTAAGTTATTTTCTTCGTGCTGGAGATAAAAGACAGAGGGAAGGCCGCAGGCTACTCCTGGTGAGGGAGTCCCGTGAGACGTTGCTGCTCAGGGAAACCGTCAGGATTGGCTGCACAAAGATCTTTTCAAATGGAGCAGGCCTGCAATCCCAGCACTCTGGGAGGTTGAGGCAGAAGTACTGTAAATTCAAGCCCAGCCTGGACAACTTAGTGGCTTAGCAAGGCTCTACCTCCAAATAAAAAATAAAAATGGGCTGGGGAAGTTTCTCAGTCCAAAGGCCCTAGACTCAATCCCAAGTACAAAAAAAAGTTAAATTTAAAAATCAAATTACAAGTTGGAAAAATGCTGCCAGAGAAACACATGAATAGATGATACACCAATGTTTTTATAGTACCTACTTACAACAAAGACAATCTTAACTTTCAACAAAGATGTATTCATGAATTATTGGGTCTATCAGCCTGTTCTTACTAGGATGTTATGTGAAGCGGAGAATACATAGGTCACTCTTAATTGAACAACATTCAGCTGTAATCTCATTTTTTATGTGTCATAGTTTCTGGGGATAAAATGGGGTAATAATTCTCGGTTAGTAATGATACCTTTTCTGTTACTGGAACTTGGATATCCAACCTGTCAGCTTGCTTAGGCTGTACTGATTGAAGATTTGTTTTGGACTTCATAGAAACCAGCGAACATAGTTAACATAATTGAATTACAAAAATCACAGTAAGCAACCGTATGATGTTTTCAGAAAGTTTATGAATTTGTGTTGGAACGCACTTAAAGTCGTCTTAGATCCCCTGCTGCCTGTGAGCTCTGGGTTGGACAATCTTCCTTTAGAGTGTCAGGAAAAAAGGCAAAGCTAAACGTAATAGGTCAATTCCTTGTTCTTCTGAAAGTCGAGGAAGGTAGGAGTCTTGGAGCCTGTCAAGGTGTCTTAGGTCTCTAAGGAAGTTCTGCAATGAAAGTGAATTTGGGAGATATTTCAGAGAGTAAGAAAGTGGAGCTGATAGGAGTTATGGGGTGTTTCAGCTCTTTTGTGTTAGGAAATGGAGGGCAAGAGCCTCTCCTCAGATCAGATCCCCCTGGCCAGGGACATCCAGAGGACACTCAGACACCCCACTTGGAAGTGAGTTGGGCTGTCCCCATTTGTGCTGCAGGCCAATGGGAGGATTATGTGAGAGGGTCTTGAAGCTCATGTTGGGAGCCAAGGCCATGGGGGAATGGGAAGACCTGTCTCTGGAGAATTCTAGATGTGGGAGGCAAGGATGCTCGGGAAAAATGGGTGAGGCCTGGGACTGCTCTCTTCCAGGGGGCAGGAATGTAGACTTTCCTGTTCGCCACCTGAATGCTACCAAGTGTGGCTAGTCCAGAGGCGAGATTTCACCAACAAGAGGCATCTGCATGTGTAGTTGGAGCTGGCCCTGGGAAACCTCCAGAGGCTAGGCAAAGGCCTCTGAGCCCCGTGGGACACTGCTGTGCAGAAGAAACTGTGTGTGTGTGTACGTGCATGTGTGACTGTGTGTTTACTGGGGTGGAATCCTGCACAAAGAAACTCACCTATATTTCAGTAAATATCTTCTGATTTTTGGCTTTTCATAAATGCGCTCATCCGTGTTTGTCTTAGCTACTTTGTGTTTCTGTGACTCAATACCCAACATTTACAAATTTAGGGGAGGAAAGGTTTATTTTAGCTCACAGTTTCAGAAGGTCACAGTCCATTCAGGGGCGGCCTGAGGAAGTATTGCTCTGGGCACCTCACGGCCCTCTCAGGTTGACACAGAAAGCGCTCTAAGCTGTTTTGTGTGTAGGTGGTTGATCATCAGGTATGTTGACGCTTTGTTAGGCAAACTACATTCTCCGTCAAGAACTCCTTGTTCATCTTCCTGCATCCACGAGAGACTAGAGGTGTCTCCCAGGGCAGTTACGTTGTAAGATTTGCCCCCGCGGAACTGGTCCTGTTCCCAGTTTGCCCATGGCTGGGCCTGTGCAGGAGATGGGAAGGCCTCCTTGTCCGAATGTGAGAAATAGGTGGAGCCTGCTCAGACACTGAGCTCCTGTGTGCTCTTGGGGCTACTGTGGTACAAGGCCGTGGCGATCCAGCCCTTTTCTCTGTCCACTCCTGCTTGATCTGCTTCAACAAGTGTGAGCACTGTCTTCACCATGCCTCCTTCAAGTAACATGTAAGGGCCAAGGAGCCTGTTTCCTGTGCAATCATCCAGGGAAAAACCCCAGGGCATGGGAACATGAGCAGGGAAGGGAGGGAGGCCAGCAGGTTGTGTAAAGTAACTGATCAGAGCTCAGGGAAACCAACTTAACTTCACTAGAAAGCCTTGGGACACACACAGTAGTTCTCGGGTTGACGGAGACATGGCTGCTTTCCACCAGTATCTCCCATACATCATGGATCGAGGGCCGTTTTTAGTATCACCCACTGTCACGTCCCCGGTATCCTCAGCCT
Organism: Ctenodactylus gundi; assembly: GCA_004027205.1. NCBI lineage: Eukaryota > Metazoa > Chordata > Mammalia > Rodentia > Ctenodactylidae > Ctenodactylus > Ctenodactylus gundi. The sequence goes on from PVKB01002783.1 coordinate 95,728, forward strand.
GTCTGGAAGACCAGGAAGAGGAAGGACACCAGTACTCTTCTTGGGTTGGGGAGCTGCGGGGGCTTGCAAAAAGGAACAGGAGATAAGAGGCAGATCTTGTGGAAATGGGCAGGGAACCCGAGGAAGCGGGAGGCAGGAGGGTTGGAAGGGGAAGAGAAAGTTAAAATAATTAAGATGCAATATATATGCACCAATTCCAGGGTGAATGTGATTACTATGGATCATAAACACGTGTCAATAACAACTAATTATTATGAGAAAAGGAGGATTGCAGTCATGCATGGAAATGAGTGTTGATGGAACGTGGTGGGACACTAATGACAGCAATCACTGTATTCTAAGGAAGGTGAACTGAGGAGAAAAAAACCTGACCCTGAGCAGCTGTGGCAAAGATCCAGCTCCACTGTGGTTTCAGAATTAGTCAAAATCGAACTCTGTGATCCAGGAATCTTATATAATGAGCTTACTTTATATGGTCTAGGCTCGGAGTGATTCCATGACCCACCCCCAACAAAAAGAAATTCAAGTCTACGTGAGTGAAGAATCTCTCCTTCCAGGCCTTGAAAAATCCTTACCAATGTACTTTTAAAGAGCGACATGAAAAAAATTAAGTTAAAATAATTCAAACTGGAGAGGCACTAAAAATTGCACGATGAAGGAAAGCCTATAGCAACAGCAAGAAGAACATTTAGAATCCAGGTATTGACTTTATAATAAATTATGTAATAACTAGCTTAGTATGTACAAAGGGGAAATATGTTTGACAATAACTGCAGTAACAAAAATTTGAAAGATTACCCAGCCCATCCGAAAAGGTAGAACATTGAGAAATTAAAGCAAAAATGTCAAAGACCCTTGAACTCACCACTTGTGACCAAGATTAACAGCTGATTATTGGGCTTTCAGAAAGGTCATGATGCGTTTCTGCCACAGATGACGCTGGTTCATTTTTGGAAGCCCTGCACTCATTTGTATCTATGTTCTAGCTGTGCTACTTTACAACTGACAATAGTTATGCTTTGTTCAAAAAAAAAAAAAGAATTTTGGAGATCTTACATCAAGTTGAAGGTGGAAGACCAAACTGTGCATTTTTGCCAATTTTTTTCTGCCTTGCTTCTGTACAAGAAAGAGCATGTGCCAACCTTGTAAAAAGTTGTGTAGAGTTTACAGTGACAGTGTGCTGTAAGAACAGCCGTGTCCGTGGTGGCTCACAAACTTCCGCAGTGGTCATTGTGATCTCAATGATGGTCTGTGGTCAGGGAGTGTCACCGAGATTGATGACGACCAGATAAAGACACTGATTGATTCATAGCCTGGTTCAGGACATGGGAAACTGAGAAACGTTAAACATCCACCAGTCAGGCACTCATGACTACCTGAAGGATCTGGGATGTATAAGCAAGCTCGATATTTGAATTCCTCCCATAAGTTCATTTGGTGGCATGTATAAACATCTGCAATATGTTTTTTAAATGCGAGGAAAATTATCCTTTTTTGAACCACCTAATAACTGGTAGTGAGAAGTGAATTGTCTACAACAATGTGGTGTGCAAATGGTCTTGGTGCTGACGTCGTGATTTGCCTCAAATGACATGAAAAGCCTAGTCATTAACGGAAGGTCATGCCCTCAGTGTGGTGGGACTTCAAAGCTGGTGTGTTTTCCAAGCTCCTACCAAGGAACCAAAACATCAATTCAAATGTGTGCCCCTGGAAATTGGGCTATTTGAACAAATCCATCATGCAGAAACATCTAGAGCTTATTCACCATCATGGAATTGTGTTCCATCACTACACTGTGGAAATCACACACCAGTCTGATCACCTGTCAAAAATTCTTAGAGCGTAGATGGCGTGTGTTGCCATATCCGCCTTATCCGTCTGATCCTGTGTCATTAGACTTCATTTCTTGTGATCCCTTCAAAATTTGTTGGTGTCATAATGTTCAAGTCCGATGAGGCTATAAATCAGCGCATTGTTTTTCCCTGACAAAGACAGATCCTTCCATGAATGAGGAATTAGGAGGCTCACTGAAAGATGGTGAAAAATGATGGAACAAGACAGGAATATATCATTGGTCAACTTTGTTCTTTATGTAAATAAGTGACCTTCGAGAGACAAACAGAATACATCATGTCTTTCCTGACAACCCAATAGACTGTTCTGACAGGAAAAGTGGAATATGGGGTAAAAGGGTCATGAAGATTATGAAAATGAAAAATTTGAAGATATGTGGTGAGAATATTGGGAAATAAAGATCATTGCAGTACCAGAAAAAAAAAATGACTGGGCTGAAAAATATTCGAAGAGTTAGTGGCCAGCCATTCTTTTGCAAATCTGATGTAAAATATAAAGCCACAGATCCGAAGTACTCAACAGGAATAAATGCAAAGAAAATCACAGTAAGTGCCATCATCTGTTGCTCAAAATATGGTAAATAAAAACCTCAAATTTGGCAGGAAAAAGCACATATTAGTTACTGAGGATTGAAGCTAAGTGTAAGTTGACACCTTTGGATTCTCTAAAACTCTAGAGAGGAATGAACTTCTGACCTGTGGAGACAGAAGGATCAAACAGAATTTTATACCCAGAAAGAATGTCTTTCCAACGTGCAAGTGAAACGAAGATGAAGTGAGCGTCATGTGAGCAAATGCCAGCCGATCTCCATCGAATGGAATGCTGGGGAAAGTTCTTTAGGCAGTGAGGAAGAGGAGTCAGGTGTCAGGTGGGCTGGATGCTGCAGGGAGGCTGAGGCAGGAGGATCACAAGTTTAAGCCCAGCCTGGGCAAGTGAACAACTTGCTAAGACTGTGTCAAAATCAAGAAGAAAGAGAAAAACACAAGCTAGGGATATAGCTCAGTGTGTGTGCTCTGGGCTTGATCCCCACTACATCACCCCCCCCTCCCCCCAAAAAAATAGTTTAACTCATATCGATAGGGATAGTGTAAAAAAGAGTGAACTCTAGTGTGTTTATACTGAAGAATGGTATGTAGCAGTAAAGGAACACACTAGTGACATCCAGCAATGTCAGTGAACCACGGCAAGGCGCAATGAGTGGCACATACTCAAACTCACCGAATCCATTAGTACAGCGCTGCGGGAGAGGGAAAGGTACTCTGGAGAAACTGAAATGCTAGTCACGCTTCCTGGAAATGGGCTGGAAGGATTGAGTGGAAAGAAAATCGTCTCAGTCATGTTCTCCTAGCTGGGACGCAAAACTCAACACCACAACTTAAAGGAGAAAAGGTTTCTCTGAGTTTCAGGAAGTCGTAGTTCATTGGTGGGTGGCTGGCAATGGCGGAAGCATCTGGAGGAGAAAAGCTGCTTAGGACATTGCAGGGGGGGAATTAGGACAGGAGAGGATGTGAGGCAGGGATAAATCTTCCCAGGCCACAGAGCCAGTGACTTGTTACATGGTTAGTAACACCTACCAGACTCCACTTTCCAGCAGCATTTAAAATCCACAGAAAATCCACAACACCCAAATATGTGGGGCTTTTGGGGGACATGTCAGGTCCAAACCATAACAGAACTTTGTGTTATTTGCTGAGGCTATGATTGAGATTTTTTTTTGTCTAGGTTGAGGTTTGGGATCCAAAAGTGTGTGTATTTTTCAAAATTCAATAGATGAAGTTATTTATTTCTCTTAAGGAGATTTTATATCAGGAAAACGTGATAAAACAAATATTGTACATTCACATACATGCTGATTACCTAAGGGGAATCTACTCTCTGCAGTTTACCTTGAAATGTATCAAAGAATAGGGTGGTTAACAGAAGAATAAACAGTTGGACATACAAGTACTTCAGAAAGTGCGCACAGTCACGTGCTAAAGTATCATCTAAATGGAAGGTATGCAGGTATGCATTGTAAATGTGGCACTATGTTAACTTTACATTTGAAGCTGTTCATAAGAAAATTGCTCAGAAACAGCACATAGTGGGAAAATGTTAAGCCCCAGACTATGAATCTTTTGGAAGTTGATACTGGAGGACACTTGATGACAGTTTGGATTTCTTATGCAAAAAATGAAGGAACCGTAAGGTAATAGATTGGTATGTGTAACTACGTTTCTTTCAGTGACTTTGCTTCATCAAAAGAAGGGACGACCCAAGCAAAAGATGAGAGATCAAACTCTTAAAACTAGAAAGAACTGGTTCCCCTATCACACAACTGAAGATCATTTCTGAAAGAAAAGGCAGGCAACGCCACAGAAAAACCGAGTGAAAAAATGGAGCACAAATTTCACCAGAAAGGCAACCTAAGGAATTGTTTTTACCATATAGTTAATAAATAGAAAATTGAAGCCCCTCAAAATATACCACAGATAGCCTCATGATGGTATAAGCTTACAAAGTCTGCAACCCATCATGCCATCAAAAATAGGCACGGGTGAAACTACACAGATTGCTGATATGCGCAGCGAATTCTTAAGTGCTTTGGACAGAGCAGACGGGGTTGGAAGCGTTCCCTGGGTCCCACCTCATTTAATTCTCTTGGTTATTGTGTATGGTAGGATTGAATTGCTTCCTCCACATTACAGTTTAGGGAATCAAGGCACTGGGGGCCTGGAGGTGACAGAGCACGTCGCAACAGGAGTTCACACTCAGCTGTTGGCTCCCATACTGCACACAGCTTTGATGCAGGCCGCGTGGTAGGAAATGAGCTTTTAGATGTCATCTGCTTTTGAAGCCCATGTGGTGCTGTTTATTAGGTAGTATAGGGAATTAAGTGACACATCATTTTAGTTAATTTTACATTGTTGAGATGCAACATCCACCTCCCAAAATTTAAGAGAGGAAAAGGTTTATTTGAGCTTGTAGTTTCAGGAGGCCTCAGTCCATTGGTGGTTGGCTGTCAGTGGTATAAGAGTCTAGCAGAGGGGTTCACTGGAGAAAACTTGTTCCTCCTGTGGTAGACAGGAAGCAGTGAGAGAGGAAGGGTGGGCCTAACAGATACCCTTCCGGGTCATGCCCCAGAGATCAGCCCTTTTTGGGTCAAGTCTGTGTCATGTGACTCTGCAGACTGGGGCCCCCTTCTCTATAATCCAGGAATTCTATGGATTAAGCCCTGTGATTGAATAACCTCCCCAACACATGAGGCCTATGGGGGACATCATCCAGACCATAGACACTTACTCCTGCAGGTTGTGCAGAAATTATGCTTTCAAAGCCAATATTTGCTTGAATAATGTGTATGGGATAAACACCCATGGACGGGTGTTGAACTGAGGTGACTAAATATAATTCCTTGTAGATTCACCACCAAATGGTAGATGGCTCTAGAATGCTATTCATTACTGAGTACAATAAGCCTACTTATATAAAAAAGGTTTAAATGTAAAGTTATGTATGTTAGCTCCCTCAACTACAGATAAGAAAGAATTTTCTTTTTTACTTTGCTCATCTTGATTTTTTCCACTGGAATACCACAAATATTGCTTTTCCCACAGCACTGTAAAAGTTGCCAAAATGTTAATTATCAGTTTTTCCCCCTCTGTTATTATTACCATAACAAACTTGGCTCCTGGCTCCGTATTTCCAGTTGTCAATAAAGCCAGCACTGCTGGCAATTTCCGGAGGTAATCTGTGAGCACAATGGCTGTGCTCACTACTCAGGGAGACTGAAACACTCCGTCGGGGTGCGAGCGCGCTGGCTGCAAGCCAGAGCTGCTTGCCTGAGCTGGAGAAGTGACCAACCCCATCCCATTTGCCTGAGGAGTATCCGGTCATGCTGAGCGGTCCTTGGGAGTAAAAACTTCTTACATATTACGGTGGCACTCCAGTCCTCTCTCTCGGTTTCAGGTTAGTTCCAGCTCCAGTTCGATGGCTCCCAGACCACTGGAGCTGAAGAGTAGAGCTGCTGTGCAGCGTGGAAGCTGGAGTGCTTTTACTCATCAGTCTGTGCAGAGGTCACAAAACAAGGTGACACTCCCAACACACGATGTCATAGGAAGAAGTGTTCAGAAATAAGGCAGGCTTGTTGGCTTCTGTCCAAAGCAACAGCCAAAAGGTGTCGTTGGCAAGGGCACGGTAGTGGAAGCAGAAACGGTGGAAGGACCCGGTGCTGTACATTATGCCAGTGGTGGGAAGGAGCACATATGAAGAGGGTCAGCTTGGTTAACTTGTGTTTTCACTTTGAGTTCTTCTCAGTTTTTACTAATGAAAACACTGAGATTAAGCTTTGCGTTGAGATTTTCAGCAAGAGGTTTACACATAGTGGAGATGAGTTACTTTGACTTTGCTGTAAGTTTTCCCTGGTCACCGACCTCCCTGCGAGACTCAGAGTACCTTGCGGTTCTCTGGAACTTTCTCATCTGTCATTTCTCTTTTAAAAGACAAGGTCTAGCTGTGTTGCTGAAGTCACTTAACCTCTCCGTAGTTGGTCTTCTCGTTGATAATCAAAATCATAATAATACAGGCTTGTTAAGGCAATCATAACCTAATAAAAGCGCCACCTTTAGGTAGAGTTTGAAACAAAGCAAGAGCTGTGGGAGTCAGTGACTTGATTTCCCATTCCACTGAACAAGGCTGAAGCTCATAGGTGACTTATTAAGTCTTCATGGAAGGGCCTTGTGCAGAGGAACAAAGCTGGGAAAAGCCACCAAGCTCAGCTGCAGGAAGAATTGGGGTGAATCAGTACGACTTAGGAGCAGGTGTTAGGTGGACACAGATCTGTCTTCCTACAGCAACGGCGGGTCTATCTGACTCTCTCCATTTATACTTCTATCCCTTTCCTGGGTTCTTGGATGCTTCCACCACCAAAGTCCCTTCCAGTTGGGAATTCTCCTTTGACTTTGATTATAGGATGTTTCATTGAAATTACACAGTAGACATGGATACGAACAGGAGGTTCCCACTATTTTTAGGCAAATGCTTGTTGCTGGTTTTTTTTTGCACACAAATCTTTGACCTCTCTCTAACCGCCCCCATTGTTCCTATCCCTGTCTGCCTTTCCTGGCCCCGCTGTCTTATGGGCCCCATCCACTGCAGCTGCCTCATTTGCATAATTCAGCAAAATGTTCACAGAGACAGAATTCTGAACAAAATTGTTCCTAGCTGTAAATAGAAGCAAGTTGCATTGTGTGTTTCTGGGTACTTTCATCTGTGCTCCTCGTTCGGATACTTAAAAATGCCTTTGTCTCAGGGCCAGTGTAGTTCCTCCTCCTCCTACCCTGTCTGATGGAAATGTGTGCGCTACAGTACCTTAGCCAGCACTCTAATTTAAATTCGTTCCCTCCAGCTCTAAGCTTTATTTCATACCTACCTTCTTTTACTCTTCTCTGTAGAAGTGAACTAGAGAACTTGGGCACTGGCAGGTGGCAAATCACATAACTGTGTGTTTCTTACGTGCAGGCCCCACATCCTTTCTACTTCTGTGACCTCACGGTGTCTTGGAGAGTGGTTGTTGATTGGATTTACGGATTCCTCTGAGACATTTCACACTATTTTAAAGCACGCGGCCTCATCTATCCTTAGTTGTGATCTGTTTAAATATTTGTCAGCTTTCTGCTGCCGTGAGAGATGTCAGGGATAATTAGCATATAGAGAAGAAAGAACTTATTTTAGCTCAGAGGTTTGGTGGCACCAGCCCACAGTCAGGTGAGCCCATGACTTTTGGGTCTGTGGTGAGTTAGCACACCATAGCAGGGAGCATGCAGTGGATCAGAACCGGTTCCTTCATGGCTGGGACAAGAGAAAGGAAGGAAGGGAATGGAGCCTCCTTTGAGGACACACACCCTCAGTGACTAGAAAACCTCCCTGAAGGCTCTGCCCCTTCAAGGCTCCATGTCTCCCTACTCAGAGCCACCCTGGAAGGTTAAAGCTTCAATGCATATGCCTGTGGGGGACATTTCAGACCCAAAATTTATCTCAAGTTCCAGTTGTCACTTCCAAGCCTCTGTTTACCTAGCCTTACCCTGTGACACACATGCATTTCCTGCTCTCCATAGATTTTTAACCACGTTAACGCCAGATACATTAAGTAAAATATATGAAATATAAGTGTATAACTTACAGAATTCTTTTAAAGATGTTTAAAATGCTAATTAGTCAAAGAGTAGTGACTCCAAAGCAGCGAGTGATCAATGCTTCACGCAGAGTGAGCAGGACTCGCGCTATGTGCGCGTCTCATTTCATCCTTAAAATTTCCTTGGCTTGTTGTTGTTTTGGTACTGAAGATGGAGACCAGAGCATTGGTGCTGAGCTAGATCCCTAGCCAATTTTCATTTTTTATTTTGAGACAAGGTCTCTCTAAGTCATTAAGAACTCAAAATTCTCCTGCTTCCACTTCCCAGAGTTCTGGGATGACAGGCCTGTGAATTAAATCTGGCCATCAGTGTTGAATATAGCACTATTCCTGCTCTTTTACACGTAAGATAAGGGCTTTGAGTGGCTATGTGACTTGCCAAAGGTTATCGAATGGTCTATAAACAGAGCAGAATTTTATCCTGAAGTATCTGTGAATGTAGAGCCTGCTTTCTGTACCGTACGCCACGATGTTTGAAGTGGCGCAGAGTCACGTCCTGCACTGGAATAGACTTCACCAGTGTCTCTGTGTCCCAGGCGGGAGGAGTAATGTAGGTTAATAATTTGTATTTTGAAACTATGCATAAAAAGCTACATCAGGGAACATGGAAACCATGTGATTTCTGAATAAAAATGATTTTTAGCTCAAAGTCAAAGGCTGACAGTCCAAGGTTAGCACCTCTCTCTCCCCTTGCTTCAGCCTCTCATGGGAGCCCTGTTTTCTGTGTCTAGCAGTGTAGATGGCATTGTAGTAGGAGCATTTGAAGAGAGGGGGGGCAGGGAAAGGGAGATTAATGAGGAAGGTGGAAACCAGACACCAGGGTTGCCTTTTTCATAGCAACCTACTGTCACAGAAACTAATTCATTTCAGGAGATCAGCATTAATCCTGTCTGAGAGTGAGAGCCCTTGCCCCGATGCCATCCACCTCTTCAGGGTTCCTGCATGTCTGTGCCATCATGCTGAGGACCAGGTCCCCAGCACAGTGTGTGATCCCTTTTGAACAAATAAAGCCAACAACCACACATCTATTTGAAAGGCAACCCAGAAACAAAGTAAATCAATGAAAAACAGTGGTAAAGCCCACAAAATTCCACTGCGAATCACCTGGCAAAGATATCAACTAATTTTGGAATTTGAAATTTATTACAAAGATAAATGTACACATACCCATCAAGTCAGGTCCTAGGTATTTGTATCAGGGAAATGAGGATATATGCTCTTGCCTAAACTCTTACATGAACATATACAGTAGATTTATTCATAACTTTCAAAACCTGTTAAAAAACCTCAGATGTTCTTCGATTCATTATTTTGTAAGTAAACCAGTTATATCCATACAAGAAATAACTAATCAGTGAGAAAGTAGGTTGCAGATACACTTACCAACATATGTGCTTTGTTAAGTGAAATCCAACTGAAGACCCTCCAGATTCCACAACTTTGAAGGCACTATGAAAAAATCACAAACAAAAGAACAGAAAGCAAAGATGTATTTTTCAGGGAGTCACATGTTATCCATAAAGGAACCTAAGGGAGTATATTTTGGGTGATGGGAATATTTTATATCTTGATTGTATATTTTTCATAGGACCTCATAAAGTTGACAAGAGTGAACTTTACTGGGCGTAAATTCTATGTCCATAAAACAGTGTGTTAAATCAATCATGTATGACCATTAAATCAGGAAACACTGAGGAATCGCTCTTAGGCATATGATTTGTATTTGTGATATAGTCAAGTGTCAAATCAGTATGATAAAACATGTTAAAACATCCGGATGTGTATCAGTGTTAGATGATGTCCCTTAGGCTGGCCTTCCTACAGCAAAGAAAAGGTGGCACAAGGCTATGAGCTGAGGTGACAGATGAAACTTTGTTGCTAAATCGCTCCAAATAACGCAATGGGCTTTTGTGTGAGCTCAGACTCACAGATACACTTAGCAGCAAACGTAGCAATCAAGACTTCATTTAAAAGTCAACCACAGAGTACCAGGAACGCTCAGGGCCCATGTTCCGTGCCTGAGGCGGGATGAGAGGCTGAGTCCCATTCTCATGAATGACCTCAGAGGTCACCAAGTACACACCGTCCCAGGCAGTCTGCTAGAGGAACAGGTGCATCTATGGCATATATACCACACATCGGTCTCTGTGCCCTTCCTGAGAGAGTATCAACAAGAAAAAAATAAGAACTTTCCAGGAGAACGGCCTTTTCTCTGTAGATTCCCATGACTGTCTTGCCTCAGGCATTGCTTCTGGCAACACAGTAACTCACAAAGCCCAGGCTGTTTAATTGCTCCCCTCTGGCCCTGGAGATCTGAAGCCCTCAGACTTTTCTTCCCTATTAAAATAAGATCCTGGGTGTTACCTACTTTACATACAGGTGACCAGGGAAGCATTGGGATTCGTTTGCCATTGACCTTTCTGTGGCATCACCCGCCTCCCGTGACAACTGTGGTGCCGGCCTCCTCCCCTTGTCTCTCCTTCCATTCCTGCTTCCAGGTTTTGCTCACCGTTGTCCCTCCTAGTGGACGGAACGTGATCACGTCCACCTGGCAGCCTTTCTGCATTGCTGCCGCTCCTGTGAAGATAAGCTTCGCTCAGGAAATTCTAGTTCCCCAAAGTGCTCTACTGGAGTATGATTTCCATAATCCTCTTGTGCATGGTGGGAGACAAGTAAGATCTGGCTTATATTTTTTCCCACGGGGTTATTAAGTTACTCCCATGACTCTATTTTTTAACAAAAATTAAAAACTAATGCTAATTTTTCCATCAAATTATTGGAACTTTTGTAAAGTCAGTTGATTGATAGTAGAATCTTTTACTAAACTTTTATTATCCTTATGACATTTCCATATTGTTTCTGTTCGTAGGGCAATTTGCAAGATACACTGTAGTGAAATTTATTTTTGACACATGCACATATGCATTGATTGAGTAGCATGTGATACCGGGATACCTACCTACCTTGTATATTGCTTAACTTAGGTTGTCTCTATTAGTTTCTCAAATATTTATCATTTTAATGGGTAAGAAACGCTCAAATTTCTTCTTTCTAGCTTGTTTGAAAAGTGTGTTATTGTTAACCCTAGTTGCCTCTGGCACAGGCCAGACCGTCTTTCTTCTCTGTAGCTGTAACTTACCCCACTCTGGTCCATCCTTCCAGTGCTCCTTTCTCTTCTGTCTGGCCTTTGACAATCACTCTTTCAGTCTCAACTTGACAAGATCAGCCTTGTGGACTCCACACGGGACTGAGCTGCTGCAGACGTTTCCTTCCCATGCCTGGCTTATTTAACCTACCATCGTAATCTCCAGTGTGTGTGGCAGATGATGGAGTTTCTTTTTTGATGGCTGAGTTCCGTTGTTCTGGGTAATACAGTAAAAATGCAGGCAACAAAAGCCGAAGTGGGCAAACGAGATGAGGTCAAATCGAGAAACAGCCACAAAGCAAAGGACACTAACAGTAGCCTGAAAAACCCACAGAAGGGGAGAAAATATGTACAAGTCATTCTTTTAAAAAATGTTTTGAAGTTACGTAGAATGTTTACTGAAGACTGGGGCTTAATTCTCTTAGTTGCATAAAAAGAAGTGTGAACGTGCACTTGTGTTTTGAATCTCAGATGTACAGGTGTGCTGTACATCTACCAAGAACAAAAGTATGGTGCAAGAGGCCACACAGCAGGAGAGACCAGCCTAATATCTTAGTCCTGTAACCAACAGCAGTTTGGGAAGCCGAGGCAGGCGGGTAGCAAATTTGAGCTGACATCTTAATGACTCAGTGAAGCACTGTCTGAAAATCAGAAATTAAATTGGCCGGAAATACAGCTTGGTGAAAGTCCTGAGCTTGATCCTTCCTACCATAAACAAACAAGTGAAGGAGGAAATACAGCCCAGCCACCTTTTTCACACTAGCAGATCACTAAAGCCTTGGTTAGTTAATTGTCCCGGTAAGTGCTTATCAGTCTTGGGAGAAGTTCTCTGGAAAGGAGCTTTTACAACTTCATGTAGAAACAAAACATACAAATCAAAATTAGGCGAGGACAAGATTTGTACCTGGTAATACACAGCTGTAACGTTCACACAAACCTTTTGCTGGAGAAAGGTTTTTGTTTACTATTTTGGGAAATGGAAGATTCACAGTTGTCTTGTAAGATCGCTTTCTTTACGACTCATGAAGAGCCAGCCTGCGTCAGAACTGTGTGGTGGCGGTGTTCTCAGAAGAGGGGCCTGTATTTGTCGAGTTCTCTGGGGTCTTGTCTTATGGGATTATGATTCAGGGGACTGAGTGCGAATCAAGACTTTTGTAAACATTTCCATTCCAGACTTGGATAAGCACAGGTCTTCTTTGTAAAAGCAGGATTTAGAGAGGTATTTGTATTTTTTTTTTCCAGAGGAGTAAAGCTCGGCTTTGAGAGGTGAGGAGACTGCTCCTGCAGGACCTTGGTTCTTCTGCTTGCTTTGTTGTGGCACCAGGTACAGAGTCCCCGTCTGGGATCTACGGTTGCGCAAGGCATATGAACGGTAAGAACCAAAGTCACTGTGTGGCTCTGATCTCTTGTAATCCAACTCAAAAGCCGCATTTGCTCTGCACAACAATGGTAGCTTACCAATATATTTAAGGGAAAAAGTAATCTGATTTATAGCGCGCGCGCGCTCAGCACCATGGACAGCGCCCCCGCAGGGAGCGTAGCAGGTGTTCCGGAGGAGAGATTTGAAGAGCAGGCTGACCCCAGCTCATTCAGCTTAATTCTACCTCTCTTTCAGTTGTTAAAAGCCCAACACAATGTTTTAATTTCCATTTCTAGCCTTGATTTTGCCAGGGAATTTTCTAGCGGTATCTTTTGTTTTTGAAATTAAAAATGTCTACATTGTCGAGATGTTTCCACGAAGTAAATTCCAGTGCACGGTTTGATGTGATACTGCAAAAGCGTTTCACCGCAACTCCCGGCAAGATGCAGAGTAATGTGAACACTCCCTGTAATGTTCTCGAAGCCTTGTACCTCCGTGAATACTGGCCATTGTTTTTGGTTTTGTTTTTGTTGGTTTGTTTATTTTTGTATCAGATGATGATGGACTCTTAAATTGAATTCAGCAGCATTCTTTTGTCCTCTGTTCTTAAAAAATAATTTGTGCTTAATTGGTGTCTATTTTTCCTTGAATATCTGATAGGCTCTACCAAAAATAGGATTAGAACATATAATTTTGTTCACCAGGGAGATGTGTTAGTGCTAAATTCAATTTCTTTAATAGATAGATAATAGGCTTTTCAAATAGGTTTCATTTTCTGTTAATTTTGTTTTCTAAGCAATTTGATTGCATCCCTGAAGTTTGTAAATTAGTTGGATTGAGATTGTTTATGGTAGTCTGAATTACAGTTTTTGATTGTTAGGACCTTTGGTGAGGACTCTCTCCTGATCTGGTGTTTTGTTCTCTTCCTGTTTTTAATCAGTGTAGATACAGAGTTACCAATTTTGTTCCTCTTCTCTAGAACAACTTTTGGCTTTAATTTTCTTTATTGTTTCTTGTTTCCTGTTTTGTTGACTTTCCCGCCTACCTTTAGTCCATTTCTCTAAATTACTTCGTGTTGGCCTTTTTCCTTTTGTTCTTTCTTCGTTTTTTATGTAACTGATGGTGGTAGAATCTGAGGTCTCTGGTTTTAGAACTTTCTTCTCTTCAACAGAAAATGTTTCAAAGTTTGTCTAAGCATCACTTTTGCTATGTGCAAGATTTTTGATGTTTTACTCCTAGTTATTCAGTTCAAACTATTTCTCAAATTTTTCATTAGCCTTTACAATGGGTTATTTATAAGTACGTTCTTTAATTTGTAAATGCTTTTTTTATTGTGCATCTGGCCGCTATTGGTATGAAGTTTGGTTGTATTATTGTTAGAACATAATTTTCTGATAGATGTAAGTATTGATCGTCAGATTGATTTTACATCTCAGCATATAGACCAGTGTGGTAAAAACGCCATCCATACTTCAAAAGAGTTAGCTATTTTTGAGCTAAGTATGTTAATATTATTACTCTATAAATATCAATGAGTAATAAGCTTAGGATTCTACTATCTGGCTGTAAGGGCATAAAGGTAGAAATTATACCTAAGAGGTCAATAATATTGCAATATAATAATATTCACAAAAGTATAATCATATGCTGTTTTTCAAGGGAAAATGCTGTATTTTTTCTGTTCGGTTATCTCAGTATTCACATCCTTAAGTAAAGCTATATTGCAGTCCACATTCCAGTGAACCTCAACATTTGTGTCCCTCCAATACTTACATGTGAGCCGTGCCAAATGGATGTCGATGTCTTGATGAACTTGAGGTTAATCATAGTGTGTCGGTTTGACTGGAGTGAGAAACTCTCAGAAGATCAGTGAAACACGCTTTGGCATGTGTCTGTCTGGGTCATGAAGGCATGACCTTGGGGACTGTGCGTGTTCCTTCCTCTCCTCTTCTCTAGCTCTGTACCCTGGTTCCACTTCCCAGCCTCCGTGAACTAAGCATCTTTGCTACACTGCCTCCTTCTGCCATGATGTTGCCTGGGAGCCAGCTAGCCGGGGACTGAATCCCCCCGACTGTGAGCTAAATTAAACCTCCCCTCCTGAAAGTTGTGGGGGTTGGGAATTATGTTCCAAGGGTGGAAAAGCTAACCACTACAAGTGTCGTCACTAGTAAATGTGAAAAGATGCCGACTTGTCCCTTTCTGATGTGACAGTGGATCTAAACCTACGACCAACAGGAGCGAATGTCACTGGTGCCCGTGATCTTTCCCTGACACCCTTGGCAAGTGATGAAACATCAGTCTGTAATGGATTATCCCCTATCTCTGGTACTCATTTTACAAACATTTGGGCCTTAAAAAAAAGCTCAATTTTCTTTTTACCCATTAAATTATCACTTTATTAGCTAGTAGGCTCATCATCTTTCCCAAGACAATTTGAGATATTTTTTATTTTGAGTTGAATACATGACAGAGCGCTGACTTTGCACTCCAATTCCAGGTGCTCCTCAATTACCTACCAGCCATTTATTGAGCAACAATTATGTCTGACACTAATGAGCATCCTCAAAGTCAGCTTTCTCTGCTGTGCATGACATAACGCATTTTGTCAGCTTCTAAAGAAAAGATCAAAGCAGTGGAAAGGGGAAACTCGGGTTTACTTCCATTTGGCTTTTCTTACGGAATCAATAACACTTTCCCCCCTAAGAAACAAACGATGAAGGGTCGGACTGAAGATGAAGCACAGACCTTCCGACCACTTAGTCCTGACCAGCAGCCTTACCAACCAATACAGTACGCCCAGGCTTGGAGTTCCAGCCACATGGTCTGGGTCACGCAGCCTCTCCCACCTCTCAGATGCATTTACTCTGGGAATCCACACGCCTCCCTACTGGAAAGACCCAGACTGTTTTGATTTCTCCTTAACAGAGCACAGAGCTTCCAGAGCCCTTTTCTCTGCCTGCACAGAAATGAAATATGCAAAGGAGAAAAGTTAAGCAGGCTCGGTGCCTTTTCTCTGTGTGCATAAACCAAGAAAACCAGCTGGTTACATTCCTCCAAAAGGCTTCATCTACCCATTTTTGGTTGCCTGAGTGTATTCACAAATTGCCCCTAACTTGGTGCCTTAAAGTACGCTTCTCCTGCCTATGGCCTGTGGTCCAAGATGGCTTGGAATGTGGCCCAGCACAAATTTATAAACTTTTTTTAAAATATTAACAGGATTTTTTTTTTGCAAATAAAAAAATACCTAGATTTTGCAGTTCTCAAATGCATACTTTGTAGAGCAGACATGACCAACTATGTGGTGTGCTCAGCCTGTGGCTCAGATGATCTTCAACATCTAATGTGCTTATGTGGCTTTTCACTGAATTGTTTATGTCACCGTGTTTGAGTGTACAATGTGTAGGTGACTTGGGGAGGGCACAGTGTCAGTGGGAAAAAAATAAACTGTGCTCATCGGATGTCACTTGTGTTTGTGCAATTTAGGGATTAAAGCAGTGATGACTGATAGTACCTTAACATATTTACACACGTGTGTGCATGGGAAGATTGACATTTATTGTTATTATGCAGGCATGTAAGTGTTCTGTTTAATTATTAGACTTGGGCTTGTGGTATTTTAATGGAAATAAACAGGAAGCCAATGAAGTTTAACAAAAACCAACTTAAGTGTGTTACGTATAGTAGGCACTTTGTAGTGGCCCCAGACATCTCTTTTCTTTGCTCAGGGCTGCTCAAGCAATCCAAAGCTTGGGGATTATGACCGTTAGAGCTCCAGAAATGTATTTTCTCAAAGTTTTAGGGAGAGAAATTTGAAATCATGATGTCAATTGGACCATGGTCCTCTTATGTGCTAAAGGGGAAAGTCCCTTCTTGCGTCCTCCAGCTCCTAGTGGAAGGCTAGTGTCTAGGAGCTCCTTGGCCTGGGGCCACAGGACTTCAAGCTTTGCCTCTGTGGTCTCAGGGCCATGGGATAGAGTCCCTCCCACCCCCAATTCGGAAGGATCTCATTTTGAGACGTTTACTGTAATCACGTCTTTAAAAACTCTGTGTCCACAGCAAGGCTAAATCATGACCTTCTACGTGGATGTGATTTGGTGGGGAGTAGTGTTTTGTGGCTTCTCGAAGCAGGACAGAGCTTCTGAGTAAGCGTTCTGAGTAGTGGATGGCTTTTCCAGTCCAGCTATGTCGACTACAGGCAGGTTAGTTTTTGTTGTTGTTGTTCTGAAACACAGATCTGTGGGGCTTTAATTGACTTACAAGCTTTCTGTACTGTATTTCAGCCAGGGGAGAGAAATGAGCTGAGTCAGAATCGCATCGAGAGTGTAACATACGTGTCTGGATATTGTTCGTGTCTGCGGGAGAGGCAGAAGCCTAAGTTATGGTGCATTTCTGGGTCATAAATGGAGTTCACATTATAGAAGACACACCAGTGTAGAGCTTGGTGTGTTAGAGGGCACACTGTGGGGATGGCAGTCGTGGGTCTATGAATCCACTGAAAATCAAGTGGATTATAAAACTGAAGTCATTTCTATTTTAGCCAAATGATCAAAAGCTTTTTACTGGGTAGCTGCAACCTCCTTCTTAGCTAGTGCTGTGCAGGTGGTCGGGGGGTCTTCTGACTGTAGGGGGCCTCTAGCAATACGTAAAGACATTCCTGGTTGTCACACCTAGTGGAGATACACACCTGGCGTCTTGTGGTTAGAGGCTGGTCTCCTGCTGAACCTTCTGAGCTGTGGGTGTCGGGTCAGAAGTAGAATAATCTCCGGCATGTCGGCAGTGCTCGGCCTCAGAAACTCCGCCACGCCAGGCTGTGGAGCAGCCCCTCCGCCTCACAGTACATTTTCATTTTCTCCTGGAAAAACCGTGACTCGTCTTTTTTTTTTTTTTTTTTTTTTTTGCATTCACTTAAAAGTCAAGGAAGTACTGAGTATCTAGTGTGCCAGATGCTCTTCTAGGAACGGCAGCGAACAAACGCTGGAGAAAAATAGAGTCAAACATAGAGATTCAACATCCTAATCTAGGATATACATGGGGTGATCAAAGTATAAAGTGAGGGTATATAATTCAAAATTGCGTATTACAGCAAAGGACACATTACCATGCTGACCCATCATTCTTACATCCTCGCAAAGCACTCCGGGAAGTCCCGTTCCTTTTTGTGACTGCTTTGATGTCCCGGATGGTTTCAAAATGTCTGCGTTAACTCCTACCACGTGAGAACATTGCCTCACACCCCTCGTTCTGTGCACCTGCCACCCGCCATGCAGCTGTGAGGCCTTGGCCTCTTTACCCTCGCAATGACCAAGAAAGGTGCATGCTGTGAACTGATTCGGGACTTGAGGGGAGTCACGGCAGCGACGCTACTTAAACAGTCGCGAAAGGGGATTCCCCAGAGCTGCTTGAGAAATTGGCGAGAACGGTGAACTAGGGGTGTGTGTGAAGCAGGGAGTGTTTTGAGGGGATTCGTGGCAATGAAACTTTTACTACAATATCTTTTAAAAAATTTAAACATTTCCTGTATCTTATTTTTTGATCAGACCTTGTCTGGGTGTATTTTCGTCTAGTAGTTTGCATGTGTGGGGTGCACGTATTAGCACGCAGACATGCTCATACACCAGCAGAGATACACATGTGCACGCGGAAGTGCTCACACACCAGCGCACGCTTTACTCACACGTTGGACACGTGGTGTCCCACGTGTCCTTTGTAGCTCTCAGCAGATCTCCACCTGCCTCTCTGCAGAAAGGGATCAAATTGCCTTGCGTAATATACTGCGGTGAGTTGGGGTCGGGAGAGTTTGTCCCAGAAACCGAGGTTTGCTCAGGTACCAGTTTGCAGCATGCTCGCTGTGAGAAATGACCAGGACGTCTTTTATTTTTAACAGACAATACTAGGAGGCGATTTCAGCGAAAGGAATTAAGACGTAATCTGAGTTGTTTTATGCGTAGTGACAAAACTCATCCTCTAGGTGTCTCATGAAGGAGCTTGCTACGGCAGGATGTCGCAGGCCACAGCAGAGAACTGCTAGGGTGAAGCACAGACCTCTGCAAAGATCTTTTGAGCCGTGTGTGTGTGTGTGTGGTAGCTGCTCTGCGGGTGGTGTGGCCAGCCCTGAGTGGGCGACTTGCTGAGGGGGTTCGCGTCCCCTTGCTGTTGCTCTCAGTGTGAAAACGCATAAAGCCCTTGGGAAGACATGGGCCACGGAACCTCATAGGTCCCAGGTTCCCTAGCCCTCGATCGTGGCAAATTTGGAACGAATGCTTTCATTTCGTCCCCAAATTATTAGATACGATGTCATTCTCGGGAGAGTCCTATTCCTTGAAAGTCACTTAAAATATTTTGAATTTTTAACTTTTTGTCTTTCTAGCTTCTCATTTTTCTCCAGCTGCCCAACTCTATTTTTCTTAAGTTTTGAATGTCTCCTTGAACAGCGGAAGTGTAGTGTGTTTGTCAGAAGCTGTGTCGTAGAGTTGGGTGATTTCATCTTGCGGTTGAGTCAGGCACCGTTACCCACAGGTTTCGTGCTGTCTGAACACCCAGAGTGTGTGGGAAACTGGATGTGACATCTTCTGGCCTTTTTCATTCCTATATATTTTCTATCTTCTTCAATTTGTGGTGGTAAAATAATGTCGAATCAGTTTTTTTAATGACATAAGGGCCAGTGCCCCTAAATAAAATAACAGAAGGCCACAGAAGTAGAGGTGATTTCATTAAATCTAATCTAAATAACATGAAATTGGCACCTAGGTGTAACTCCAGGGGACGTTGTCATGTATTTAATGATGAGTTACTTTGCACATACATATCAATGCATGTATGTGCTATTTATATACATACAAATTATTCATGCATTTGTTCATATCCTCTTAGTTGAAGCCGCATTAAGCCGAGTTGACTAGTGTTGGTATGAAACCTCTCAGAGTGATATTTCCTGAGGAAGATCTTCTCGCCACAGGCAGTTCACAGTAGAGATACACATAGATTGACTTGACATGTAGAATTCTGCAATTGCAGACAATTAAATGCCCCCACTTACGTCATAAGACAGTTATCATAGTATCCAAGAAGAGAGACAAAGCACGTACTTCATATCTCCTTGACAAACTTTTATGCGAGAGTATTAGGCAAAGTGTCACCAGATACATGGGTCTGTATGAAACAGTAATGGTGGGGTACTAGCTGGTTACTTAATACATTCCAAATATGATTTTAAATTATGAATCTGGTGCTTGGATTCTTTAAAGTGATTTTAGTGTTTTTACTGTTGCATTTTCTGCTGTTTTGTCTTCAGTGTTAAGTTGAACAGTTATTTACAATACATTCATATTACCTCACGTCCACATTTTTAATGACTGTTTTTTTTCTCCTACATGCATTGTTCTGTGTTCCTGACTTCTCCAATTTTCTACAGTCAGGAAGTATCTATAAATAGTAAATAAATGTTTTCCTAATTTTATATATAGTTTGCATATGACCTGGGATTCAATACAGCTTTATTTTTCTACCACAGGGAAAATATTTTGCCGTATGCTGTCTCTTTAACACAGGCTAATGTTGCACTTCTCATAACTCATTTGTCTTAAATAATGTATAATGAAACATGACAGGACTCAGTAGAATTCCCTCCCCAAGGCAAGATTAAAAATATAGGTACACAAAGACAAGGACAGTATGATTTTAATGTTAAACAGATCCTAAGATAAACATCCCAAATCATCCATTTAGAGGTTAGCCCGAGATCCCGTAGACACCCTGGGCCCCTGAGCTGAGATCTGTTTCGCCCCAAGCGCCTGCGGTCCTTTGTGCATGTGCACTTTCTTGAATCTGTCCTAGTAATCCACTTCCGCCTACCAGCGACAAGCTCTTCAGGTGGTCCTTGTGATGAGTCCCGTGCCTGCCAGAGGTGAGCTGGAGTTCCCATCGTCCCTCTGAGGCACCCTCCTTGGACACAATCCGTTGTGCTCTGTGATCCCCACTGAGACATGTGACTGCCCAGAGGTGATGTCTCATGAAATCGTGGCTGTCCAAGGTACATGCAGATGTAGTACATTCAGGCAAGCTGGTCTTTGCAAACTCCAATAGAAAAAAGTTAAGTATGTACATTGAAACCTTGAAGTTTGGAATTTACCAAATTGTGGGGGGAAATATTTTGATTTTAGATCCACAGATCGAAGCTTTGACTTTTAACTACTTATCCAACTACAGGGTACTTGATCAGTAGGAAAGTAGCATTGTCATCTGTCCCCCACATCGAGCGAAAAACACAGCACGATGGGACCCTGTAAACGGAAATGATGAGGACCCAAAGGGGTATCATAGCCTGTGCCTTTTGATAATTTCCTTTCAAAGGCTTAGCTTCTACCCTTTGTCAGCAAAATAGATTTGGCATAGCTGAGGCAGGTAGCTAGCATTAGCTCATCATTCTGTCTATCAGGATTTGAAAGAGGGAGTTTCAGGCAATTTAATAAAACATAAAATCAACAAAAAGAATCTAAGAGAAGGCATGCACTCAACCATCAGCAAGCAATACTAAGATAGTTGAGTAATTCTAATGAGTCTAGATGACACATTTAAGTAGCAGATCCTTTAATGGCATTGCAGAATAATTGGAAAATAAAAAGATATTGAGAGAAGAGTTATGTTACTTGACTTTATGAGACTACCAACTTCTGGGAAAAATACACATATATAAACATTCTGCTTCATTGACCATGAAGAGCAAAAACACCATCAAAGCTGGCTGTAGTCTGGTCTACAGGCTCTTTCTGGTTGATTTTCTGCTAAAATCATTATTTCCACGCTTTGTTATGCTTCTTTGAGGACCTAATACCAATGCTTCACTTTTCTTCACTATATATATATATATATATAATATTTATTATTATACTCCCCATGATTTTTATTTGGCGCCTTTTGAATATATTCTTTCTCTTTTACCTGTCAAACTTCATAGTCATGGGAGTATCTTACCTTATATTTTCATATGTTGTATTTCATGTTTTGATTTTTCCTTAAATATATGAATATTTGAAGGTCCGCTCTATGCATGGCATCGTTCCTTCTACTTTGAATTTTATTTTTCTATGTGTCAAACTATTTCTTAAATTTTCCAGAAATTCTATGGCTTTTTGGATGAAGAAAATTACGGTTTTCTTACTTACACGTTTCATGACTGATTAAATTCTCTATTAATCTAAAGTTCTATGAGAGGTTTCCATGCGGCACCATAGACTTGTTCACAACTAACTCTAGAAAAATAGATATTTGATATCATAGAGGGATTTTGCAGGCCCATCGGGACATGTCACCCAGTCTAATCAAGGGCTGCAGTTGCAACAAGATCTGAAGATCTCCACATGCCAACTTCCTTCCCTGAAGGTCGAGGCAACTCTGGTTGCTTTTCATTTTTTGCTCTGAAGTACTTGGTCAAGCCTCAAAATAATTGCAGTGTGTTTATCAGCCTAAGTCTTTGTGTTTTGGTCATTCAATCTCCATATGAAGTTACGGATGAGTTACTTCAGGAAAACACAGAAGGCCAATTGGCTGAATAGTCCGTAGACCTTTTAGAAGTTGTCTATAATTTCAAGTCGCGGTCTATAGGCAATAAAAATTCAATAGGCTGCCAACAATTTTAATTGTAAACATCACAATTAGCTGCTTTTCTCCAAAGATTCTTTTAAAATAGTCTCATCTTCATGTCAGCAAGATTTTATTAAGGTACACATTAGTCTCATTCTAATCAAGTAAGTGAAATGCAATTTCAAGTGATTATCTTTCTTCCTTGTGAACTTGCAACCTGTAGTCAAAATAACATTAACTTACTATTTTTTCCCTCCTGCTTCCTAGCGTACTTTGCTCCATGACTGGTTGCTTTTCCCTGTGAAAATTGTAGAAATCCATGGGAGATCAAAATGCACCTAGGTGATCTTGCTGTTGTGTGATAGCACCCCTCTGTGCGTGAGAACCCACGCGGGTCCCCTTGAGTGGAGACTAGGTCCCAGTCGGCTCCCTCCCAGTCAGCCTTTATCACGACCCCGTGCGTATGCTAATTCTCTTGTCACGTGTTTAATATTCCTCAGTTCTTCCAAGAAAGTGTGTCTGATTTCCTACCGCATGTTTTGGTCATGTTTGCTGATGTTTCTCTGTGACAGAGAGATGACAGGTTTGGGAGCGTCGGGGTGGCAGGTGCAATAGTTGATGAACAGCACCTGTGTGCCCTTCCACCACAAGCAGATATGGCGAAGCAATTTCTCAAGGTGTGGGGATTCCTTTAAATTGGTTTCCACAAGCCAGTTATTTCCTTATTTTGTTGAGATAATTTCACTGATAATTTTTTTCTTTTGTGGGGCTGGAACCCAGGGCCTTTGCACTATGCTACACCCCCCTTCTATTTTGGGTTTTGAGCCAGGGTCTCACTGAGTCCCTAAGCTGCCCAACCTGTGATCCTCCTGCCTCAGCCTCCCAAAGTGACAGTTTACAAGCCTGTACCACCAGAGCTGGCTAACTAATAGATTTTTCTAACCCTAGGGCTACCAAACTAAAGAAAGAATTATTGAAGCTTACTTAATTTTAAAGGAAAATTCTTGGTAATGAAATAAAAGATATAATTCCATATATCAGTTATTTAATACAGTTATCAGTAGTAATGAGTATAATGAATTAACTGTCATGTAATTAATGGCAGTGAAGCTGATGGACATTATATCTTAAGACACTAAAAATACCAACACTGCATATGAATAAAGCTTACGTTGAGATTGTTACCTGTATGCTAGCACAGTCAATATTGTAGGATAAAATACAAGTCTTATTACAAGAGATGTTGAGAACTGGAATTAGACCCACATGATGAGATTTGTAGAATTTAACAGAAACAATTCAGATGTTTCCTTTGTTGCTTAGCACCTGAATTCCTGAGCTTCCTCGTTTGTTGTGGGTGACTGTCTGAGAAGCTGTCAGTCTAGTTTTCGTAGTCTAGGATGGTTAACATCTGGCACACGCAGATCTGTTTGTACAGGTCCTCGTTTTAAAATTAAATAAACATCAAAAATCATTATGAAATTGTGCAAATAAAGTCGATATAGCTCCTATTTGAATTTTAATCTTTTTTCTTTTATTATTCAAAAATCTACCTGCTATGTGTTTATGTAACAGGCTTGGGATGTAGCTCAGCCCTTGGAGCACATGCTTAAAAAACATAGGGCCCGGGTTCGATTCCTCAGCACTGTGTAAGTGAGGTCTGGGACGAGTGGCTGGCGCTCAACAGGCTGAGGCAGGAGGAGTGCTATGTGTTTCAGGCTAGCCTGGGGTACATAGTAAGTTCAGGACTAGCCTGCGCTGCAGAGTGAGACCTTGTTTCAAAACAGCCAAAAAAAGAAATAAAATAAATCTGTGTGAGGTCAGATATACAAAAATCGTACCTATGGATCTCAAGCTTTTATCTTGAACCTGACATCTGAACCTCAGCTGCAGATGACTCCCAATGGCAACAGGAAATAATTACTTTAGATAACGTCCTTCCTAATGAGTGAGTTTGGAGGCTTTGAGAGATGGCTGCTGTTCCGAAGTTGTTTTGCTGTTATTTCTAATTACGTCTGCCAGAGGCTGCTTAACGGAAGAAAACACATTAATTTTCACCGTCTTTTTTGTACACTGAGGTAGTAGATCTGGATATCATTGGACAAATTATTAACCTGTCTATAAAAATTAATTTAAAAATTCTAAAAGTGAACCAACACATAACCCCAGTGAGGAATATGGCCTTCTCTAAGAAGGAAGCTTTGGTATGTTTTTTAAAAAGCAAACATTAATATATGTTATTAAAGCATTGAAATGGAATCATGAATATCTAATTATTAAGACAATATTTAATACCAACATATGTCATTTTCTGGAAGAAAATTGTAGTTTTGAAGAGAGTTCTGATCTTTTTGAAGGCAGTCATTTTCATGGTGGTGGGTATTGGCTGGTGTTTAGGAGAGTATCTTTGTTGAGTGAGTTGGTCTGGTGTCTTTACTGATAATTCACATGCTTATCTATGTACACATGAATTGCATCCTTTTTTATTTTGTAGTATATGTAGAAAATTCACTTTTTAAAAAACTCGTTCTACTTGTTAGTCCTGGCATTGTAAATGTAAAACAAAAAATCTTATTTTTCGTATAAAATACATTCAAGTTGGGTTCAAGTTGGGTCAGTAACGGAACCGGTTGCTGTCTTGTAAGCAGTTCCTAGGACCCCGAGACAGGAGCGCAACTACAGAAGCCAGAGTGAATGCTGGCTTACACTCAGTACATTGCTAGAATCGAAATAGCGTATCCCAGCTACCTAGATTTCTAAAAATCGCTTCTGTAAACATCGGGTGAAAATGATCTGCATTCGAATAGTCTAGATTTTACGTTGTTCTAGGTTTCACGTTTAGATAACAGAAAGCTAAATAAATGGAGAAAGAAATACTCTTGTGCAAAAACAATGAAAGACAATAATGGACTAATTATTCTTCTGTGCTTATTTTACTCTCAATAGTCATCTCTTTCTATGTTAATTCATTATTGTGAGTGTATATATATATATATATATATATATATATATATATATATGAGATAATACTATAAAACACATAAATAGCATACCTGCATTTTCCTTTCTAATTCAACTTCAAGCTTAAATCTAGTTGCTTTTGAAGGCCAAGTAGAAAGGAAGTTATTCAATTTGCCCATAACATAAATTCTCAGAGTAAGTAATTAGTCATTTGAGGACAAGCAGAACAGAGAAGCTCTCAACTGCTTGAAAACTCTTCTTCAGTGTCTAGCCCAGCCTCTATAGGAGCTTTGAAAAATGGTATTTATTCGTGTGATATTTATTCAGAGATATTTGTTATTTATTTCTGCATCTGAATATTTGAGAAAGAAGTAGTGGGTATTTGAATATTTGGGGATTTTTTTGTGCAGTTATTTTTTATGATCTTATCCTTCATCCGTATCTAGTACTTTAATATCAAAGCTCTACGTCAATCTAGAGCAATTTTAACTTAGTAGAGGCTTATGATACTTTCAAATTGCAATAAATATCACAAACAGTCTTTGAAGATTCCATGGCTATGCTTTACTGAGTGTTGGGCTTATTTCATATTTTGATCTGATAATTTCAAAGTAAGCAAATGTACTTTTAATCCCCAGACTTCAGATTTCCGAAAGGCGGAACCTCTCTTCTGTGCTAGCACTCCAGCCATCCAGAGTGTAAGTTCAGCCAGGTATAACTAGAAACTTAGAGGCATCTCAGCTCAGGGGCTCCCTGACTCATGGCAAGACGTGTTCCCATAAGCCCGTTGCACGTCGAAAACATTGCAAATTTAACATGCAAGCCTGCATGTCATCTAACCTACTGGATACCTCAGCTCAGCAGCACAGAACGTTGCATTTGCAGTTATGTGCATGCCTTGATGGCACGGTGGGGCCCGCTGCTGCTGTCCAGCTTCTTGAGACATATGCCACCTTATTTCTGGCTCAGGACAAGATCAAACACACTGTGTACAATTTCTACTGAGTGTGACATTCTCTTTCCATCATAAAGTTGGAAGACCTTATCCAACCACCGTACGTCATGAAATTTCTATGCGTAACAGGTTTATTCTGGGTCAACTACAATCTTGGGTCATGTGAATATTCTTGAGGTGAGCTTGTAAGAGTAATATTTGTAGACATCCACATGATGCTTAAAGAGATCAACTAGTGAAATAGCTCACGCAGCCTTTGGTTAACAGAACGATCCTTTGTCAAGTGACTAGATCTACAAAAGTAGATTTTTATTTCTCCCCCAACCCATGAGTCGGGCTAATGTTTTCCATGCCCTGGGTGTTTAAAGATGTATACGTATATCTTACACAGAGAAGATGAAGGCTTCTGCAGTATAGAACATTACAGGCATTGCAGCAGAGTCCTTGTCTGTCGCTTCTTGTGCCTCCGGTGAAGGCAGCTGGTGACTTATCCCGAAGGTCTGGCCAGCTCTCTGCTGTCCTTTGCTGCTGCCCAGGAACCAGTTAGGTCCCCAGGTTCGATTCCTATTTTCTTTCTGACAGTAGACAGTAACTTTGATGTATGGGAGAGGTGAATGCATTCCACTACCTTCCAAGAGGAATCAGAAATGCAATTTAACATTAAAAACAATTAGATTTAAAAAAATTACATGTGGCTCCCATGGCGTGTGTACTATGATTGAAATTCAGGCTATTTATTATGGTCCTCTGACTGGAAGGCAAATTTCCCTCAGTTTCCAAACATCATTATTTGTGAAAATATTAAACAAATTTAAAATACTTAGTTCAGTGGGCTTGGTGTTTATTCTTTTTAGTTCACTTTCAAGTATCTACCATCTGCTTTTGGTAGATATGCTTTATTACCCTGAGGATTTACTTGCAAATAACGAGAGACCATAGAGTTTTAAAAAATCATGCTGAAGTATTAAAATATTAGCATTATACAGGCTGGGAAATTCTAGATATTCTATGGAGAAATTTATAGAAGCTATGTGTTAGGTCAAGATTGATGTGAGGTGAGTTTCGTTTCAAGATTTGGGAGAAGATACGTGAAAAAATAGATTAAAAACTAAGCTTCGTCAGCTCAGAATTTTCATGACCTTGATATTGATACGACAGCTCAGATAAGCCTATGCTAAGGGAGAACTTATTAGATGACTTCCGTTATCAAAAGTTCATCTTGTCCTCATTCTGATTTTGAAGACTCACTTTGAAAATGTTTAATAGAATCTTCTAAATATAGAATGTTGATACTCTGTTATAAAAAAGGAAAGGCTTGAAGCCAAGTATGGTAGTACTCGCCTGTCACTCTAACACTCAGGAGGCTGAGGCAGGAGAACTGGGAGTTTGAGCCCAGCCTAGGCAATGTAGTGCCTTGATGAGACCCTGTTTCACAGTGAAATAAAACAAAAGCAAAACAGTAAAACAAGGGCTGGGAGTGTGCTGAGTTTAATCCGTAATACCAAGAAAAAAAGAATATAAAGGCAAGGGGTAATGAAGTTAAAGCTGTATAAAAACCATAGAAAATATCAATAGAAGAATAATCACTTAAATCATAACTATCCTGAAATACCAATACGCAAGTAAGAGTAGACATTCCACGTTCCCTGCCTAGCATAGCGACAAGTTTGTACAATTATCAAACATTAAGGATATGTAAAGGGTTGCGTTTTCAGCATGTAATTCTCAAGTCCTGTTTTCCCATTTCTCTGAGTGTATGGCGTTTTCTGTAGCCAAGAGTGTGTTTGCTTAAGAAGCTCAATGTGCAGAGGGGAACCGGATTCTCTCCAAGTCCTAGGCTTTCGTTTAACCACAACAGTAACGACGAGAAGTTAGAGTAACATCTTGTGTGGGTTCATCTCAGTGGATCAACCGAAATCCATAATTTGCTGGGCTGATGGGGCAGGAGGCCGCTTGCCTTTCCCGCCTGAGCTCAGATACACAGGCTAAGTAACCTGCCAGCATTGCTAATCCAATTAATTTGGACTTCATTAATGGGGAACTCCATAATTTCTAAAGCTAGGACGACACATCTTTTGGGGGCCTTTGCATTACCATGAAAAACAGCCAAGACCTCATTAGATGCACAGTTTGATATTTTAATTCTCAACAAAGTGTTCATGCTTTAAGTCATTGAGAAAGTAGCTTAACTCAAGATACTCTGATTACAGAAAAATAATAGGTATTATAAGTATCACAGAAAAGCCATGTTCTTTCTTACGGAGTAGATTAGGGTAAAGATGGGATTAAGGAAGAATTTTATTAATATAGATCATGTTCAGGTAATAAGACCTGTTGAAACCTGTCGTGTCTCCTTGTTGTTCCAGTGGTAATATCACACACACACACACACACACACACACACGCACACACTATACATATATATGTATATATAAAGAGACAAAATAAAATTATACAAATAAAGCATCAAATATACTACTGTGTCAAGTAAGTTAGATAAAACTTGACTTAATAATAAAGATCACAGATGACTCAAGGCTTCTTTCAAAATAATAAACCTTCATCCAGTGAAAAACAGAAACTTTGGGAAGGCACTGTTAGAAATTGCAAGAGCTAAATCGACAGTTCCTGTGGGGTCGCTAGCTCAGAAAGTGCTTTCACAGCCCCCGGGTCGAACTCAGAGGTGCAGTGGTGCTGGAGGTTAGCGCATCATCGGCTAGCTTAAGCACACATCGAATTCCTCACTTAGTTTTCTTGCCGTCCGTATCAGAAGGAGCATCGTTCCTCAGAACAATGCTAAACTCACTCCCCTTCTTGTCTTGATCTAATTATTTCTGCCCAGTGAAAATTATTAACTAGCTTTCTAGACTCAGTGTGTGTCAACATCTGTTTGGGGAAAAAATAAATTGAACTCTGATTTCACGCCTAACGTGCATCCTGGACACATTTGGAGCTAGCAAAGTGAGAGATTGGAATCTTTCCATTTTACACCTAGTAATAGAGTTTCATTGATAAAAATTAAATTATGTTGGGATCTTGATTTGCCAGAGTAGAAATCTTTTATGATAAATGTCCTAAAATCATTTTACGCTTTGACTCTCTTATACAGCTCTCTTTATAGTTGTCGCAGTTAACTTAATTATGCTTTAATAGCGTGTACATCATTTAATAATGTAAATATGGATGCTGGATAGTAAGCAGATGTTTCACGTGAAGGAATCATCTTTATATCTTTTCATAATCTCTTGAAGAAATCATCTGTAATCCCGCCCCAGCAAGACCACTGGTATTAAGAAATGGGATTTTCCATTCTTAACAAGACATAGACATATTTGCAAGAGAATGAGTTGGAGGATCCTGAATTTGCTGAATTATTTTACTAGCTACGTATCTCAGCACGTGTCGCTCCACAGACATTTTAGGCAAGAAAACACATTTCAGAGCTGTGCATTTTCATACTTGTCACGACGGCCTACCCAGCGCCCCGGCCCCTTCCTACAGAGCCCTAGTGGGGAAGGAGTGTGGAGAACAGAGATAATGTGGAAGCGTTGTGCTTAGTACAATGGGAGTAAATTCAGCTGGAGTGGGTTCGGCTCAGTCCTCAGCAGGCTGCAGGGGAGGGGAGCTTCCTCAGAGGCGGAGGAGACCCACGGGGCGCAAAGCCCCCTGGGAGAGCCACCAACCCGTGCTGCTGCAAAGTTGCCTCTGAAACACTTTCTGCTCCAGGGAAGCAACTTACCTTTATTATCTCCAAGGGCAGGAATCTTGCCATTGCAGACAGTAAGCGTTAAATTGCCTAACCACTGGGGGCAGGCAGACCATCCAGCCTTACTTCTGTATCTGTTGATCAGAGAGCACTTGTTTCTCCACATGAATTGATTGGCACAAGCAGCTTAATGCCCCGGAACTAGCAGACATGTTTTTGCGTTGTTTCCTAGGGATGCTGGCAGTGAGGCCTTAGCTAAGGAGTTGTCGCTGAATACTGGTTTGCCTTCTTTTAGAAATAAAAGTGGGACTATGGAACCTATTTCTTAGGCTCTTGTTCAATGCAAATGCATCTCTGTTTCAATTCTGCATGGCTTCTAAGATACCACTCTTCCCTAGGCTGGCTGCCCACTACGTCCAATCATATTTCTGTCCAGGAGAAGACAGGGCCCAGGGACAGATGTGGCCTTCCCCACGGGTAAAAGTCTGGTGGGATCCAGTTCATGAGGGAGTGAGAAAGGAAAGCAGAACAAAGGGGGCGTTTCCTAAGAATCATTGTCATGGATTTTGCTTCCTGAGGTTGCTGAAATGCTGAGGAAGAGCTAGATTTGGCTTTCAAGTTTTATTCCCGGCCACTTGGTGAGGGACCTTTGCCTGACTCCAGCCTCAGTGAATGTACTACGCAAATCAGATGTTTTTAATGCAGTTGTTTTAAATAAATGTTTTTCACTTTTTATTGAATTTCAAAATAGATGAAAATTGTAATCTTAAAACATGTTTCTACCATGTTTTGGATACTACTGTATGCATGGACACTGTGTCGAGATATTGTGATCATTTAGTCTTGTCTTCCTAACAAAGAGTTTTACGTAAGTGTCCATGTCCTCATGGTAAACATTATGGGTGAGGGAGCCAGGAGATTGTCAATTTATTCATGTGTTTTAAAAAATTTTATTAAAGGTATTCTTTTTAGTAGACATAAAATTTTAAAAAGGTATTCACAAGGTTTGCATTTTTGTTTTTGTTTGGCGAGAGAATTCAGAGTCAACTAAAAATGTGATTACAAATTATGGTAGGTGCTATGGAGCAGATGAAATGACAGTCAAAAGAGAGTAATTGGTTTACCTGAAATGGTTGTGTTTAAAGGAACCAATAATCTGATCAAATGCCTGAGACATTCAACATAGTAAGTTTGTGTTGTCTCACGTTTTTGGAAATTTTGCTCGAGGCTTGCTTCCGTAGTTTTGAGCCTGTGATAAGGAGTTTATCATGGCAGGGCACATTTGGTGGGTCAGTCATTCAGTCACTCAGTTTCAGTCATTCACGGCTGAGGTAGAAAAAAGCAAGAGGAAGAGATGGGTTCCACAGTCGTCTTCTAGAGCAAGTCCCCAGCGACCTAAAACTTTCCACAGGGTCTCACCTGTTAAAGGCCTTATTGTTTCTCCATAGCATCAAGTTGGAGAGAGCTTTGAATGTATGGGATGTTAGAGGACATTAAAGATCCAAATAATATATCCTACGTGTATTTGTACCAGTTCCCCATCATGAATGTTGTTATTATGTATCAGAAATATGACCAATAAAAAATGCAAACAATAGCATTAACTAAAGAAAGAGTGGACGTATCACCTGGGGAGGCGGGCATGATGGGCGCATAAATACATAGACAAAGACTTTGAACTACACAATGGCTTGGCTAAATCAAGGAACAGAAAGAAACCCAGAGTGGCTGGGGTCAAGGGCACAGTGAGGGCTTAGGAGGAGGGTTGGCGTGAGGTCCAGCCTGCCTTCTGGGCTGGAAATGATTTCCGTTTACTGAACGCCTTTCATCTGGGAAGTCTTATGGTCTTACTTGCAACTTTACAAACCCCAGTCTTGCTTCTGGGTGGAAAATGACATGCACGGCACTGTCAGAGAAGGCAGGGTTGAGCTGAGATGGGAGGTGCGTGTCAAAAGCGGTGTCGCTGGGCAGTTGGAGGGAGAGGCCAAGCAGGAATCAGACAGGGAAAGAGGCGGAAGGTGGGACAGCAAGCCTGAGTTGGGTCAGGGAGGAAACGGCTCTTCCATATTCTGCTGGAGTTACGTAATCTGAAGACACAAACATTTCTTCATGAAAGGCATCAGACATCGCACATATCAATTTCAGAAGATGTAGAGACTTAGATGACAGAAGGTGCTACCAGTGGAATGCCGTGTTCGATACCAGCTGCCCAGCAGAATGACCACTTGTCCGCTGTCGCTGGTACTCACTGTGGGAGTGGGTGACTCCTGTGGGGTTTGAATTCTCTGGAAAGTAGATGTTGAGTTGAAGCTAGGATTGTGAGACTTACTGAAGACAAAAGCCCTGCCCATCACCTTTTCCCTACTGGAAACAGTCACGGCTTCTTTGCAGCACAACTGAATTTCTTCTTGGCATCCTTGATGTGGTATCCCAAGCATCGTGACACAAGACAAGGCCCTGACGTGACTGACAGGTTGGTAGCACACACACGGCATAGGCATGCTGGGCCGAGGGGTGATTTATGGTCTGAACAGGACGGGACTGAGTGGTACAAAATTTCATCAATCTACTCAGAATACTAGGCCATTTATTTTTTCAGTAAATTTTATTTTAACAAGGTCTCCAAATCCTGTGACGGATTTTTGGCCAGGGTGTTTTCATTAAAAGTACTGATTTTTAAAATGAATAATTTACAACTTCCACACACGGGAAAAACAAATGGTCTGCAAAACATTCTCCTGTGTTTTATGAAGGCGTTATGATGCATGGTTTTCATTAACCAGCTTTTTACTGTTAAATTTAAATAACCAGTTGAGACAAGCAGTTCTGAGCCCATTCTAATGGCCCAGCTTAAGGCTAGGATGGCTGGTGTTAGGGATAATATTCCTTCAGCCTTCCAAGCTTCCTAGCGGGTTCTGTGGACTCGCCAGCCGCTTCACCTTCTTAGCCACTGCTCCGATGACAGTGACAGCAGCTGTCTATCTCACATCATGGCCGATTCAGAACTCAAGATTCGAGACAGAGAAACTCGCAGCATGTATGAGCCTGTACAAGCCACATTAATGGTGACTGCCTCACTGGATTCCAAGCACTTAGAGCTATCAGACAGCATCTTACCAGGGAGGAAGTCATACTTTTAAATAGCTCAATGTGTTTGTTGTCAGTGTGAGTGTTGTGACAGTCCAACCCACGGACACAGCCAGCACTGATTTACCCTGGATGGCTCAGGACAGCCATCCTAGCAGTGGACCTAGCTTGCAGGCCCATTCGTGAGTCACTTTTGCTGTTATCGACAAGGTCGCCTCCATGATCATCTTGGGCAATCTTGATTTTAAATCCTACCAAGTCCTGCAGCGTCTCACTCCCGTCTCCATTATGCATTTCAACTGACTTTACGTCCATTGTGTCATTGCCTGGAGTGAGGGTGACCAGCACGTTGGTCTTAGGAGTACCTGTCTCTCTTGGCCCGGTGGGACAGGGCCTGTATTGTCAATGTCATCGGCATCCTGGAGGGAGAGAGGTGAGTGCGGGCCTCCCTGTGAATTGCAGAAGTACACCAAGTTGCAGAGAGCCATTTCTGAAGAATACCTTATTATTTATTGCTACTGTGATGTCTGTATGGAATTTCACATAATCTGCATAGCACAGAACAGGGCTTTGAGTTCACATTCACTTAGCAGTTGAGTTGGTCCTTGCAAATGGTGCAAATACTCTAATCTCAACTAATGAGATGGGCTCCACCATTGTATCATCTGTGAAATTAATTTCATCCCCTCCATTCACATATCATTTTTTAACTGAGAGGAAAGAAATGGAGAAGGGAAATTGAACTTTTATGTATAAATGATTACTGATGATTTTTAAAAGTCATTGATATTTAGATACTTGTTTATAGTTATCCCTTCTCTTGGTTATTTCCCTCAGGTTCAGGATTCTAGAAGAGTCCTCTTTCCCCGTCTCATTACATTAGTATTAAAGAGAACAGATTTTAGTATCTACAAATGTATGCACAAGGCTCTTACAGCCGATAGAGATAGGTCTTGAAACATCACACCAGTATAACCCTTCCCCAAACTAAATATCAGAAGCGGATAAAGATTTGGTAATGTCAGATTTTGTTTTTACATTTTGAAAATGCTGTGATATTGTCTGAAACCCTCATTTCTACTTGTTCAATATGCATAAACTTTTATATAAGAAAAATCACTCACTTTGAATTGATTTAGCGAAAGTCTTTGAAGCTTGTGTCATGGTGAAACTTGAGAAAAATAATCCACTTAACGATTTTGACTGAGAACCCAAGTGTTAAATCGCAGAGCCCAAAGGACTCAAGGTATGAAATTTAACAATGAAAAAAAAAAAGATGTTGATTTTTCATCCTTGAAGACATAAATAAATTCAGGTCTTGGAAGTGTTAACAGTTGACACATGCTGCGAACAGCCTAATGAGGACTCCATGATGCACCTTCCTCTCCCCTCACTCCTGTGGAAAAAGTATGAAGTCTGTGAAAACAATTTCTGGTTTTTTATGCAAGTACATGACAGAGCGTATTGAGCAGAGCTCTGAAAGGAAATAGGGAACGTTGGGTGGGTTCCATTCATGCTTCTGCAAGGCAGAACGGCCTGGGGAAGGCAGTGGCTCTTGCCATGAACTTGGCCGTGGATGTGATGAAGGGGGCACTGAGGATTTCTCAGAGGTGTTGTCGTAAATAGGGTTGATAAACAGAGACTGAGGCTGTGTCTGCTTTATCAAGAATGTGCGTAGTAGAAAGAGGAGAATCAGTGCAGTAGAAGGGATTTTCCTGTGAGACAAAAATGTATCCAAAGCTCAAAGACCAACTGAAGGCAAGAAGTGTCTTCCCTGCATCCGAGCATCTTCTGATAAGCTTGAATCTTATCTGAAATTTGTTATGATGGTTCCTTTGGCCAACAACCCCCAACCAACATATGCCCCACAGTTAGAATTTTATCTGCAAAGAAATGACAAGATACTGTGATTCCTTGATCTGTCAACGGGCTTATAGTTACCTTAACAATGCCATTCAGGCATCCCTTTAACAACAGACTCTAGAAATCTCCATTCTTCAAATTCTTTTAAGTGTAACTTCTTATCTACCTTCTGGGTCTTGAATGAAAGAGTTAAAAACAAGATGTTGACAGGCACAAACAAATAACTTGGCTGCAGGACTGGACTTGAGCCCTGTCCTTGGCCACTTAACGGTAATTATCGTTCAGACTGTGTTCTCCATGTAACTCATTGTTAATGTTCCTTTAAAGCGATGACATTGACCATATTCCTATTGTGGATTTTTTTTTTCTAAGTTCATGCCTGTGTTAAAATTTCTCAGGAATGTAAATGTTGTTTTCAAAGACGTCAGCACGGCCCAGCTGCCTGGGTCGTGATTTTGGACCCTCCAGCTGGGCATTTGCCTCCTCGCTTTGCAAACCTCTTTCTTGGTACAGGGAGCTTGTCCTTCTGCAGGGCTTGACCTTGGTCCCATGTTGCTGCCATGGGCTGCAGCGTCTAATGTGCAAATGACAGAAGTCTGGATTCTTTCACCCTGTATCACCAGGGAAGAAGGACTGAGACGCAGACTGGGGTGGAGCCCACCTACCTACTGGGGAAGAGTTGGCTCTTCCTCTCCCATTCCCAGCCCCGTGGTGCTCAGCCATCTGCAGAAAGCATTCTCCTCTGAGCCCCTGAAGTACGCACTTGCTCTCTGCTTCCCAACTCTGGAATCCCGAGGCTGTAGTGCACGCCAGCAGCACGAGAGCTTTGTAGTGGTGGCACGAGGAGGAAATACTTTGCTTGTAATTTTGGACACTTGACATTGGTTTCGGCCCCGTAGAAGCAGAGCCGGCAAGCCCGGTCCATGAAGAGCAGTGCATTAGGCACCGAGTCCCGGGATACAACGTGTCGTTAGTAGCGTGTGTTGCCCTGGCTTCCCCTCAGCCTGATTTGGGTTGCCATATGGTCTATGTGGCAGGCTGAGCTATCACTGAATATTGATGAGGCCTTGATGACAGCTCCCGCCACGCCACTGCCAATTCAGTGTCATTCTAATGGCGCAACTTTAACGTATTTCCAGCCCAGTTGATTCCGTCTCACCTGTAACCTTAGGGCTGTTTACGTTGCCAAGTGTACTCTCCAGGTTGAGCTTCCTGTCCGGCCCGTCTTCCTGTGCTTATCATCCAACGACACTTCCTCATCCACGCGACAAAGCTTGCAGAAGTCTGTGTGTGACAGTTTACCTAGGCACTGTCTTTTCCAGGCTGCCAACACTGGGTGTGTTTCTTCATTTCGTACTTGATTTTTGTGTTCTATGTTTTCAACTACACTGTTCCATTTCTGGTCGCTAGGCTTCTCATCATGATATACACTGTACAGTGTTTCCTAAAAGTTTAGTGTTTCCAGCGCACATCAACTTTTGGGACAACACGTACTCTGAAGTTAGGGCTTGTATAATTTTTCTCATAGCCTTCATTTTTCTTCAAATGAATCCTGAGCAAAACACATTTTATATTGTGTATTGTTAACATTTTGGTATATAGAGTGACCTTTCAGCCGACCTGCAGAATGACTATTCTATACGCCCTAATTGTATGCCACACTAACGGATTTACATAACTGGAGCCTACCAGGAAATCAAGCAAATGTCAGAATCATATGTATGCTAACTGGGAAAGGAGGTGACATTTGCTTCCCATATTCCATGTCCATTTTCTTTCTTATCCATTTTAAAAACATAGACCGTGCCCTGCTTCCCAGTAGCATTTTCTTGAAGCTATAAACCTCAGCTAAAATCTAAGCTAATTTAGTTCGCCTAAAGCAGCAAAATTTAACCCCAAAACACATACCTTTATAGCCAGCTGATTAATGAGTGGAGTTTTCCCCAGGAGGAGAGCTGGCAAGTTCCTTTTCTGGACTGTGTGCCCCTGCTCCTGTTCGCTGGTACCTGCTGATGAGCCAGCAGGAGGCGATGTCCTAGGAGGCCTTACTTCAGGCTGAGAGGCGAGCCTTCTTCTGCTTACATTTTAGAAATGGTCCATTTATTGCTAAGCTTGAAAACTTGCTGTCTGTCACTTTCAAAAAGAATTCGAACCTTTCACGTGTCCACCACTTTTATGCTTTTGAAGTTGCTGGAAGGTTAATGCCTGCTAGAGCTTTCCGCAGCCTCTGCTTTTGAGAGTTCGCTGTGGTGTTAGATAACATAGCCGTCCCCCATCCCTTCGTAGCGGACTGAAAAGAAAAGGGAGACTTGATTTGGGGAAGCAAAACGTGGAAAATGCACCACGCGTCAAAGGACCAGCAAGGGCATCTCGTAACGTTTCTGATGGAAAAGTAAGAGGCGGGCTGGCTGAGCCGCTTTCTCGAAGCGGATGTCTAAGTTACAAAAGGCAGAAGATCGACACTGAAATGAGACAGTTCTGCGGTCGGAATACGGCAGCTCAGAGGATCCAGCTCCACCGTGATACGGGTTGCGCGAGAGTTACCTAACACGGTCAGTGGTTCTCTTGACCTGTGCTCATGGGCACTGCACAGAGGGTGAGAATGCCTTTTCTTTTCCCCAGAGAAGACACAGACATGCATACCTATCAGCGGCTCTGTGGGGATTCCCTGTTGACTTGGGACCCAGATAATTCTACAGTGCATTTTCAAGGTCATCAACCCTTTAGCCCAAAAGCCATGCAGCTGACTTATTTTCTTACACAGGAAGCAATACTGTTTCAAAATTGAGGAACAGTCCCTGCCTGAGGAATGGCTCCTCACGGTTATTTTTTTTTCTGGTCCCTCTGCTAATTGAACTCCCAGGCAGGTCTGAGATACTGCAGGCTCGTTCCACGTGAAGCACTTTTTAAGGACTAGACATTTGGCGTAACTCTACCGGATGGCTGCCTCCCATATTTTAACTGTGTTGGTAGCAAGAGAAACGTCCACAGTCCTGATGCTCTAGACTTTGTGTGGGAAGAGCATACAGATAATTCAGGATTCTCCATGCAGCTCCAAGCCTGCTGTGTATTGACTTCCTCTTCTACTGCTGAGTACTTTTAAACGTATCTAACAGGACACAAAGAATCCCCAGGGTCCTTGGGAAGGTCTAATGCACACCCCTGAACGCACGACTCGAGTAATAAAGCTCAAATCAGTGGAGATTGTATTACTCAACTACTCCTGCAGGAGAAGCAACCCTTTTGGTCACAAACTGATAGGTACAGCCCCGTCCGATGGAAACACCTGTGAATGTCCTTACCATCTGTAGCAAAACTGGATATTTTGTGGCTCAAAGTAGTGTGACGTGATTTTGTACTCTGGGCTTAGACTTGAAAATTGAGGAGCTATTGCTGAACCACATTGCTGTGAAAAGTTAGAGCAGGTACATTCCATGAGATAATTTTATGCCATTTTTACTGAATAGATAATAATCGAGAATTGAAATCTATAGGTACTAGAAGACTTTCCTATGGCCCCGTGGCTAGCGAATGTTGGGGATGGGATCCTGTCTCCAATCTCTGAAGCCACAGGTATTTTGCAAAATCTCGCCTTTTCCTGGTCCCAGAACACAGCTGCACCTGATTTAAGGAAAAAAAAAAAAACATTCCAATGATACCTGTCTTCTAGAATTATTCACTTTTGGGGAACTGGCTCCCAAAGCATCACCTTTCCCGTGATTTTATAACCATAACTAAGGGAAGGGGTGGCTTATCTCTGCGGGAACCTGCAGCCCCACAGCATTGCTTCAGCTTCCTGTGGTCTCTATCCATTGTTCCAATAGGTTTTTATTTTTTAATTTTATTTATTTATTTATTATTTTTTTGCCTTCTAGTAGTTTCTGTAAGGCCATAGGAGTTAGGAGCAGAGTTTTGTCTCACAAGTTACAACATGTACACAAATCTCCACCAAATCCCAGTGCTTGTTAAACAAAGTGGCAAATCTCCTCACATGATCTTTGGTCTTGTAGTCTAAAAGATCCCTCCACATTTCTTACGAGTAGTCTTAGTTAAGCTGCTTGCTGGTCACCCAAAGGTGGATCTTAACAACGTACTTTCTGTCCTTTCCCTTTTAGAAATCTTATAAAATAATAAAATTATACAATATGAGAAGACATTTATTGTGAGAGATGCAGAAATTCTAAAAATTATTTAAAAATCTTGAAATTCTGTAAAATATTAACAATAGAAACAGACGCACTCACAGCGGAAAGCAGAGGAAAAGGAGGAGAGAGTGGAATGGAGAGGAATGGAGCAAGGACAAGACCTCCTGTAAACCAGACCTTGCCTATAATCTTAGCATCCAGGGATGCCAAGTCAAGCAGGTTGAAGGTTCAAGTCCCGCCTGTACAATTAAGCAAGATTCATTAAAAAATGAAATGTTGGGAGTTAGCACATTATAAAAGGGTTCGATCCTTAGTATAAAAAATTGCTCTAAAATTGTGAGCCCATCCTTCTACTGTTGTTGAGGACTAAATTGGGACACTTTTTGTCTTTCATTCATGCAGGGGAAACTCTCTTTTCCTCTGTGTCTGTTTTCTGATGTGTGTGGCAACGAACACAAAAATATGTTGATTTATGAAGACCAGTAACTCCTTGGATACAAATATAGGGAAATTATTGCCTTCACAGTAACTAAGTAGAGGCATCCTGTAAAGTTACTGTATAAGGGAAAATATGTAATGATATGCCTAGCTTTTGAATTTACGATACACAAGAAATTGATTCATTTCTGCATAGTTAATGGATTATTTTGGCACCACATAAACTGCATATTAAATCAAACGCAACATTTGAACATCGCTGTGACCGTCATCCTAAATCCAGTGTCTTTCTTTTGGGTTTAGCACCTCATCCCAAAGCAGCAACACAGTGACAGTTTGTGCTTTGTTGCTACTTGCCACTAAGAAAATCCATAGTAGCAGGAGCACACTGTGCTGCGCTCTTAAGTGATATAAAATTCCCTGAAATTGCCAGTGAAGCACTTAGAGTCCTGTGGTAGCAACAGTTTGAGAACAGAGAGATTTCTTAGTAGATCCTAATGAGACCACTTTGACATAGGAAGAAGAAACGCAGCAATCGTGACGCTTAAGTGCCGTGTGTAGTTCTGCGAGGTAGAGGACAGAGGATGAAGGACAAAAAGGTGCCCTAAATACGCAATACTGATTATTCTGGTTGAGTTAGAATATTTTCCATTCCCATTTTTTGCTCTTCCAATGAGGGTGGGTCAACTACAGCCTTGAAGTCCAATTTTATGATTGGGGCAGCAGAGCATAGGCTGGGCCCACACTTTTATTTTTCATTTTTACATTTTTTCAAACACCCTTTCACAAAAGAATAGAGACAGCCCAGTGAAATGCCCGACAGATGGAGACCCAGATGCAAAGCCAAGTCACAGAGGAGTCAAGATCTCAGTGGAGAGGAATTTGGTTGTGTTCCCAGGGACAGAGATTAAAACACTCAGCAGCAGCCCTGAGTGCCCAGATAAAGGGATCAGATGTATCTGGGTCCTCAGAGATGGAGGGAAGATTCAGAGTCTGCCAAATGGATAGGCAGAGAGTCAATGAAAAAAATCAGATGCAGATTCAGGATGCTACATGTTCGAAATTCCCAACTCGGAGATGAAAATCTGCTTGTATTAGAATTTATAGGAAGTATTTTCACATCGTATTCTTAAAGGAGACTAAATTCTCAAAATATGTGCTTTGAAATAATGTTTTCTCTCTTTTCTCCCATTACGGGAGATTGAACTCAAGGTCTCTGTGCAGCCTTTTTGATGTTTTAGTTTCAAGGCAGGGTCTCCCAAAATCATTATGTTCTCACACTGGGTTAAAACCTGAAGTCGTCTTACCTCAAATTCCCGAGGGCTAGGATTACACTACTGCAACCAGTTTAGAATCTGCCAAATGCAAAATACTCCTCCTGTTTATATGTTCAGTAAGATAAAAGAAGGTAAGAGTTATAAAAGTAGGGGCTGGAGGCATAGCTCAGTAGTTAAGAGTACATTTCCAGCTAGTGTGGAACCTTGGGTTCGATTGCTTAGCGCCACACAGGTTGGACATGGTGGCATGCAACACACCTGTAGAAAATAAACGAATAAGCAGAAAATAAAGGCCTGCGTCCCTGGGCCTGCCTCGAAATAGAAAAAGGAACTAACCATAAAATTAGCTTCCACGCCAAGTTCTTTCTATCTCGAAACACGTGGATTCTTATTAAATTGCAACTGAATGATTAATTTTGTAGGAATGTTTCTTAAATTTTATTTCCTGTTCTTTAAGAAAGATAGTGCCAGGTCTAAAATTTGCTTGAGATGACATCACTCGCATCATCATCTCTTGACATTTCAGTACACTGAGGTATATACAGCTTTAAGAATAGACGCATCAGTCCTAGCTTTTGTGAATCGATATTTAAAACACTGCAAAAATGGAACCCTCCAGTGCTTTCAGTGGTTACATTTTAAAGCTCTCAAGCAAGAGATAAAGAAAATCCTGCTTTTCTTTAAACATCTTGAACTTTAACGCTAGCCATGGGTGCAAGATGAATGAACCATACGTGTGAATAACCAGAATCTGGAAGTAGGATGTGCTCAGTAGACGCTTATGACGGGTGAAATGCTCTCCTACCTACAAAGACGAGCTTTGGTGGCCAGTGGAAGACGCTGTGCACAGAGGTGTGTGAACTTGTGTGTGTGCTCTGACTGACACGTCTGGGGTGACGCATTTCAGAGGACGGTCTGAAGCCAAAGAAAGGTCGGACTTGTACCTTCCTTTCGCAGTGGGAAGAATGACAGTCACACGACAGAAAATAGGGAAATGCACTGAGGAATAGGCCCTGATTAGAGTGATATTTGATGAACAGACATCACTTTTTCTTAACTCAGTGAATGTGTATGGGAGTGTGTGAGGTTTGAACAAACTATGCAGTGAATGTTTCACTTTTTAAAAATTTATTATAGCAGAAGCCACATTGCTCTTAATCTCCCTTAAAATACTTGGCCCTAACTTTGAGCTTCTCCCCTCATCCCTGTGGTCCTGGAAGTCCTCATTCCTGATCGACTTGGAGAGAT
Organism: Ctenodactylus gundi; assembly: GCA_004027205.1. Taxonomy (NCBI): domain Eukaryota; kingdom Metazoa; phylum Chordata; class Mammalia; order Rodentia; family Ctenodactylidae; genus Ctenodactylus; species Ctenodactylus gundi. The sequence goes on from PVKB01002783.1 coordinate 137,518, forward strand.
GTGACTAAATACAAAACACAGCCAGTGCTGGTGCCAAGCGCCGCCCTTCAGAACGGCTGGCTTGTAAAAATATGGCGGTGTGCCCTCGTCAGTCATACGCCCCCAACCTGGCACTGTGACTTCCGACTCTCCTCCGAGGTCCCGAAGACCATGAAGGGTCAACATTTTGCATCCGTTGAGGATGTTGACGTCAGCCGCAACTGTGCAATCAAGGGCACGAGAGGTAGAAAGGGAAGTGTGGGAATTGTGATGCCACGTGTGGGGGCACCATTTCCTCCTGCTGAATCCAACTGTTGCCCATGGCAAATCCATAGTAATAAAAAATAATTTGGGGAAAAAAATAAAAATTGAATTACTGAAATGAGTGCTAGGAGTGTTAGGGAAATTGCATCTCAATAAAATGTAAAATACAGTCAAGAGTTATCTTAAGTTTTTGCTAATTAGAAATCTGGTGAACATTTTTTTCTTTCCAGACAACTTCTTGCTGTAGACAAGTGACTAATGTGGGCCATTTTTTAAATAAAATATTTCAGAATGCTACTCTCCTCCAGTATAGTAAAATATGCTCTTTTGTGATGTTGACTCGGCATGTAGGGGCTCTTCTTAGACTGGGTGTCATTTAAGGTCTTTACCTATCTTTATGAATGATTTGAATTATTTTTATGTCATCAAAAGAGTAGGTGTGAGTTGTTCTCTGCTGCTGACGATTTTCAGAGGTGTGGCATACTACTTGTTGACTGTTTCCTTTCTAAAAGATTGTCTTACCTTACCCAAACAATTCTGTTTCCACTTTTAAAATTTTAATGGATTGACATAAAGATATTAAAATTATTGTACATGTTTATGCAGTGCTCTATGATGTTTCAAAAACTAAATCAGGTGACGGCACTAAGTGCTGAGAGGTTGTGAGGCCACAGAAACCATAAATGTCACCAGAGAGAATCACTACGGTGTCTCCATCATGGAGCTGTACATATCATCTAACATTACAAAATAGAGATCACACATGTACACTAGGAGGTGTACCCAGAAGTGCTCATAATGGCCTTTGTTAGCACTTAGGAGAATTATAAGCAGCTAGGTCAGACGGGTCGGCGAGCAGATGCATTTGTTGTAGTACGTCCAGAGCCGACGCTCCGAATGAGCCAGGTCCGCAAACTAGACCTATCTTTCCAAGAGGTGGGAATTTTTTTTTCCCAAAGCAACACAAAATTTACTTGAGACGACCTCTGCCTACAAGGCTGTGGTGATGTATATATTATTTAGTGAAAATTCGTACTTTGATTGCGTGTACAGGAAGTGATAGCATGCGGATACAGCAGTGGTGGCCTGGCGGGAAGGCATTGGCGCGTCACAGAGTGCTAACTACACAATGCCCGTTTTGTTATGGTGATGATGACTATCCTTCAGGTTGATACCTGGTTATGTAATTTGTTTTTCTGACCCACCTGCCGTCCCAGCGCTCTCCTAACGTTTCCCCAGGCTCTTTTCGAAGGAGCTGCAACATTCCCCCATCCTTCAGAGGCGCATCTGTGAGGATTCATCAGAAATGAGCGTCTCAAGGAAGACACACAAGTGCCGTTTGGTTTTCCAATATCCTGTTTTCCTGAAGAGCTGAGTGCTCCACGCTTGGCATATTGTGTTTCTACCCCAACATCCTCTGCTACGTGTCCCCAGAGGAAGAGTCTCTGTCCCCTAAATGCTATAAAAACTCTTCCCTACTCATCGTTTGAAGCAGCTAGGAAAGTAAGCCCGTCTTCCTCATTTCCTGTTTTGAAGTAATTCTTGATACCTTTTCTGTATCTTAATTCTTTCCTAATAAATACACCTCTTAAAAGGAAAGAATTACTTAAAGGTGTCCTCAGAGGCGGGTCTTTTTTAAAGATGGAGGAGGACATTTTAACCGGAAGCGAGTTCTACTTTTCCTTTCTGGCGCACCCCCGTTTCTCTACTCAGGGCCACCATCAGCGAAGAACACGACTTTCTCTAACTGCGAGGCTAGGCAGGTCCAGGTCCCCCGCCACAATACGGAGGCTACCCGTGTGTTCCCTAGGCTTGGGCTCGGGTGAATGTTGTCCCTGGCTCCAAAACGGGTTCTGTGTTTCCCCGATGTGGACTCGAACAAGTTTTTCTGTCCATCCGCTGCTAGAGTTTTTCCGTGTTGGAGGAGTGGAAAACAATGCAGATACGGGAATGCTTTCTTTAGTCTGGCGATGAAAGTGGGGGATATGTATTTGTCAGCAATCTGTGTCTGCAACAGTAACATTGTAGATTATTCCAGAAAGCAAGTAGAAAATGCATTATTTCCCCCGTAGCGCTCACCTTGTCAGAGGACTTGATTGTAAGAACATTTCCTATGGGCTGTTCATTGTGATTTATTTTTGAATACTCTCGGCTCCTGATGAAACATAGCGAGGTGCGAAATGGTCAATTACAACTGGATAAACAATTTTGCTTGAATCCAGTTTTATGAAACTGTGTGGATATTTGTGAAAAGCTAATTCCTGTTATCTCAGAGCAGGTGGTGTAGGGAGTAGAAAAACCTGGGCCTCTCAAAGGATGACTTTGGGAAGAAAGCCACAGCCACTGAGACCAAACAGACATCGGGAGTCAGTTTCATGCTGAGTTGTTTAAGATCACGTTACACCTTCCTTCCTTTGCAAGTTTTGACATTTGAATTTTTTTGAGGTAGCTCTCACATGTTTTTTTCCATTCCTTGATCCCTTTGGAAAATTAATCTGTGAAAATACATTCAAACACATTCAAATATTGATATGGATGAAAATAGACTCAGGAGGGATTATCGGGAACATAATTTTAAGTGTTATCCCATTGTACTTCCGAGGCTCTGAATATGGATTGCACGTTGGTGCACGTCCTGTTTTTGCTGAAGTATCGTTATGAAATCTGTGATTCCTGAGCTGAGCGAGGGCTTCATTAAGTCCCTGATTTGAGATTCTCTAGCTGATAGCAGAATAGGAAATACCTTCATCATTCTGTATTTTTGTATTAGATCACAGCAGACAGGATTCTCAGACAGCTTGTACTCCATTTTGTGGGACACCTGTCAGCAATTAGAACCTCATTGGGGCTTCTTTCACCCAAGACGAGGAAGCAAATGAGCTCTCCCCTCGCAAAGCTCCTGCCTATGTTTTGAGTATAATCTCTCGTCCTCAGACACCCTCGGTTAGTAGTTTGTGGAGCTGGATGGCCTAGGAGACTGTCAAGTAAAAATGCAGTGGCTTTCTAAGGAATTTTAGGGATTCTTTTCAGAATCCTCACATCATGGAAGCTCTCTCTCTGCTGTGCTGGAGATGTGCCTTAGGTGGACCTGCTACCACAGCTGGCGAAGAGATTATCAGTAAGGACACGCACAGACAAGTGGAGATGAGGGAAGGAGAGATGGAAGGAACAGGTGAAAAAAGGAAGAAAGAGACTCAGACATAAAAGCTAGCCCAGCCCCACTTAGGCCTTTATCCAGCTTCTCGTTGCCTCTGTAGCCTACACCGCTTGCTTTGGCCTACTCATTGCCTGCTCAGGTGCCGGTCTCCGATATGTATGTGCAAGTGAGTTCAAGTGATGGTCTCACCATCCTAGCCTCTCATCTGTTCCAGGCTGATTTAGTTGCAAGTTGAGTTTCCCAGGAGAATGCTTCCCTGTGCCGCGGCCACCTTGTTCGTGACTCTCAACACACAGAACACTCGCGGTCTTCTCCCTCTGTGGCCCTCAGGCAATAATAATTTTATTTAATTTCATAGCTCTCTCATTTATTTTCTTCTACTGTAAGCCCTCCAAACTCCACAAGGAGGGCTTCTTGTTTTGCAAACAGCCTCGAGGTACTCCACCTAGAATCCTGTTAGCATCCTCAGAGGGGAAGCTTGGAGAAGGATGCAAGGCACCCTACAGATTTTCCTGCTTTGTTTTGCTTTTACCTTGTTGAGAAAATCCTGCGGGTGAGCATTAAGGTGCTAAGAAGTTAGGGGTCAGAAGTCCGGAGACGCCTTGTTTCAAACAGTGCTCCTTCCGGGTCTGTGAAAACCTTACCAAGACACGAGGAAAGGTCTTAAACCTTACCAAGAAGTTCTTGCATTTCCAGGAACAACAATGTAAGGTAGGAAGTATACTCCTGTTTTAAAATTATACATCGTTATCCTCCTGAGGTTGCTTCCAGTTGTGTAACCAGTGGCTGATTTATTACACTGTCATTGACTGATTGCACATGGAATTCCTTCTGCAAATAATGTGGACAACCGTCGTGCATGTGTGAGTGTGTGTGGGGTGGGTGGTATGTGTCGGGGAATGGGTGTATTTGTAAATGTGTATGTAAGCGCACAGGCTGTGGGAAAAAGGATACAACTATCGTATCATAGTTACATTCTTGTTGCTGTAACCAAACACCACACGCCTCTAATCCAGCACACGCCTGTAATCCACCCCTCCAGACTAGGCCCCCATCTCCCTGCAGCACATGGTTCCATACGTAATCCATCACAACCACATGCATGAGACTTTCAGGAGACATTCCAGCTCTAAAGCATAAAAGTCATTTTTTTTTTCTCAGCACATTTTCTCAGCACAAGAATAAAGGAAATACTTACGACTCGTGTCCCAGAGAGTCTAAAATTGTCCCTGTGGAATCATCGTCACATTAACATATTTGCTTGTGCATCAGTGGTGGCTGTGTTCGTGAGCTTTCTTGTCACAATGTCCAGTACTCACAACTTAGAGAGTATTTTGTGGCTCACAGTTTTAGGGAGTTTGGTTCATGGTCACTGCCTCCAAGGAAGGAGCGTGCAGGTGAAAATGACGGAAGTTGCTTCATTCGTGGTGGTTGGGAAGCACAGTAGGGGGACAGTACTAGAGAGGGCGGGGCCAAGGGGCAGGTGTAGATGACCCCGGGGTCATGCTTCCGTGGCCCACCTGCAACTGTGCTTTACTAGAACTCTAGGAGTCTTTCAAGCCAGCGAGTTGACAGTTAAGCTGAACCACTATAGCAGACACCCCTTTATTTAGCTCAAAATGACAACAGTGACACCAATAACAAATCTCTGAAGGCTGGTTTTTTGAAAAACAAACATTTTTCATTTAAAAAATTACTTTAAAATATTAAACCAGTAATTAAAAAATAACCCAAAACTTATAGGTATGGCTTTACCTTAAATTTAATAAATATGTTTTGAATATGAAGAGAGCTATTTGGTTTTATTATGGACAAATTTCACACGATCAGAGGCCATTTCATTCTGTGAAATTTTGAAAGTTGAAAAATGAAATCGCAAAGCTCAATTGAAAGTTAAAGTTCAGCAAAATGCTAATAGATTTTCCCCTAGCTTACTGATCCAGTGTAGGTCATGTGCCCTTCTGAGCCTATCTGTTCGGCTGCAGATTAGAATTTTTATGAATTGGCTAGTTCTATGATGGTATAAAGCAATAAGCCTGAGTACCATGGAATAACGTGTAGGCATGATGATATTACCGAAGCAAAGTCAGCATGTTGTCATCAGGGTAAAGTCAGTGCACAGTCGGTGGCACATATTGCAAAGACTGTACAGTGGCTTTGGTATGGCCTTCTTTCTACCTCGTCCCTTGGCAATTGGTAAAGACAGTAAAAAATGACTTCACATCTCTTTGTTATCTCATAGCACGAGGGTGAGGGAGACCTGTCACCAGTATCTCAGTAGCCAGCTTCCTCTCCTGCCTCTCTTGTCAAGACTTTTCTCCATCAGCCTTCGAGATACCAAAACCCTGAAAGTGACCGGCAAATACAAACTCAGGCTCTGAAAAGTGAGGACTTCTGAAAGGCGATCTGAGTGGAGAACTGTGTAGACCTTTTCCTGCACACTTCGTTTTCTGCCCTTAAATAGATTCATCTTCAATGTGGCATAGTAAATATTTTTCCCAGTATGTTCCCACAAACTTTTGTCTCCATCAATGTCTTGTCTTCCCATCTACCCCTTGTGACCCAACAAAGGGAGAGATACCCACCAAAGTGGGGAAGTAAGAGGTTTGGAGATCGAGCGATGGAAAACTCGATTCCACAATGAAGAACAGTATTTTTTCTTTTTAGTGGCATAGAATTGAATCTTTTGACCAGAGACTGATGCCGTAGCAGAGTCCAGTGCTCGGAGAGAGGGTAAAGCTGTCATGAAACCTGGAGGCATGTTACGAATTCAAATGCACAGAAGTTGTCACCATCCTAATTATTCTCTCAACTATTTTCAGAAAAGCCCATCACCTCTCCACATAGAAGCTTAAACTATTAGCAATTAGCTCACATCAACTAAAATAGTAGATTAAATTTTTTTCCACACAAGAACAAAATGGTTCTCACATGAAAAGACAATCTTATATGAAATTATTAGCAAGAAGAGTATGTCTAATGTAAAACCCTGATGTATTTGTGAGTATAACACCATACGCATATGACCTTACGATTGCTTTGGATTGGTCTTTTTTCTACCTCATCCCTTTGCTATTGGTAAAATCAGTAAAAAATAAATTCACATTCACATTTTTTATATATATGGTGTTATACACATATATATGACAACGTGAATAAAAGGATAAAAAGAGGATAGAGAGGTAATTGGGGAAAAATCTTCGTATCAGAGATTGTATCTTTGTCTGACTTTGGTGTCAGGGCAATGCTGATCTTATAAAATTAGTTTGGAAGTAATCTCTCGTCTACATGTTGTAGAAGGGTGTGAGAATTGGTGTTAAGTGTTCTTTAAATGTCATAAAATTTTGCAGTGAAGAGGTCTAGATATCAGCTTCTCTTTATGGAAATTTTTTTCCTTAGGGATTCAATTTCCTGGCTTTTTAAGTGGTCTTTTCCAATCTGTCTATGCAAGAATAACAATACATAGTGAACAGTAAGTATGGTGCCCTTTTAAATATTCTGCGTTGATAGGTAAATATCTTTCTCAACAAATTTTGGTAGTAAATTCTGTGTGTCTATTTCTAGGGATACTCATAAGGCCTCACGTGTGGTAGGCCAGCACTGTGTCACTGAGTTGCACCGTGAGCCCAAATTCTATTTTTATCATCCCTGGTTTTGGATTAAAAATGATATGGAAAATTTCAAGGTAACTCTTAAGTAGATGTGGAGTCTCTCAGCTTGGTCATGTGGATCGCCTTGCTGTACTCCTGCACGTGTGCTTGTGGATTTGGTCTGGAGTCTTGAGTGGGTCTTAGTAGAAGTGCAGTGATTTTTTTTTCTTCTGCGAGGCATCAATCAATTTTCTGTCCCTGGGAAAAAATACCTGATGTCCACAACTTGATGGGGAGAGGCTTAATTTGGCTCACAGTTTCCATGAATTCTGTCCATGGTGTGCCAGTTCCAAGCCAGAAGTGGCATGACAGAAGGGCTTGGGCAGAGAACACCTGCTGACATCATCATAGACAAGAATCAGGAAAAAAAGGGGGGTGATAAAATAGAAATGGACTCTTTCAGGCCACACCCCCTGTGACCCACTTCCACCCAGTGCCGCCTCCTAAGAGTTCATGCAGCTGTTGACCTCACAAATGGATTAGTTCACTAATGAGCATAGCGTCCCCGTGGTCCTGTCACCTTCCAAACACCTGAGACTTCTGGGAGATATTTTAGATTTACACCAGCAACCGCTTTCGTTGACTTGGTGAGAATGGGCTGCTCTTCAGAGTTTGGAGTGTCAGTGGAAGCGAATGCCTAGAACAGTTGTTGATCAGTTCACATTGGGTAGGAGCGTACAAGGACTTGGGAAAGGACAGAGCACCAGTGTTACTGCGGTGGATTCCAGTCAGGCAGGATTGAGATTGAAGACATAGGACATGTTACATTGAAAGGTGGGGGACAGACAGCAAAAGACTTGAAATTGTGATTTTAAAAACTTAAAAATTGTACAGATGAACATTTATTAAGAAAACCCTACTAATATGTAAATTATTTATTTCCATGGAAGGAAGCATTGAAATTATGTTATATAAGTATAATTGACTGTTAGCCATTAAAAAGTAGGACTTTCACGTTGAAAAAACTGCTTACTAGAATATATTTTGTATTTCAAAAAGTTGTTCTGTGTACAGGAACCTAAGATTTCTGAAATGATGTCATCCTGGTAATAGGACAAATTATGACCGTCTTTTGGAGGCAAGTTAATGTCATGAAGCCCTTTAAACTTGTACATTAAAACAAACATCAAAAACTTACTGTGAACTTTCTTTTAGATAGGGTTTTGCCAAGTTGCCCGGGCTGAAATTGAACTTGTGTTTCTCCTGCCTCTCAGCTTCCCATACTGTTGGGATTACAGCCTGTACCCGCAGGCATGGCTCATTAGGCCTTTAACACAGCATAAACAGTGGTCGCTACGTTATATAACTGAATAAGCCAGTGATTCAGTATTATTGCCTCTCATGGGAACAGAACGGTTAAGTCAGATTTTGGACACGCCACGATGCAAGGAAACTTAGATAAGGAGCAAAACAGAGTTCGGAATCTTGACGTGACTAAATACGCTGAATACTTTCACTTCTGAAAACACTAAATTACTTTTTGTAAAAAAAAAAAAAAAGAAAATTAAACTCTTCTGCCTGAAATTGTCTCAAATGCTTAAGGATCTTTTAAAAACCACCAGCTCGCTGTGTGCTTTCTGGAACACTCCTTTGAGCATGCTCGTGGGCTCCTGATTTAGCACTAGGACACCATTATATAATTATCCTGGGACAAGGTGTGCGCGCGAGTGCCACCAGTTCCACCCTCTAGGAGCCAGGCAGATGACAGAAGATCAAGTTCCTGTGGCTTTTGAGTAGCTGGCTGGTGCTGTGTGGCACGGTGGCTTCTTGCCTATTCTAGTTCAAGATACTGTATACCTAATTATGAAACTGCTAGGCAGTATATTTTGGGTGAAAAAGCACCTACTCTGAAGTTCCTAACTGCAGGGGAAATCTTTCATTTTCTTGGTTGAGGGCTATGTGTGTGTGTGTGTGTGTGTGTGTGTGTTCTGTATCCCTGTACATGACTTGCTTTATTTCCCAGGTGCTTGAAAGAATCTTCTGTACTTTCAAGAGCTTTGCATCTAAACACTTCCCAGTACGATTCTTTTGGTACTGTTACATATTTATACCAACATGTTCATGCGTATTAGCCAGTCACTGAAGGGGTATAATATGCCCAATGCTATGAGAATTATGTTTTCAGATTAAACATAAGGTAATTTAAAAGGATTTCCTGTACATTCATGTTAGTCTTTTCCATAATAGCTGATGCCCACACCTTAAGTGAGGAGAGGTGGTTTGGCTTGTGTGTTTAGAAGATGCAGTGCATGGAGAGACTGGGTCCAAGACACAAATGTCATGGTAAGATAGGATGGAGGCAAGCGGTTCCACGTACAGCAACCAGATAGTAGGAGCTGCGGACAAGAATGCTCCCCATGTCACACCCACGATGAAGAGACTCTTTGGGCTATCCCCTACTATGAGCACATTTGACTATGAATTAACCGATGGGCTAACATTGTGAGTGTGGTCTGGGTACTGTATGTGAAGATAGGCTTTCCTCAGAATGCTATTAGTATGGCTTTGAACACAGGACTTCTGGGAGACATAGTTGTACATCATAATAAATGATAGTGCCTGTTTATTGTGGACTTTAAAAAGCTTATTTGGATAAGTCTGTGTTAAGTGTCTTTAGTATACAACATATAACTAATATAACTACAATAAAAAACATACCAACCATGAGCTACAAAGACGCTTTTATCTTAATTGTGTTGGTAATCTCGAGGTCACAAGCATCAAATTTTACACATTACATACACATAGAGTTTTTGTGTTTTTAAATTATACTTCAAAGGAGCTGTCAAAAAACATATATATAAGAAGAACTGTTGAGATAAATCTTTTAAATTGTGCCCAGGCCTTTGAAAAAAGAATGTAAATCATGAAGTCTTAGGAATATAGTCATTACTCCTCGGTGGACGCTGGGGCGAAACGAATCCTGCTTTTTAAAAATTTCATACAACTACCAGTGTTGGTCCTTCATGTGTTGTTTTATTTCTAAGTTTTGAATATAAATTATGTAAGGTTTTGAATAGAAAACTTCTCTTTAGGTGCATTTGAGGGTTTTGCAGTCCCAGACTTGATTACTGGAGGGTCTCCAGGGATGACTTTACTAGAAAAATCACAGGCCTGTGGTTCTGTAGGCTGCTTAGTTCCTTCAATATTTAGTCGGCTACTGGGACATCTCTTTCCAATAGCATGTACATCAAATCATTCACCAATTCTGTCATGAAAAACAACCAAAAATGGCTATAAAATATTTGAAGGTTTTATTAGGAGCATAAACAAAGCCAGTGAGAAGCAATCACAAACAGCCAGCCAAAGATTAGAATCCAAGGGCCCCAGAGATCAGCAAAGGGGAACACTCCACGTGGACTACTGAAGTGTCATGCTTCTGCAGGAGCAGAGGGCCACTCATGACCCACGTCGGGCTTGTCCGTGACAGAGAGTTCATTAAGAAACACTTCACTCTACAGCCATCGTGTAAAAGCCACACGGTTTTTGAACCATCATATATCCAAGGAACAGAGCGAATGTTTCCATAGCACCGAGCAGAACCACGAGACCTAATGCATGGACACACATGTTGTATTCACAGAGTGGACTACTTTCAAAGGAATAATGAAAACTGTGTATATTATACTGTCCTTGTAAGCCATGGTAAGAATCAGGTACCTAACCCCACTAAAATTTGTGAAAATACATCAATTTTTACAGGTTATCACAAATATAAACTAAAACAACTTTTGCTTCATTTTCTGCAAATTTTTTAGATTTTCTAATGTAGTTTGGAGTGTTTTAATTAGAAAAAATATTAAATTACAAGATCAGGTGACCTCCCCTGAATATGAAAAATAAAGTTTAAAGAAGCCTTTGTTAACTTGTAGCTATCGCAAGGGAATAAGGCTTAGAACGTTAGTTAATATCAGTAGGACATTGGGGGAAGGGATGATTTATTTTTCTTTGTATGTGTTCTGTAGTGTAACTGATGTAAGTAAAATTTCCTTTTAGTCTTATCGCCTAAGAATATATGCTAATTACAGAAATAAATCTTCTTTTCCTAGTGGTGGTGATGAGGGCTGGAAGTAACTTATTTGTGCAGTTAATGCCAAATTTCTTTTTTACGGTAAATCAGTACCTACTTATTCACCTTATCAATAAGGAATGAAGTGAAATTTGTGAGACCTGTTAGATCCTTTTGCATGTACATACTGTAGTCTATAAATAGAAACAGTTCTGATGGTTTAGCTTAATTATTTTTAATTAATGTGAGTAGGTCTTATTTACTGCTTTAGGGAACAGAAACTGATAGTTGGAAAGTCTAAATATGTTTTGTGTGGTGGGGGGGTTTTCGCATGATTAAAGCTGGGATTGGGTTACCAGTAGCATATTTTAAAGATAGATGAAGAAGTTCTCTGCTCTGATGCTATAGTACATCGTTAAAATATTATCCCGCGTGGCTGATGGCAGGATCAGAGCTCCTGGAGTTTAGCGTTGATGTGTATGAAGAAACAATTTTCTCCCTGTATTGCTGACTGGCCCGTGTATAAAACAGAACGATACTGCTTGCATTAATGGAACACTGAATCCAGTTATTTCTGTGAGGTGCTTCTTCCTTTCTCTTTAGTTATTTATCATTTTCTACACAGAATTTTCCGATGTGAGAAGTGACGTCACCTCAGACATGGTATTAGTAGGTCTTGCGTGTGGTGCGTGTATTGTGGCTGGCCGCCAGGGCCCCTGGGCCCGCTGCAGAGCCATCTCACACACCCTCTCCCCTGCTGCGTTTGGCTGCTCTGGCCGTGCAGTGCGTCCTGTTAAGTCTCCCTGTCTCCTGGGAATCACACCTAAGCCTTTTCCTCACCTCGTTTCTCTCAGTAGTTGTTCCCAAGCACTGGAGTTGCTGGGTGTCACTGCCACTGTCAGCCTAGAGTGACACACGTGTGAATTCGCAGCTCTTTCACCTGTCAAAAGTGGCACAGTCTTTCCAAGTAACTTTGCTGGGCAGATTAGATCCTTTCCTGTGAGCAGAAACACCCCGATTATCAGAGAGGTGTGAACAGGAACAGAGCTCCAGCTGTGAGTGTGTGGAAACCCAGTTTTCCCTGGAGTCCAGGAGATGCTGAAGATAGCAGTGAGATGCAGTTTTTATTGTACGTACAATTTTAAAATAAATCCAGAAAACCATTTCTAAATTCATACTCATTTACAACAGTATGAATCTATTGTGGTTTGGATCTGGAATGTTCCCCAAAAGTCTCATGTATTTGGTTGCTGTGGCCCGTCTGTGGAACCCGGTGCTGTTACGAGATGGGGGGTTCTGGTCTGGATTGGGGGAATTATGGGTGTGCGGCAGAAGACAGGCATAAGGAAGCTTACAGATTCAAAGTGTGTGGATTAGATTATAGGCATGCGGTGGATGATGGGCTTACACCTGGAATGGGAGGATCACCGATGCTGCACCAGGATACGTAGGTGACTAAGACAGACTTGAGTATTCTTCTTGAGGTAGGCGCTTTCATGACCTAAGCCCCTCTCTAGTATCATCACACCAGCCTTCAAGTTTCGACCCCTGTATTGGAGGGGAGACATTCAAATGTCACTTCCTGTTTCCAGCATGGTAATTTCCAGGGCAACGGTGCTCCAGTGGCTCATAGTGGCAAGTGGCTCTTAAGGTTCCTTTGTGAAGATCCTTTCCTGAGACCGCCTGCCAGCAATGTCACCTGTCACCACTCCTTCACAGGGTCTTCTCATTGAATCTAGCCCGTGACAGGTATTTCAGACAACCTGTTTTCTATAATGAAAGAGGCTACCCATTCTAAATTTTGTAGAGATGGCTTTATTTTGCATGGAGATAATTTACCTACATCATGAATTTCCATCTAGGCCCTTGTTTTCCTTGACTCTCCAGCCCGTAATAGGAACAAAACTCAAAATATAAAGCAGTAATGAAAAAAGTTACCAAAATTAGCAGAGCATATCAAATCTGCTGTATGAAGACGTTCCGATCATAAATATTTATATGAGCTTTTCTCAACTCTTGCTTCTCCAAGGAATGGCCTTTAGATTCTTAAGTATCCTACAGCTTGAAGAAAGCCTCCAAAACTACCTCCCCATCCAATTACAGGACAAAGTGATTAGATTTCATGCATACATGGGAGAATGAAGGCTTGGATTATATTCTCGGGTGAAAGCTAAAAAGAAGCAAATGTTCAATGACACAGTATGCTCAAAAGGTTAAGTCTTTCTAGCCTATTCCAAATAAAATTTTCATCTCAGAAAAAAAAGCTCTTAAATCGAGTGTGGTCATGTGTGAGTAGCTCTTCAGTTAAATATTGTTGATGTAAACTTGTCCTATATAAACTGAAGCATTTATACAATATTAATTAAAATACTGAACATGTTTGAGGAACTCACATTTTTGGTGGGTTTAAGCAAAATTGCCCGTGCAATTAATGTCAGGACTGTGAAGATAAGTGCCGCCGTCCGTTAAAACTTATAAAGCTGTATCAGCTTCACTGAGGCCAAGTCACCAGGGAGTGGAAATGAAGAGCTGATAAATTTCAAACATTGCATTTCAGAAAGTTATGAGCTATTAATTTTACATCCTATTTTACTAAGCAAATGGAATCAGTCATAGTGGAGGACAAAAATCATTGATCTTTGGAGCATATGCTAGGTCTTGAAATGAAATCAGGCAATTTCTTTGAAAATTCACCAACTTTGAAATACATGTCCAGCAGGGGTTCTTGTATACCCCAAGTCAAAATCATTTTCTGTGAACCAGAGACTGGTGTTCTGAAAGCAAACATCGTCATAATAGTGCTGGGAAAAGTTCACGCCGCGTCATTTACTGTTCGAGCTTGTACAGACTTCTGTTTTGTTATTTTTCCTTAATGAGGACGCTTTCCGTCTTTGAAAGTTTTTCTTTTTCACTTTGTGTGTTTCCCCAGACATTTCTGTAGACTTTCCTGGCAGAGGATAGTCAAAGGAGCATTTGCTGATCAAATTGGTTAAATTGTCTCTCCCCCCCCCCCGCCCCCGAACCCCCCATCAACCAAGAGTACATTTTCTCTCATTTGGTCTTTCGTGACTTGCGTTCTGTCCTCTAAGTGTTTTATTTAATAACTTCAGCTGTTCTCGTGTCACCAACGCCTTTATGTCCTGGTCTCACTGTTACAGTGACCTGGGTGCCTGGAAAAATGTCCCTGTGAAGAAAATCAGTCAATTTTAGACCATGTTGAGTAGGAATTCTTGATATTTTCTTACTTAAGGGATTGTCTACAATCCCAGGGAGTGATTTCCAGCTCCGGTATTTTGTCTTGTTTCTATCTTTGCCTCCTTTGTCATGCTCAAAATATGATCTTAATTAGATCACACACACGCACACACACACAGACACACACACACACACACTATTTACACAGTGGCCTTTCCACAGGCCCCACCCTCCTGCGACTTCGTCCATTTTTGTTTATGCTTCCGGGTTTCAGGTAAGGATTCTGGTGACTCATGGTGATGGTTGTCACAAACTTCCCCTCTCGGCCGCCCCCCTTTCCCGACCCCTTTGAGGTGACTCCCCTTTCTTTCTACACCATGACTTTCTCACAGGCCTGCTGCTGCTGGCAAATTCACCTCTTTCTGCCGGAACTGCAACCACCACGTTCAGCCTGCAGGTCACGTAACTGGTAATCAGCGCGCACTGCTACTGAAGGACACAGCTGGCTTCAGATCCACTTTGAGGGGAGCAGCGACAATAAAGGCTGCTTCTGGTCTAGGAAAGCCATGGCAGCCGCCCCACTGTGCTGTGCGGACTGTGTTCTGTGGACTCATTCTGGGTGGTTTGCCCAGCAGGTTACGAGCTTAGTCCGCGCAGGTGCCGCTCAGTCCCATCATGGAGCTCACAGTTGTACTCTGCTTGCAGGGTAACGCCGTGCAGGACAGCCTTCTGAAGTGCACGACGCCCCCTCGTGCAGTTATTCTTCTGTGCTATCTGTAATATGATCTTTGCTGCTTTGCACAAATGCTTGATGTGCTTTCAGGGTCCGTCTGCCCCTCTGCAGTATTTCTTGGCGTTCTCTTGTTAGTCTTTTAATTAGGGATGCCTAGACTAGTAGCCCTCACATTTGGGTGTGCCAGGAGGGGCTGCATGGGGGGTTCTGAAGATGACTGGCACGTGGAGCAGTGACCCCAGGGAGACCTGATCTGCGTGTGGGTCCTCATAGGACCCAGGGGCAGGAAGAAGCCTCTCCGCAGGTGCTCTTGCTCTGCCTACCTGCCTCCTGACTGTCGTGAGATGGGCGTGTTCTCCCCCACCTGGGTCTGGCCAAGATGATTCCTCACAACCAAGTCACAGGCACAGTTGCTGGGGAATGAAATCTCTGAAATCACACACCAAACAAAACTTTCAGTCATTATTGTCAGGTACTTTGTCACAGGGATGAAAGGCTAGCTTGACAGGCTGTATTCCAACAGCTTAGGAACAATGTCATTATCATATCTTTTGTGCCATATTGTCGTATATCTATTTTTATACACAAACACTCAAAACACATTAGCTCCTCAGTTCTAAAGTTCAGCAGATTCTACAGTACATAGCACATGCAAATATGAGAAATACTTGGAAATAAACACATTTTACTTAAAAATGTGGTAAACTTACACACTAATTTTAAAAAAAGGAAAGGCTTTGAGTTTGAAAAATATGACTGATTCTGTACAAGTTATAAATTTGGGGCAGAGATTAGAAGATGTATGAGTTAATTAAGGGAAAGCTTCTTGCTCATATAGAAAATAACATGTAATATTTAGCACATTAGACCGTTCTTTTCTTGAGGCAGGGTCTTGCTCTGTAGTCCAGACTGACCTTGAACTCATTACGTAGCTCAGGTTGGCCTCAAATTACTGTCACCCTTGTGGTTGGCTTCCAGAGTCCTGGAATTTCAGGAGTGCACTACTGTGTCTCCCTAATCTTTATGTGGTGCTGGGGAATTGAACCCAGAGCGTTGTGCATGCTGGGAAAGCACTTTAACTGTTGGGATATATCTTCGGTTACTAACATTTCTTAAGTGAAGTCTTGGACCAACTGTTGTTGAGCAGTTAAATTGCAGCTAGACCAAGTTTAGCATAAATTAGATGGTGGAATTAGAAGATATACTGTTAGATAAGAATTATTAAGTACCCCCAGATATCTTTTTATGGTTTGTGAAAATTTTATTTTCAACTGCCAAATTATACCCTATATTACTGCAAATAATTACATTGAATTTCTCTTTGTTCTAGAAGGCAACTAGAAAATATATAATTACGTATGCAGTTTGCATTTTATTCCTCTTGGAAATTGTTATCATAGACATTGAGCCATATGTCGGTCAGCTTACCATTGCTGAGACAAAA
The DNA here is from genome assembly GCA_004027205.1 of Ctenodactylus gundi. Classification (NCBI taxonomy): domain Eukaryota; kingdom Metazoa; phylum Chordata; class Mammalia; order Rodentia; family Ctenodactylidae; genus Ctenodactylus; species Ctenodactylus gundi. The sequence goes on from PVKB01002783.1 coordinate 153,949, forward strand.
TATTCATAAATTAAAGGAGAAAAAGGATGTTTTGGCTCACAGTTTTGTAAGTCTGAGCCAACGGCAAGAAAGGCACTGTGGAGAGAAGCTGTGTAACTCACAGTGACCAGGATGAGCTCACCAGAGTGAGCAAGGGATGGTGGAGGCCAGATCCAGCCCCCAAGGTCATACCCCAGTGTCCTTTGCGTGTGTACGTGGGAAAGCGTGCCTTCCTTTCTCACAGGCAGCCATCTCTTATCCATCAACTTGAGAGTCAAGATTAACTAGCACGAGTCACAAGTAGAAAAGAATTGAATGATAGTAGGACAAGAATATGAAAAGGAATATGAAGAAAAATGTGATATGAAAGATTATGATGGTGTTGTAATCTTTATTAATAGTAAATATGCAATGCCATCAACAGTGGTTACGTTGAGCTTGAGGGTTTTGTGTACATATATGTCACAACTGTATCTCCTCTTCCATCAGCCCTCCCGCTCTCTCTGTCTTCTTCCCTCTTATCTCTTAACCACCAGTCATGCTCAATTGGCTCCCTGAAATGTCTGTATTCTGGGCCTCTCATATTAGAGCACACATGCCGTATTTTTTCCTTCTGAGTTTGGCTCACGTTGCTAACCATGATCATCTCAAGGTTGATGCTGTAGGTGTAAGCCCAAGAAACTATACAGGGGCTATTTCTCCCTAAGAAAATGGTCTAATTTTTAGAGTTTTGACTTTGTTATGTGGGTTGCACACTGGACTTTTGTAAGAGAAGACCAACTTCTTGTGGCTTAAAATGTGTTGGCCGTGCATGTGTGTCTGTAAGGCTCACACACATTTTCATGCCCAAGGTTGTTTCTTCATGTCTATCGTATTCTGCATTGCTATTAGTACTTGTTGGTTGTGTGATTTCACACTGAATTTAAATTAACAAAGACTGATCAAAATAAGTGTGAAAAAATAGTAAGTTAAGAAAAGGCATTTAGGGTCTGGAGGAATGGCCCAGCTGATAAAGCACTTGCATAGCAAGCACTACATCATGCCCTAAGTACCAGAGTTTGATTCACCAGCACCACATAAGCAGGGTGTGATAGTGCTTGCCTGTAATCCCAGCACCTGGGGAGAGGCTGAGGCTGAGGCAGGAGGATTGCTGTGAGTCCAAGACCAGCCTGGGCTCCGCAGTGAATTCAGGACCAGCCTGAGCTACTGAGGGAGAGGCTGTCTCAAAAGAAAAAAGAAGAAGCATCTATAACTCTATAGGTAAAAAATTATAGTGAAGTCTATATGTGGTTTTTAGAATCTAATATGAAGCTGAGTCTTTGAAATACTAAAGTAATTTAATTAGCTTTAAGATTGAAATGATGTACTGAATTCTTTGGGGTAATACTTGCTAAGGATAGCATATTAATTAAAACTAAATTACAATCAATTTCCTTTGGAAGTACAAATGATATTCAATCTTAATACCCGTTAATTTAGCATGATTAAAATTTCTTGTTTTATCTTGCTACCAACACAGTCTTAATGAAATTCCTATGTATGTACTTTTTTTCTTTTTGTTCTTTGGTACAATTATAAGTTGAGTTTAAGAAACAGAAGACACTGTTTTTTTAACATTTAAGAAGTTTAGAAAATGTCACCTCAAAATACGACATCTTGTGCAGATTATTTTTAATTAAAATTAAAGGAACTGTGGAGCAGCAGGTGCAGAAAATATCTTTGCTCCAATGCCACCCTTGTCTGCTTAAAATCTCAGCTGACGCAGGAAGAAAACAGTTAGGCCAGCTTTCTCTCTTACGAGTTTTCATTAGATGTACTCTCATCACGGCGAAAAGGGCTGAGGCCTATTAATATGACAATTCAGACTTTCGTTGCAACCTGCTGTCTTCCATTATGAACCTGTTTCATGTTCCAAAGAGAATAACTGACAGCTTGTTGTCTGTTCCTTGGGCCCAGTGAACTCTCCCCAAGTGCAGCGTACATTTCTTAAGCCCATTAAAATTTCCTGAAAATTATTTTGTTATTCTCTAGACTGAAAAGTAGTCTAGAGTCTCCGTTTTGTACCCATGGAAGAGGGATCTGTAAGCCTTTGGATCATGCTGAACTGGTGGTAATTCCACTGTGTGAGTACCTCCCTTCTTGGTATAAATTTGTGTCTTTTTTTCAGTCTCTCTACCGCCAGCTTATTCTGCCAACCTTCAGAACACAAAGACGAGATTTCTGTTCCCTCATCAAATACCAAAGGAAAAGTCTACATAAGCTTTTTAATACATATTATATAAGATACAATCTATTTCTGATTATCTCAGCCACTCCTCAGAGCTCAGATACAAAAGCTGCCAGAGAACTTCATAACTACCAGTTGGTGCAAGGCCTATAAATCACCTTGTGTTTTAGGTACATGATTGTGTGAATTACTTGCTCTACAACCTAGTCCTTTCAAACAAGACTTTATATTTCATTATTTTTGTAGATTTCAAAACAAAACTATATATACCACACCAGACATGCCTGCTTGAGTGTGATTTCATAATTCAGACATGGCGTATGTTACTATTTTGGTCTCTAAAGGTTCTTCTGACATACAGAATATTTGTAAGAAGAATGAATAGATGAATGAACATACTGAATACATGCATGCATTATAAAGTATTACATATATATGCATTATGTGTATTATTGAAAATGTTTTCCCACAAACATGTAATTTACATGTTAACAAAGAGTAACTGACAATTTTATGTTGCTACATTAAGCACTCATTTTTAGATTTTTCATTTACTTGCAAATAGTGATTGATAACTATGGTGATCTATAAACAGTCCAATCTGTTTATACCTGAATTCGTTTGGTGTGTGATAGATAAACACTTAAATTACCTCTCTGATTCACAGTGGACTTAAAAATTTTCCAAACTGCATGTGTATGTTTCATAATGTCTCCATATGTTTTTCAGTGTTCCAAAGGTAGAATTTACATGTAGTCATGGGATACTCATTAAGTTGAAGCTTCTTCAATTGCTCATTTTTTTATACTTAATATATTGAATTTAATACTGATGAAAAATAAGATTTTTTTTAATATAGGAATTAATTCATCATTTATAACCTCCACATTTTGCTTGTCATTCAGTCACTTCTCTAAAATATGTACAGTACAGTAAATTGCAGTGGTGTCTTGGAATATCTCCTGAAAATACCATGAATAAAATGAAATAAGCAAAAGAAATTATAGTTCACAATTTTTGAAATATTCCATCTTTTTAATTGAATATGTGCTTATGCACTTCCACTTTGACACTGGTAAATTTATCATTATTTAATGAGACATTTTTTGGAGATACCTCAGAATAAATTTGCTTCTGTCTGCATATACCCCCATTAGTGTGTAGGTAGGTATGTCTAGTTCTTTCCTCAGAATCATATTGCTCTGAGTTTCGATGATTTCATTTTGTGTGGAGGAATATTTCACTGTCTCCACATGTATATGAACCTGTTCCCCACAATGACAGCTTATCTTTCCTAAATGGATTTGTGGGACAAGAATACCAACTGCTGTAACCTTCAAATTTTAGTAATTTAAATAAATAAAAGCTTATTCCTTGTCATGGAAAATCCAATCTCTTGTGAATGATCATCCTTTCAGGATTTTTTGAATGTTCTCTCGTTCGGGATTTAATATAGACCTTTAGTCTTTCTCCATCTGTGAGGCTTTGCCAGTCTTAGATTTTGAGTTCTCCACTGGAAACTTTTTCTGTAGCTGATGGACTAAGGCATGCTGGGAATGAAACACAGGAAATGATACCGCCAAGTGGGGCGTGTGTGGCTGCTGTTTCCTTCCTTCAGTGGGCAGTGGTCTAGTGTCATGGCGGCCCTTATCCACTAGCGAACAGGGAAACGTGAAGAAAGAATTCAGGGAAAGTAGAAGCAGAGCCTGTTATCATCTAGCCATGTCGAATTGAGGTGAGCTAATATTTACTTAATAATTTCTTTAAATCCTTTGAACATGGCCAGTGCTACTGCAGTGATCCCACACACGTACAAATGCCTCTGAACACACATTTGATTTTTCTGTAAGCTGTTTTCAACTGCTGAACTTCATTATTCCCGGATATGAATGGGAAATATAAATACACACTTCCAGATTGTTTTCCAAAAATGCCATGGCAGTTTATGTTTACATCAACTGTGCAGGAGAGTAAGAGCTGTCCTCACATTGGCCTGTAGTGTATGGTGTCAGTCATTCAAGTTTTCCGGCGGAAGGAGAAGAGACTTGGCCCTTCTCCAGTTCATGGAAACAACTTCGCCATGTGTGTGGTCACGTGTCTCCTCTGGCCTTGAGATTTATGACTGTGGAGGGGACTCGGGTTTCATATGAGATACAAAGAACATCTTTGGTAAAGAAATAACCTCGAGATGCATTTTCCTAGTAATTGACTTGTGAGTTATCCATTTTTTCCTCTAAAACAGCATATCACTTGAACCTCCTAAAGATTAAATGTGGCACAGTGAACATGTGTATTAATTTTAATACACAGTCTACCTGAATATTTTATCGAGATAGCTAATTAAGCAGCCTACAGTGAGTTACTGGACAGCATGCTTGAAAAAAAAAACTCAAGATTATCTTACAGCTTTCCTCTCCAGGGCAGGACTTTCTATTTTTAGTTGTTTTATGAATACTGTAAAAGCTTAAAGTATTAACATTTTTACTGAAGAATATACACCATAATAAGAGAAAATTTAGAAAGCTGTAAAGTAGAAGGAAAATTGTTGGAATCATTTTTATCATATCTTCTGTTTATCAGTATTAAGAAATCAATTTTTTATCAGTTTTAAACACTTGTATAATACAGTACAAACAGGTTTATCATCTCAGATAATATTTCTCCTAGTCAAAATTTGATTCTTTTTCACTCAAATCTATAAGAGAAGTATATTTCCTCTCAATTATGTTTTACACATATGACTTTTATGCAGAGGCGTATATTTTGTCTTAATTATTCTTTACACCTATGAGTTTAATACAAATGTAATGATCTACTCCGTGAAACCTTTTAATTAACATGCTTTTAGTGATGATTTAGCTCTTTTTAAAAATTTGTCTCCTTTGAACCATGTGAACACTAATGAGATGAATATGTTAAATATCTCGTGTTCCATCATTTTAAAAGGATTTCATCATCTTATTAAGAACATAAATGATATAGTTCTTCTCATACTTCTGTGGCAAGGCACATACATTTCTTTCAAAAGCAACCCACTTTCTCCCCTACCCACCCACCGGTAGATCTTTCACATATATTATTGTACCTGATTTGGGCTAAGAATAGGTGAGCAATTGCAAGTTAATACCAAGATAACAAGATTTTTCATGTAGCTTCTGGATTCTCTTAATTTTAGAAGCAAGTAAATGTAACGAGCTCTCAGAAATACATCCATGGCTTAGGACTGGTGCGATGAGGGCAGGAGGTTGTTCTCCTGTTGTGCACATGAACTTAACAATGGGGTCCAAAGCGTGTGTTTCCTTCAATGAAGCAAACCTCAAAAAAGCGGGGTCCTTCTTCACTGCTGTCCACAGGATGGTCTGAAGAGGCCTCAAATAGAAAGTGAATCTGAATTAGGGGTCATGGTATCAAAGCCAAAAACGATTCGGCCTTCTCTGAGCTCATTGGCATTGGGAGTCACGTAAAGGGATATTGAATCTGTACATTGAATGTGGACAGATTTTTCAGAAAAGCTTGTTTTGTGAAGATGAGGGAAGAAAAGTCCCCCAACATCTCCTCTAGCACTGGCTCTGATCAGGTGGCTCCACGGCCAAGAGAAAAGAGAGTGCGTTGTAGATTGAGGGATGAGAAACACGAGTTCCTTCCAGGTATCCTAAATGTGAATGTGAGGTGTCTTTGTTGGGATCCGTTGAAGACGCACGGAAGTTCTTCGACTGAGTGACCTAGTGCTGCGGTGGGGGGTTAGTATGGCAGAGATGCCATCAAAGGAACCATTAGCAAGCTGCGGCTAGGTGATGACATCACGTAACACAGAAGCCAAGGGGCCAGGTGAGGCCCAGGAGCAATTTCACATTGTGAGAAAGAGTCATATGATGTCCAAATGAACGAGGCATGTCACCCGTGAGAATGAAGACGATTCCTGCTGTTAATGGAAGCCAGGAGGTGACAAGGCCAACAGCAGCAGTTCTCTTAAGGAGAATGCAAAGAAACGGGAAAATGCATGGGAACTTGGGAACTTGGGAACTAGTGACCTGTAATCGTAATTCCAAGCATCACCACACTGTGCAATGATGCCGGTGGTACTGAGGACTTCCCAACCAAAAAGGCAAGACTTCTACAGTGAAAACAGGAGATGGGAAGCTTCTATACTGATAACTGCATTTTGGGGGTGAGGTCCATACATTCACATACACATCAGTACTTCTAATGATGTTACGGAGACTCATTCCTCAAACACAATGTGGCTAGTGCTACTTGGAAGAATGTCAGCCCAGTGGGCACAGTATGTAAGCCTGTAGTCTCAGCTACTCAGGGTGTTGAAGCAGGAGTATTGCAAGTTCAAGGCCAGCCTCGGCAACTTAGCAGGACCCTGTTGGATTGGCATGTTGACCCCATTACTTTTGGGAACATAACCGGTCAACAATGCTCAGTGACATGGATTGAACACAAAAGACTGACTGTAGACTGAATGTAGGTCACTCTTGTGAAGTTCACAAAAATAATGGCATACAAAGTCCCCTATATGGGAGGCAGGGGCACTAGATTGCCAGGAAAGGGGTGAGTCTCTGAGCAGGTGGAGAGGGTAGGCATGGGGCAAGGGATGGAAGGAAGAAAAAAGAGGCAAAAATTGGTGTAGGTGGTCACTGGTTACCCAAACCGTAGGTTTCTAATGTATTACAGAATTTGGAATTTGTGTATGTAAAAATAAAAATTTTAAAAAGACCCTGTCTAAAAGTGAACATTCAAAAGGGCTGGGGATATAGGTCAGTGGTAGAATGTTTGGTTAATGTCCAAGTTCTTGGGTTCAATCCCACCACGGCAAAAATTTTTAAAAATATTATTTTTAAACATTGGTTATAGAGTCAATGAAGCAATTAGAGTTCATGATGTAATGGATAATGGACTATTTCAAGAAAACTTTGAGTGGAGGGAGAAGCTTGGAAAACTGAGGCTTCCTGAGCAGAAGATAGATTTCTAGATAACCTACGAAAGGGAGAAGGCCTTAGGTTAAAACGTCAGCAGTTAGCTTATCATTCCAACTTGTGAACTTATCCAACTAACTTTGCTAGGATGCAGGCTTTGCCTGATTCACTGTTACAATTTATGTAGTTATGTGAATTGTAAAGTGATAGCTCTTACATTTTTTTCTAATATTAGTCAACTTTTCTGACAAAGACAGAAAAAATAAAGTAATGTAAGGGCCATGCATACCAGCTCAACTTTGACAACAAATTTTTGTAAGTTTCAGAGGGAAATTTCTTAGGCACTTGTGAATTTGGGAAATTAAAAAAAATATTTTGAAAACACGTGTTCTGTAGATTATGTTTAAAAAACATAATCTATAGAATCTGTGTGATTTGATCTGTAATAGGTACAAGAATTTGACATCAGAAGTCTCAATTTCATTTCAGTGCCAGGCTTCCTGGGTTTATTTTTCTTTCAATTTGGCCGCATGGGCGAATGTAGCGAACAAAGTGTACAGTAATGAAAACGAGCCAATCACTTCAGACTATAAACTCTTTCTTAAAACAGAAAAATTAAAACTTTTTATCTTGAAACTCTTAAATCGGTAAGTGTAGGTTCTAATTTTGTCATTCCTGTTTTCTCTAGATTCTGTCTCACCGAATACATTTGATATTCATTTCCCCAGAGAGTTCATTTTCTAGGCTTGAGTGGCCACTGCCACCCTCCTAAAAGGGATGTGGCTTGGCCGCCATGCTCCATAGGGCACCCCATGTCACAAATGTCCCGGAAACAGACACCCAGGAGACTGATACCTACAATATATTAAGATTTTTCAGGAATAAATATGCAAAGTGACTCCCAACTGGAAAGATTGATTATTATATCCACAGGAAAAATGGTGGTTAGTCAGAAGACGGTAGTTAGTGAGGACAGAATTGGTAAAATATTTGTAGAAGTTAACTGGTATTATTCTTCAGAAGAAGAATATATATGTCTTTTGATTTGGCAGTTCTGACTTGAGAAATCCATCCTCTGTAAATGTTAGTTTGTGTGCCATGAGGTAAATGTAAGTATCCTCACTGTCATAATTGTCAAAGATCTAACAAAAAGAGAAAAGGGAAGATGCATTGTTAGGGAGTGACTGAGTAAACTGTAGAGAATGCGTCCTCTCAGGCTGCATAGTTGCTCGGGAAAAGGTGAACAACTTTGGTGTTTCACAATAGAAAGCTCTTTAAGGTATATTGTCAAGTGGTAAAAGTACATTGCGTCACTACGTGTGTGTGTGTATTTGTGTGTGTCTGCAAATATAACCTATATCCACGGGTAAGATAAAATTTCATTAGATATTAATTTTTCTGTGTGCAATTGGAAGTTTTGCTATTATATAGTAGCCTCTTTAAAATTTTCTTTCATATTGCAGTCATATGAAGTTATAGACACAATTTATTGATATAGCAGGAGAATTCAGAAATAGTCTGTGTGAACATGGGGCGCAGATGCATGCATCAGGAAGGCGACACAGGACTCTGTAGTGGCTCTGAGACACTCGATGTTTCACATGGACAGAAATAGAACTCCCGTTCCTTCCATATCACACACACACACACACACACACACACACACAATCCCAGATTGCATTATGGCTTACATGTGAAAAACGGAAGTGTGAATTTATGTAAAGTTAAAAACCTGAAATCAAAGATCAATAGATTTTTACTACATTAAGAATCTCTACTTATTAAAAATATGAGTAACATGATGAGATAAAATACTATCAGGTGCAGTTGTATGATACAAGGTCCAATATGTTTAGGATCCCAAAACTTTAAAAACTCCACTGGGAATTAAAATCCAGAAACATCATTGAGGATAGACATTACAACCACACTGAGCTAACAATTTATACATAACAATATATATTTAATAGCTGAAATCTGATCTACCGTGCATTGACAGTGATGGGAGACAGGAGTGTGTTCGTATCTATCAATTACCCCGCTGCAGAAAACAGTCCTTTGCCTTCTAATGAAACTGTGCACCCCCACTCAAGGGAGTGGGGAGAGGGGAGATTTCACTCCTCAGAATATATGTTGGACACATTTTTGCGCCAAGGTTCTAGTACTGTATACATTAGCAGAGTTAAAATTTATAACATAAAAATAACCCTGAGAACAAAGCCAAGGTTTGTCAGAGTGGAATGCCTGGAAATGTAATATAATGATGGTAACGAACTACAATAGTGCACATGGTGGTGTCGAAGTCTTATGAAAGATATGCAACATGTAACGTTGTGTTACTTAAGGATGCAGTATAAATGGCGGAGGCATAAAGAAACTGAAGAAATGAACCAGCCTTAAACATAAGAAACTGATCCCCAGGGGTGACAGCAAAGGCAAGGGGAAGAGCGAAACACACACGGGGTTTCTAGGCACAGGGAGGAATGCAGAGTTAGCTCATTAGAATCCTTTAAACCCTGCCATATTTAACATTTCTGTTACTCCCGATCTCGGTGTATAATTTATTTACATAGGGAAATCCCATTGGTCAAATACAAGGATTAATCGAATCGACATAAAACCTACTGGATTAAAATACCTTTCTGGAACGTAAAGTCATTATCCTAACCTACACAGAGTTCAGCTTCGTGCAGGAGTTTCATGTTACAATATTAAATGAGTAGAGTCTTAGAACTTACCTCCCAACCACTTTTCCCCCCGTTGGCAAGATGCCGATGGATCACTTGCTGCCTCCTGGCTGTCCACCAGGCAGTGGAAGTCACGCAGAGGAGACGCAGTCCAGGCTGCTCTTGGAAACCTAGGAAGAGCTGGACTTAAAAAGAAATGCCGTATTTAGCTATTGGCTTAAGTCGTGTCTTCAATTTCCAAAGTATCATTCAGTTATGGAAATGGAAAAAATATGTTTCCTCCATCAAGATGTCTTAAAAATAAGCTATGTTCAAATATTGGAGTGGTTTAGGAAGCAAAGTTAACACATCACGAATCAATTGAGAAATATTTAAATATCTTTGAATACACTTAACAACACCACATACAGCTATGGTGCTGCGAACTAAATGCCTTTTAAATGATATTTGCTAACATTTGGAGATTTCATTTTCCGGCTGTTCTTTTTCCCTCAGCACGTAGGAGAGTGTGTGTATGTGAATGCATGTTGTGTGGTGACGTATGTGTCTGTGAGAGCACACGTATATATGTCTAGTGGTGTGTACTTGATAGATTAACTCTTCAGAAGTGGTGGTCTCCGACCAGTGACCTTGCAAATCCTCCCCAACCTATCAGTTCTATCACTAGTGAGGAAGCAGCGGGAAAAAAGTAATCATTTTTTTTTTCTGTGACAACTTTTCTATTTTCTTGCAAAAGATTCTTGTTATACATGACTGAAAAACCATAAAAATACAAGCTGGATAGCTGTGATGTCACCTCGGAGTAGTTTCTGATGACACAGCGTTGTTCTTCCGGATCTGTTTAACACGTGAGTTGTGCAGCCACAGAGGAAAAGCTCAAGGTGGCGCAGGAAGTGCGCTCTTCCTGGGCCCGGAAATGAGGGGGTAGACTGTCTACAGAGGTGGCTTCTGTAATTAAATATTAAAAGCTGAACTTTGTGGAGTTTAAAACTATTCGAAAGTAGTTGCTATTTGAAGATTTATAGCTATAAAGTGTACACTGATAGTATACAATATTTATAATTATTTAAAATTCATTATATTTTTATAGTCTGTTTTTTTTTTCCTGTGTACTGAGGACTAAACCCAGGGCCTTCCCGCTGGGCTACATTTCCAGGCTTTTTAAATCTGTCTGTTTGTTTATTTTGTTTTTTACCTTGATACAAGGTGTCACTAACCTGGTAAACTGGTTGGGCTGGTCTTAAAGTTGTGATGTTCCTGCCTCAGCCTCTGAGACTGGATCAGCACACTCAGCTCAACTGCCTATTTATATTTGGTCAGTTATCAGTTAAGATGCAAGTTTCTCTTGTAATTATTCAGATTTAAGTTTCTGAAGTTGGGATCAGTTGGTTGAAACTACTGTAGCAAAACAGTCACCATGAACTGGAAAGTGATGTTTTTAAAAATCACAGTTTATTAATCACAATCACAGTTGTATTTTCATAGTGCCAGATTTTGTAGCCTCTACAAATTTCACTTTTTAAAGCATTTTTCAAGCCAGGTTTCAATCATTCCCCTAAGCTTTCCAAAGACTTAAAAGAGGTAAAGATTTAGGAACAAAGAATCTGAGATAAAGGCCTCATACCTGAATGATATCAATGGAAAAGTATTAATTTCTCTCATGTCACAGGAGTGAGTTCCATCTAAAATGATAGCCTGCTAATTCCGGAGACGCACTACACTATAAAATGCATCCCTAGCTTATATGGTGGCCCAAGCCTGTGCCACCCAGCACTCTGGGTGGCTGAGGCAGGAGTATTCTAAATTTGAGTCCAGAGTGGGCTACTTAGTGACTCTGCCCTACCCTGTCTAAAAACAGGAACTTAAAACTAGGGGCTCAGGGTTCCATCTCTGGCACCCAAGAGAGGAGGAGCGGAGGAGGAACAGGGAAGAGAGACGGGGGAACAGGAAGAGGAGGAGTCACGAAATGTACTTTGTGTCTCCACACGCGTCAGTTCAATCCAATCTTATTCTATTTCGTTTTGTTGCTTGATTCGATGGTTTCAAGTACTAAGTGACCAGTATTTAAAAGTGACCAGAGGAAAAAACCTTTGAAATGAGAGCCTGAGGGAGTTTCTCTTCCTCTCCCTTGGTTCAAGCGGCTCATCTCCCACGCAGGCCATTTCCCCTGCCGCCCGGGTTAGTGCGTGGGAGATCCAGGAAAGCAGAACCCACAGCCTTGTGTCTCATGAACTCGCCCGAGGCTGACAGGCTTGTCTTAGCGGCCTGAGCCCCAGTTAGGGATTCTCAAGTCCTCGGAATGAAAGTTGCTCAGAAGGGCTTTGTCTCCCTATGAAACTATTGAAATGCTAATTAGGACTCACCCATCTTCCACAATAACTTTACAGGAAGGACTTTTGAGGAAAATAAATACATTTATTCTACTAAAGTTTATGCTGGGAACGTTTCTCCTTGTAAGAAAAGAGACTTTCTTTTATTGGTGACCTACTGCAGGACAGGATATGCGTGCGTGTGTGTGTGTGTCTGTGTGTCTGTGTCTGTGTGTGTACTTTACAAGTCATTCTAAGTCTTAGGGTTTGGCAGATAGCAATAATTACACTGATCATAAAAAAGCTATACCCATAAATTAATACAGAGGTTTAATGATTTTGGAGGCAAGGGATCGGAGGGAAGACGTTGTCTTTAAAACTGAAGCCCTCGTTTTCACCGTCACTTTGGTAGTCTCACCCGTCACCAAGTGCAAAACACTTGGCCTTCTGGAGGGACAAGTGTGTGCGGTCCTTCTGAGGGCACAGTGAAAATTGTCTCCGTGGTGTTACTTGTTCATTTGTTTCTTTTTGGCCTTTTGTTTCCACTCTGTAGGACATATTTTCTTTTTATCTGGGGAAGTCAGGCACGACTCCACGTGCACGTGTGCACTCCAGTGTGCCCTGTGCTTCTGTGCGTTGGCACAGTGAGGTCTGGAGAAGCTCATGTAGACTTCCACACTTTTATTTATTTATTTATTTGGTTGTAAACTCCAGCCCTCACAGAGAGCCAAGCAGCTGCCTGGTGTTCACGCGTGGCAGAGACAGCCGCAGCCTGCTCCCCTCCTCTCCTGCACGAGGCGTGAGCAACTACCCAGCCACAAAATCTGAAGCCACAACCTTTCTGAACCCTTCCGTTCCATCCTTCCTCCGCCACCTCCTTCTCTCTCCGGAGACTGCCTGTGCTGTTACTAATCAACCAGGTCTCCAGCCTGGAACGTTAATCCCATGGGGACTTTGTGCTGTGCCGTGGGAATAACATTTTTCATATTTTTTCACATTGTATACATGTCTTAGGCTGCCAAGGGATTACCCTCTTACTTTCTGGATATTTTTCCTTCTATGAATGTATGAAATGGAAAGGAGAAAATTTTAAATAATAGGCATCCTGTAACTTAAGAGATGTATTATTTTAAGCAGTTACTTTCACAAGACCATAAATGGTAATGGCATATTTTTAGGCACATCAAACAAAGACATTCTTAAGTCTCAGAAAGTAACAAGGAGTGGTTCTTCTGGATAAAATGAAATTGGAAAATAGAAGAAAATTTTATTAAGTCAATTATATGTAAATACATATCTGTGTAAAAACATATTCTTCATAATTTTATTGCAAAACATTATAGGTCAAGTACTCTCTTCAGTGCAGATGTATAAAAAGCAGTGTAATTATAACTGAAAACAATGAGGTATTGAAAGGCAACTTTCAGAATTGTTTATTTAACTGAGTTGATGAGCGTATGCTATTCTCTGAGGTAACTTACGTGTTTTCTATATAGAGATGAACAATTTGACCATTTCTGAGTGTGTCTGTTGCATTTTGCTTAATTGTTTAGCCTTGTGGTTTTCTTTAGTAATTTAATCTTAATGTCTTATTGGATTAAGAACTTGCAGTTTGGACTGTTCAACCATATGCTTGTGCTGGTTGAGACTTGCAAAGTTCCAACACAAAACATTTAGGAATTTAAGAAATGTGGGTCATTGTGGCTTGTGTCAAACTCATTATTAGGTAAATACCAAATCAAGTCCCATTGCTAAGGTATTAGGGGTAAGGACCTCAACATATGGGCCAAGGTGGATAAAATAGTTAAGCGTATATTAGTAACAGAAGGTTTCACAGTTAATATTTTTGCAGGAAAATGGTTTCTTAGTGGTATCGTCTTTTACATTTCTTCAGCAATCATTCTATGATATTTATTGACAGCTATAATATTGATGACATTTATTGATTGACAGATCCATTTAGGATTACTGTTTGAAAAATTGAAAACTACGTTTGAGTCCACTAGTTTTGCGGCTTTGTAGCTAGGTGGACTCCACCTGAGACCAGCGTGCTCGGTGAAGTGAGTCAGACACAGAAGGTCACGGGTTGAAGGGTTTCTCTAGTGTGCGAAGCCCGGAGCACAGTCAGAACTGAATGGGGGTACAGCGAGAGGTAGTGGGGGTGGAGAGGAAGGGAGCCAGTGCCTCTCTGTTGCTTACTACACTCGGTCTTGTTTTCAGTGGGAATGCAGGTTCGTGTGGGAGGGATTTTCTTCAGCAGCTCGCAGGGTAACCTGGCAGCCAGAGCTCTGACGCTTTTTCTCTGGTGTTGCCGGGCACCGCCTGTGTCCCTAATTGCAAATCAAACACTTCTTTTTTTGCCAATCCTGCCCAAGGTAAAAAGAAGGGCGTGGGCTGGGCCCAAAGGTAGAGTGCCTGGTGTGTGGACGGTGGGACCCCTGTTTGACTTCCATTCTCCCGAGCTGGGCCCACACCCTGTGCTGCCCTGGGTCTTCCGCTCCTAGTGCGGATCTGAGACATTCTCGCAGCCTTTCATGTCACCCAGCAGAGCTGTCCCAGGGGAGACTGGCTCACCTCTCAATTCCTGAATTAATCACTTTTGATCTCGGTAACTCAGGAAGATCACAAAATTCCTGGTTCCTGGAGGTTTCCTATTACCCAGCTTGCTTATGTTAGAGAGAGAGAGAGAGAGAGAGAGAGAGAGAGAGAGAGAGAGAGAGAGAGAGAGTGTGTTGGAGGGGGAGGGGAGGAAGCTGTTATACTAAACTGGAGTGCGAGGTGGTGACATTGTCTACCAGCTTCCTTTAGAGCTTGTATATGAACCTGGGAATCTACCCAGGGTTTTCTATCATGTAAACCTTACCAAATACAGTCTCATAAAGACTCTCGGTATCTGGAACCCCAGTGTGCAGCCCTGGATGAAGCTACAGACCGAGGTAGAGACAGTGCCACGTAGGTTTCAGCTTTGCCACGTGGAAGACGCTGGGTCACCCGTGAAGGACCCTCAGGCTCCAGAGGGCACCCGTTGAAATTCTTGGCCTCAAACTATCCAAGAATATTGTAGTGTTTATAAGTTTTTAAAATATGCACAGGCAAAAAAGAACTATAAGTAGGACAGGGTCTAAAATTTTTCGGCTGAATATTGTCATAATATCTTGCGTTTGTAAATGCTTTCCTTGTCTAAAAAGTATAGACTTCCACAGAGAGCACAGTTTAATTTCTTTTACTGTTTTTCACTTCGAAATTTTCTACAGGTGTTCTTGCCTTCACTAATAAGACTCCTAGAGACAGAACTGTCCCCGGTTGCTCATCATGTGTTAGCTAAAAATAGTACTCCTGGATTCTTACGATACATTTTGAATAATTCTTAGCAGCTAAATATGGAAGAAAGTTTCCTAGGCAATTTGTTTTGTTCTTTCTTTTTCTCTTTCTTTCTTTCTTTCTTTCTTTCTTTCTTTCTTCCTTTTTTATTTCTTTCCCTCTTCCCTTCCCTTTCTCACACCTCTCTTTCTCTCTCTCTCTTTCTTTCTTTCTTTCTCTGGTTCAGAAGAGCCAACCGAGGGTCTTTGCTCTGAGCTACATCCTTAGCCCAATATTTTTGATTTTGATTTTGAGACAGAGTCTTCCTGTACCACCAACTTGTTCAAGCTGGCTTGAACTCTTAATCCTCCTGCCTCAGCCTCCCAGACCTATACATTTTAAATGTTTTTATTGAAGGCAAATATAGAGGTAAAAGATCCTGCTTTACAGTAAATCAATTTACTAAATTCATCATTGTGTGTTCAGAATTTGAATACTAATGAAGCTGAAAAGTAATGTTTACCAGGTCATTGATAACACAGATTTTCAGATTGTGTTAAATAATATTTAGACAAAGTATATTTGATATACTGTCAACAAGTGTTATACATAGATGAATTTTTATTATACTTCCTGTGAGAATGATTAGTTAACCAAGGGCAATGACCATGGACTGTACTACTCAGGAGGCAGAGGCAGTAGGATCCCTTGAGTCCTAGAGTGCTTTGGGGTGTGTGTGTGTGTGTGTGTGTGTGTGTGTGTGTGTAAGAACAGTATTTCTTTTGGTTTTATTTTTTTATATTTTCATAACAGGACAAATAATGTAATTCTGCCCTTACTAATGATTTGTTCTAGCAAAGAGGACTTCTGTTAAGATCAGTTACAAGCCCATTAATATAATAAAATCATCATTTTAAAATTTTTGTGAATAGACTACACAGGAAGCTAGAAAACCTTTCAAATACAACATCATTGAAATGCTTACATGGAGACAAGAACTTAGTGTGGAGATCATCACACTTTTCTATAAAAATTCAAAGAGTAAATATTGCAGGCTTGACTTCACACAGCTTCTGTTGCAATTCTGATGCCATGGTGGCGTCAAGGG
Source organism: Ctenodactylus gundi (assembly GCA_004027205.1). Taxonomy (NCBI): domain Eukaryota; kingdom Metazoa; phylum Chordata; class Mammalia; order Rodentia; family Ctenodactylidae; genus Ctenodactylus; species Ctenodactylus gundi. The sequence goes on from PVKB01002783.1 coordinate 170,481, forward strand.
AAACACAGGCAGTGTGTGAATCACTGACACGACTGTGTAGAAATAAAACTTTATTTACAAATACAGATGGTAGGTTTGATCGCACCTGTTAGCCATGTTTGGTGGACCTCTGACGTAGAGAGTTTATTTGGCTTTGCATACATGGACTCAACAAGCATTTATTGAGCATTTATGAAACTTCGTACTATATATTGGAACCTACGAAGATGGAATTAAGTGAGACATTTCAAGGTGTACATTGATTTTATTTGGTGTAAGATATAAAGGATAAATTCAATAGACGGGGACAGAAGTATGAAATCAAGGTACTGGCTTGTACGTGGGTCAAAGGAGGAAACTGCTTCTAGTTACCTCTGCAGGATGTAGTCAGCTAGTCCACAGAAATAGGAAAAAAAGAGAGAGAAAGAATTGTTGGCAATTACCAGGTACGTGTGTGCCTTCTTCAGAGTTCTAGGCACGAAGCTTGGGGCACAGGTGGCATTCGCACTCAGGCAGTTCGAGCACACAGCCTTGCCTTGTGTGCAATGTCTTATCTGCAACATTAAGTTCCTAAGGTTTTAGAACTTTCGATGAAATTATTCTTTCAGTTGAACCCCCTGAAGTTTACAGAGATTCTTGCTTATTACCTGACGCATGTGTTGCGTGAACCTTTTGCTGGGGAACCAAAAATGAACCAACATTCACCCCACAGAGGGCACAGCTGGTAGACCAAAGTTACCATTGCACCAAAGGTGAGTTTGGTGAACCAGCGGGCTTACTAAGGTGGAGCGTGGGCCGTCCTAAGGCAGCTGTGTCACCAAAAGACCCACTCTGAAATGGCAGTGCACAGAAGCTGCACACTGCTTCTTGGGACCCACCTTCACCTGTAGTTCTTCACAAAAATTTTTTTGGGGAATTAGTATTAATTTTTTCTTTGGAGTTACCCTTCCATATAGCTTACTTTTGTCTGCCCGCTAATTTTCTTGACATTTGAATTATGCCATTTGCCAAATAAATTATAACTTATTAACTTACATGATTCTCTTCCCTTCAATTTTGATAGAATTTTTTTCCTCCAAAAGATAGCTAGGTAGTTGGCGAAAGGCCTATAAATACCCAGTGACCAAAACAGGTGTTCTCGATCTAGCATATCTAAAAAAGAAAGAAAAATGTACTGGAATGGCTTAATTGAAAGTTAGGGCCAAAAGTGGCACTGGGACGAAGACGGGGCATCATCTGCCAGACAACTCCAGTCAGTGACTCCACACTCAGACCCCTGGGTCTGTGCCTTTAGGCTGTCTATGTTGGTTCATTATATTTTCTGCAAAATGAATCACTGAAATTTCTCCATTTTTGCCAGGTAGAACGTGCTTTTCCTGATCTTTATCCCGACAGGCATTAAATAAAATCACCCTATCCCAAATCGGAATGCACTTAAGTGTGACCTTTCTTGTGGCCTTGGTGGGGATCAGACAGTTGTTTCAGCTAGCATCGTTACAACTTCGAGGTTGTGCGCGGTGCCGGAAACAGTGTGGTCACGCAAAATAGAAGCGACGGACTTCAGGCCATAGCATAGAGGACGGCGTGTCGACTGGGTGACAGGTACTTGGAAGCCAGAGTAGCAGAGTTTGGTCATCGGCAGGGTGTGAGCCAGGAACAAGGGTGAGGTCATGACCAACCGCTCACACTTAGTGGAGTCACCAATCAGAAAGTCCCTGCGAGTGACAGAACGTGACCTGGATCACACAGCCTAGAGTGGAATTGAAATTTTGTAGGCTTTTCTTCCCCTAGCAGGTGAGCCAAGGGTAGTGTGTAAGACACATGCCCACGTCTCTGTTGGCTTGGACGGGGGGCAGACCCACGCTGTGCTTCCATCCCTCCCCTCTCCAGGGCCAGTGGGCCCTGTTTGCTCAGCAAAGGAAGCTTCTGGGGACAGGTACTGGTGGCCTCTGAAATAGAAGAACTCAGAAGAAATACAAGCTGCGTCAGCACAATGAAATAGCGGACAGAGCGCTCGTGTCAGCTGAGCTTCCCTCTAGCTTTGATGAGTCCATGAATTCCTTCTATAGATTTGGGGCTCAGATGGTCGCCTGCAGCCTTGCGTCACAGCCTCCTGCTAAGGGGCCTGAGTAGGGTAGGGCAGTGAGGGTCAGGAACCTGGAGGCTACACCGCCCTCTTGATGTCCCTGTTGAGAATCTATTCAGAATCCTTGGTTTGTTTCTGAAACACAATTGCTGATTTCTCTTCTCTCCTCTTCCCTCTCTTCCTCTCTCCTTCTTCTCCTCTCTTCCTTTTCCCTCTCTTTCCCTCCCTCCTCTCTCTCCATCTTCCTTTCTCTCCGTCTTTTTCTTCCTCCCCCCCCCGACCCCCCTCCCCCCCATCCTGTTGTGTGGCTGTGTTTCGTCCCTGTAGTAACCTGAGTACACACAATACTGGCCCTTTCCTTCCATCAGGATCTGAGATCTCTTCCCAGGGCTCAGATCGGACCAGTGGTGAGCATGGGCACGTGTCAGTCTCCTCTGCTCACAGACCACAGAATGTTGGGTGCGCTGGGGAAGTCAGGAGTGTGACTCAGCGTCCCCAAATGTCAGCCGGTGGCAGCTCATGTGTGCCTGCAGCAGGCTGATAGGGGCGCTACAAGGCAGATCTTCTTTTGCGTATCTTCGTAGTACATAGCTTAAGTGTTTCTGCTGTAGCCTGGGTGGAAGTCTTAGAAACCACAGGTCACCTCTACTATGGTCAGAAATAATACAGTTTTGCCTTAGAAACTACAAATTAAATTGCTGAGAACATACTGCTTGGGGAAAAAAACACTCAAACTCCAAAACATTCAGGTTATCTCTTCAAAAGTTATTGTAACTCCCTCCTGCACACAAGTGAGTTCCTAGCATCCGAGGACATTGTCCCTGTGCAGGTGAACTTAACGGTCAAAATATGCAGGATTGGGATGGATGACAGACGCTAGGAAGCCAACGGCAGGCTACATTGTTTTTCTTTTTCTTTTTAGCTCCCAGAAAAACAAGTATTTAACACTAATACATAAATTATGGCATGAATTTATGCATCCCTACACACACAGCATTATATGTGGCAATGCTATGTGACACTTGAAAAATATGACAGAAGTCAGCTTTTTAGGTTTAAGTATCTCTGGTATAGAGCATATTTTTGTTTTTGAATGTTCTAAATTTTCAGCAAACTTGAATATATTGTATTTATTTACTCTTTTCTGAAAATACATTACTTTGTGCAAGGGAATATTAATCTTCTGGATGGGCAAGTTGATTCTTGTAACATCCATTTCTGAAGCATGATTCAATATATTTTAATTTCAATTACCTAAACTGGCAAGTTTTTATAGGAATTGCAGTAATTATATTTTATAATGGACCGATTCTAAATTCAAATTAAAACAAAACCTAATGCAGAAGAAAGTGTTTTGCATGTCAGAGCCTCCATACCTAATTCGTTTTGTATTCACAATACCTAAGTGATGTGGTGAGATTTAATTTTTTCCTTCATTTATATTTTATGCTTTTATTACAAGGTAAATGAGTAATTAAAATAATGAGGTACTAATTTATGCTGCTCTCTTGAGCAAAGTGAAATTAAGCCAGGGTAATTTAGTCATAAAACAATTGAATTAGGGAACGATTTTGCATAATTGATTTTGTGTTGCTTTCACAATAACGAACAACCGTGGAGAAGCTGGTGTCTGATCTCATGAATAGATAAGGCGGATACATTCGCCTATTAGCAGACAACTTGTGTGCCGAATGAGGATAAAAAATTCTAGTGACTTTTTTTGACCCAGTAGGGTTACTAGGGTCTTAAAGTTTGAATGTGTAATATACAAGTTTGTCTTTGATAGGGAAAGAGTCACATGATAAGGTATGCAAATATATATGTATTTTCCTTTATGGTACTGGGACTTGAACCCGGGACCTTAATATGAAGCTACATCCTCAGGGCCCCACCCTATTTTTTGTGAGACAAGTTCTCGCTAGGTTGTCCAGGTGGGACTTACAGTCTCCCTAACTTAGCCTCCCTGGGTTCTGTGACTACAGGCACGCGTCTCTGTGCCCGAGTCGTTTATTTTCTTTTAACTGTGTTCTGAAATGTGTGGATGGGAGTGTGGAGTCCCAGGGACAAGCAGGGGTCTGGGCTGGACGATTGGGACCATCTGTGCTTTTAGCCTGAGGATTCAAGCTCATCTTTTTGAGCACCTCGACTGTGAGGATTAATCAGTCTTCTGTCTTCTTGGGTGATGGGGCCACCTTAGACACTGACATCTTAGAGCCGGCATCGTTCTCAAGTTATAATCCCAAATGTCTGAGGAGTGGACTTCTGGTCTAACATTTCTAACGCTGTGATAGTTGAATTTGGCCCCTCGGGCCTCTGTACTCAACCCAAATAAATGTGCGCTTACTTACCTGTGACTCTTTCTTGTGACAGGATCTTTGAGGGGTGCCAGGCAATGTTTCTCGCTCTGTTCAGGCCTCACATCCGCTGCTAAGTGCTTCAGGATTTCCAGATATCAGTCTCCTTGTCTGTAAAACAGACAAATCTCTGGTGATTAGGTGGTAGCCACAAGCCAATGAGAAAATGCCAGGGTGACCTTTGGCGCTGTTCTGAGCTGGCGTTCCTGCCTCTAGCATTCTCACCTTGCCTGATGTTTACTGCTTCCCCACACTTGGCCCACACATGTGGGGACCCGACAGAAGCCACTGCGCACGGGGTGGACGCGACAGAAGCCACTGCGCATGGGGTGGACGCGACAGAAGCCACTGCGCCTGGGGTGGACGCGACAGAAGCCACTGCGCATGGGGTGGACCCGACAGAAGCCACTGCGCATGGGGTGGACCCGACAGAAGCCACTGCGAATGGGGTGCCTGAGTTTGAAGGATCCTTTGGTCTTTGATCCGTGGAACTGTCCTGGTGCTGAAGGCCAAGGACTGGTCCTAGTAAGGGAAAACGGGTGAACGACAGTGACAACAAAAATAATTCTCTTCTCTTTCTCCTTAATAAGATGCCCTATTTTGTTTTCTATAACTTTTTAAAATTAAAAATTAAAAATATAGTCTGGTTGCCAGAGGGATTTATTTTTGTTCTGCTCTAAATATAGAATAGTATGGGTAGCTATTTCTCTGTGTGAAGTAAACAGAAAATTTTACATGACAAAAATTGCGAGGATTATATTGAAGGGATGGGAATTAATTGAGATTTAAAAAGCCGGTATCTTAGGCATTCCATTCAGTCAAACAAATCAGATATACTTTATCCTTTTATTTTTACTTTCTATAGATTATGTTATTGGCCACAGTGGAATAGTGAGGCAACAACAGAAGACTGAAATTAAGGATACATTTTAGCCCCTATTTTATAGACAGTCTTTTTCTAATCATATATATGGATTTGGAACGTATATGTGTTTTAAGATGTGCATATATATATATATGCATCTGTGTACATATGCAAATACACATATTGAAATATAAACAACATATCCCAATTTTGATAAACTTTTGAAAAATCAGATGATTTTTTTTGTAGGAAAATGAAAGTAACTTCAGAGCATTGTGCTTAGTGAAGTGAATCGGACTCAGAAAATGAAGTATCGCGTGGTTTGTCTAATATGAGAAACCCAGAGTAAAAATAAATAACAGCGTCAAACAGATGAGGGTTTGGGAATCAGGGAGAGGGACGCGTGGAGGTGGAGGGGAGAGAAGGGTGGGAGGGGGGAGGGGAAGGGAAATTGATGCGGCTTGTAAATGCACTAAATTCTCAAATTCAATGTGGCCTTTGTGTGTTGCAAATTCATTCTACTAAAGAGAGAAAGCCAAAAAGAAAAAAATTGATAGTTTCAAACTATTATAAGTTTTTGAAAGTCAAGCAGTCAATCTTACGTGTTTCCCCACATTTTAAATATTAGCTCAAAAGCGTATCACCACAGCTGCATGTCACTGAAGTCACATGCTGTGACTGGGGCAAGGGTGAGATGCTGCATCTCGGGCGCGTGTTGCTGTATGTGTTTCTGCATGTCCGGCATGTCCAGAACATTGTATGACTTCTGGACACTGGTCTCTCCCACCAGCCCACGCCCCCAGGCTTTTCTCTCCTCCCTCCCCTCGCCTCCCCCGTTCCCCTCCCCTTTCCTTTCCTTTCCTTTCTGCACGTACTTCTCTCCATGGGCGGTCAGCACCCTGGCTCTGGGCTCTGCTGACCTCTGTGGCTGTGTGCTGCCTGCAGTCCTGCCATCCCTGGACTCACTCCCCAGCAGTGACGTCATGGCAGCCAGGCACAGGAAGTGTGGCTGTTCATTTCACCTCAGGAACAGGGTAAGGAGGACCCGGTTACACTGAGGTGACGCAGTGTGAGAGGGAGGGAGAAGGCTGATCTAGAATGAGGTAACAGAGGAACTCTTAGTGTTTTGGACAAGGTAGAAAAGATTTAGCCCTGTGACACAGTTGTTGTCCCCGAGGCCCTTCGCTGCTTCCTGGGTGTGGCCTCTAAGGAGCCCCAGCTCTGGTGAACTCCAACTCCAGAGTTCCTAAAGTGAAGATGAGAACCTTGGAGCACCTTACGAGACGAGGCCAAGCCTAACCTTGCAGGTTTCGGTTATGGTGGGTTTTGTTGGCATCCTAGCCAGATCTCGGTTCCGTTTCCACCGGGACTGGGAAGCCTGAAGCTGGGACCGCCTGCTCCTTTCTGCTGGACTTCATGTGCTGATTTCCCTGGGGAGGAGCTGGTGCTTATGAGGCCCAAGAAGCCAAGCTGCTCTTAGACAAGTTGGGGACTGATGCCCGTTTTGGCAGATGGGTCACACTCTTGTGTACTAAAACAGAAAGCAGCTGTGTGCCTTAATAGAATAATTTCAGACAATTATCCTCTGCTGGACACATACCATAAGGTGTCCACTGTTTCATGCATTTGGCTTTGATTTTTTTACCATCGTCTGTGAATGTTAGATAGATCCCAGTCAGTGAGTTTATGGGCAAAGACTGAAGTCGCTAGGTTTTTGCCATTAGTTTTGAATATGCGTGCTACGTACTAATGTATGTTGGCCAGTCTGCATGCTGAAATTGTTTTCTTCCCTCCAATTATCAACATACATCCTAAAAGTGACTGAGGGTAGGGCAAGAACAGTCATAATTGGCACCAAATGTCATGGGCAGTTACTTAAGGGAATTCTATCCTGTAACACAAGAGTGAAGAATCTTATTTAAAAATTCTTCAGGCCCCAAGAAATTTCATTAAACTTTAAATTGAATTCAGTGGAATGATCAGAGCAGATATCTTCAGCTGCTGAAACCTGCCTCATTGAACTGTAACGCCACTGTCCAACGTGTCATCATCAGAAAGCACCCAGAAAATAAGTGCATCGAGTGGCCCAGTGTCACAGGGACATCCGAGCCAGTGTTTAGCTGCGAATGTGGCCGTGCTGCTGTGGGGACGTGGCCTGCGTGACCATTTTTGTCCTCCTCGCACATCAGAAATTGGGCGAGGGTGACAAGTCAGTGCAGACAAGCAGCACCTTACAGGGACGGCCATCAGAGACCTTGGGGAGCGGCAGTCAAGGTCAGGGCCGCTCGTGTCCCCTGGAAGTGGTCCACGCTGTGGAAACCCTCAACGACTCTCACATGTACCTGATGTCATTCCCCTGGGAGTGAAGGAAGGAAGAGGTAGGCGATAGGGAGGGCAGAGAGATCCTAGCATCTCCCTCACCAGAAAGGGCAGTTTCACTTTGCCAGAATCCATACCAGGGAGATTTATATTTTATAGGCATGATGAAGAGCTATAATTAGACAACAATATTGGAAACAGTGCATCCTGGTTAATTAAATGTAATACTCCTCCCGAACAGCTGTCTTTTTAACTGCTGTTCTGACACTAACGAATCGTGTGGCTTTATTTTGTGCTCATACACATTTCATTATAGCATAGAGACGTTGTCTGGAATCGATTATTTTATGTTTTTTGTCTTAAAAAGGGTAACATCATTGAGAAATAGTATAAATTAGGTGCACATGAGGATAATTGTAAATTTTGTTTTTGGAAAAAATAAGGGTTGTTGATTCAGTATGCTATGGTGTGAAATTTGGATAGGCTTCCTCTAATTTGGGGTTAACAAAGCAAACCTCTTTCAGAGACAAGACTTGACAGAGTTTTCCTCACTACTGCTTGAAATCATATGATATTGTTTGGTCTATAAATGAATGGACTTATGAACCTAACTGTCTGGAAAAATAACTCATAACTAGAACACACAAATCTCAGTAGCACAGAGATGTGTATTTAGTTTTCTTGTCATGAGGCTGCAGATCATCTGGGTCGTCCTGTTTTTGGTTGCCAGGTAGTGTGCAGGTCAGTTTAGGCGTCTTGTGGGCGTTGATGGGATTGTGGTGCCCTGTGAGATACACATCGCATGCAGAGGTTGAGAGTGAGGGGAACCAATTCATCCCAGCAAACATACAGTCGACTGGAGTCACACCTGGGAACACAGGCCAGGCACCAAAGGGTTTTCCCGGTCAGGGAGTAAGGCATGCTTTGTCCCACCAAAGTAAGGAGGGGTGGACCTGAGCATGTTGAATTAGTGTAATTTGCCATGGTACGGGGGAGAAAGCAGTGTCCACCTGGAAGGGACGGTGCAGCGCTGTTGCTGTACCCGTGTTCTCTGCGAGCGGCGAACCTCAGCCTTGTACAGAAGTCTCCACCATAGCTATACTTGAATGTCTGACTGCCTACACAATTCCCCAGTATTTTTCCATTCTGGGGAATCAATGCAAGAGCCTTGCAGGAGCTAAGCAGGTGCTGTGCCCGAGGATCCGGCTACACCCCAGCCTCTAATGTCCCATTTGTAAACAATGCTTTCCATTTAATTGTTTTTTGTTTTTGTCCTTAAAACACATATTTTCCCTGAGCCTTCATAACCAGGCACATTGTATAAGTTGATTCTTAATTTCATCCTGCTGTCCAATTAATTTTATATGCCTATTTTTTCTGTAAAATTTGTAGCATTTTATTTTAAAAATTCATCCTTCGTTTGCATTCACATCTTTGGTTCTTTCTTTTGTTAGAATTCTCTGCCTTCTTTTAGACAAGAGCTCATACTTTCATGACAGTAATTCATTTCTGAGACTCCAGTACTCTTTCTTTACTGTTTCCTTTTTTTCTCGCCTATCTTCCTTACCTGAGTCATCGTTATGTCATCGTTGTATCCTCATGTGCTCACGTGAAGGACCGCTGGAGCCCTGGCTGTGAGGCATGAGGACACGGTTCGGAGCACACTCATCTCTGTCCTCATCCTGCCTGATGTCTCCCCAGCATGCCTCCTTCTGAGAGGGAATCTTCAAAGCCACGTGGGGCAGTGCACACACCTGTAATCCCAACTCTGTAGGAGGCTGAAACAGACGGATTGCAAATTTGAGCCTAGGCTGGGCAACTTAGTGACTAGTGAGACCCTGTCTCAAAATTTAAAATTTTAAAAAATGACTGAAGATGTAACATACTGTGAAATCTCCAGGTTCAATCCACCGTGCCACTAAATCAATAATTTACCAAAAAAAAGTACAAGACCGAATAGGACATAACCGTAACTGAACTCAACACTGTCACTGCTAAAACATCCTTAGACTCATGACACTGCATTGTGCAAAAAAGCATCATTGCCAAGACTCCCAGCTCATGAGATCATTTGCCAGCTATGGTCAGTATGTTTAAACAGGACTGACCGTCCCAGGCCTCTCAGATGGTTCTGGTCTTTAACGTCACATGACACAGTAAGGAAGGCGTCCATGGAGTCCTGCGCATGGAGCCACCGGGCTCAGGAATACCTTCTCACGGTATGTCTGAGTCAGAAGACAGGGAGCTGACGCAGCACACGAGGGAGGAGGGGACAGCGGCTCACACAGTGACTCCGTGTCTGTCGTGCTTACCTACTGAACGTGAATACCGCTGGTTTCGTGAGAGAGAATGCAGAAAACTGGATACAAAATATTTTGCTGTCACTTTTACATAGGTTGTCTGATAAAGTGCCCACCTGCACACACACAGGCACACACACATGCCTGGGTACACATGTACCCATATTATTTTTCTGGTTGGTCTGTTCTCTATTTCTAGTAAGATTGTATGACAAGATCTCTTTTTTGTGACTCCGACCGTCTCTCTTTCTCCTTATGGTAAATGTGTATTCCCGGGAAGACAGTCCTGAGCTGCGTCCTCAGACCATGTTTACTTCTGATGTTGAGACGGGGACTCACTAAGTTGCTAACTTGCCCTGGATGGACTTGAATTTGTGGTGTTTCTGCTTCAGCCTCAGCCTGGTAGAGTGCTAGGACTGCAGGCCTGAGCCACTAGCCTGGTTCTCATTATCATGTGAGAATCTGCCCAGCATACAGTTTATCTCAGACAGGATTTTTAAATGCCCTCAGTAACACACTGCTGAGGAGCTTTTGACTAAGGGGAGCTCTACTGGCAGCTGAGGACCCCCGAAAACACCAGAGGACCAGATTAAAGAGAGCAGTCCTTATCTCCATAGCCTGTGAATTGGACCTCCACAGGAATTCCTCTAAGGCACACCATTGGGGCTGAATTATTAAAATCCCATTTTATAGAAACAGGATTATTTCCTGCTCCTGTGTATGTGCATATAAGTCATCCTAAATAAAAAAGAATGGATAAGTGAATAGTACATACCCAGCAGCTAGGCTTCCTTCTTACCAGCTATTAGGTCACAAAGAGTTGCTCTCTATTGGAATCTAACACCCTTGCCAATTCATGGTTACGCGGGTTGCTGTGAATAATCATCGCATCTATAAAGAATGTCTTAAGAAGCTGCTAATTGTTTTAAAAGGCTAATTGTGGGGTTGGAGAGAAAAGGAAGAGGGCGGGAGCAGATCTGTAAATGTTGACGACAGGGAGACTCAGAAGTCTCCAGGCTGTGGAGAAGGGGCCTAGGGTGGGGTGGAACCAGTGCATGAGAATTCAGGCCTTGCCAAGCCTCTCCAGAAGCCAAGCATTCAGGCAGTGTGTTACCAGGGCAAAGACTACGCCCCGTGACCAGGAGGGCTGAGGAGGAAACACTCGCTTGATCTGTGGACTTCTTCTTCAGTTGTACTCAGCTAATTAAACTCACAAATCTAACCTCTCTCGTTTCATTATTAAGTGTGCGTGGAACTCTAATTGGTGCCGAGACAGGAAGAGAAATCATGAATAAATACACACAGAATTAAAAATTCAGGGTGTGACTATTAAAATAGTAAGATGTGTTTTCCCTTGAATTAAATCAAGTAGCGAAAAATAGCCTATTATGACCACCTGTTGAAGAGGAGTTCAACAGCTCAAGGAGCCATCTTTTTAAAATGTGATTTTAGTTTGGAAAAAGCTTATTGCTAAGTGAACTGGCTCTTCTTAGTTGTAGATTTGCAATGGTTTATGCATTCTTTGTGTTGGTACAATTAACCGATTCATATTTAATACACAATTCAGCTACAAAAATTACTTAGCGTTTATTATGAATTTTATTTCTCTTTACATGCCCCACTTTCTACTTAGACTATTGATATGACAAAATTTGTTTTGAGGGTAACATAGAATAGAAAAATTCTAGAAACTCATAAAAGTATTTTAGCAAGTTACACGAATAATTAAAGCTCCTTTGGGTTTGAGCTTTGGTGCCACAGGGCCTAAGACTCAGAGATGCACACACAGTGGGTGTGGACCGGCTCACTGGTGGCTTTGTGAGGCCGCAAGCAGATGGTGCCCACCACCCTGTGACCAGCAGTCAACCGATATGAGGTCATCAGTTGATTCTGAGGGTGGAGTTCTGCCCATGTCACCAAAGCACATGCATCCGTGTTGGACATGTACCTCTAACTGCATGTAGCATGTGAGGGGAAGAGTGAAAGAAGACAGTAGCGATTCGGCCCGAGAAACTTCAGGGAGGCGGTTACCATGATCAAGGATGGTTGGTGACCTGATTTTGGACACTGTCGTGAGGAGGGAGGGAGACCAAGAGTGTGGCCAGAGACTTAGGACTTGGAAATGGCCACTAGCCGTGAATGGAGATTTCCATAAGTGCTCTGCTGTCCTAGGGAGACTTCAGGACTGGGAGTAGGTGTTTGGGAACTGTCAGGGTAGAGAGATCACCGAATGTTATCAACAGCAGGTGAAATTAGCGAGGGAATGGAGGAAGACTGGTGAATCTCTCTGGACTGCTGTGAAGGTGAGACTTTGGGGAGATTGTAGAGACAAGAAGGAGGAAGGATGGGAACAATGACATTATTTTACAGATGTTGCATCAGAGCTTTATGATAGTTTTATCTCCCTTGTTCATATCCTCAATTCTCTGAGAATTGATTTTGTGTTAACAATTGTATGGCATCTCAAGTTAGCATTTTCCCTTAATTGCCTCTTATCCAAGAAGCCTCTCTGAGTAGATTTCCATACATCTGCAATGTCTTTTGTGGCCAATGAGGGCTGTGTAGACAAGGGCGTGACATACCTGACATCTATAATTTGTCTCATGTAACAATTTATCTGTCTTTGTTACAGCAGCGAGATGATGAGTGCCCTGAGGTTACCGATCTAGACAAGTGACAAAAACCTTCTCATTTGTTCTTAACATCTGTCTTGGCTCTTTGACTTTCTGCACTTCGTAAAATAATTATTCGTGGACTGGAAATGTTTTTGAAATATGCTCTATGTTTAAACAATTCAGCAAGAATTTTTATTTGGAAAACAAATTCCTAGGTTTTTTTTTAAGCTTTAAAGTTTTTTCATTAAACCTCTATACAGATTCCAGTTGGCTTATTCCCAGGTTATTTCACGTTAGTTTTTTTGGACTTGAAAATTGTCATTTTTTTCCTTCATAACTGCATTTTCCTAACAATAAGTTTCCAGTGCGCTGAAATTCAATTTGAGATGTCCGATGTGGCCAATCATGTTATCAGCGATTATCTCTACTCCTCAATTCCAGTTATCATACAGTTTATTACTTTCTGCATCTTCATCACTGACTAACTTTATTAAAATACTGAAATAAGTGAAAATAAGACACTCCTTTTTCCTTTTCTGCTATTAAAAGGAATAATTTCAACTTTTCACTATGAACTACGCTTCCTGTAGGTGTTTGAAGATGTTTTTAATCAGATTGAATAAATTCTTGTGCTTCAAAATCTTAAACAGTTGAAGTAAATGGAGATTGAATTCATTGTCTTCTTTATCAGATTGAATTCTTGGGTCTCAAAAATGTGCTTTCTGTGCTGTATAAAAACTGACTGTACTTTTTCCATATCTGTTGAAATTTTCTCTTCATTCTAAAGTAAGCTAGTCAATCTGCGGTGTAACGTGAAGTCAACCAACGGGCAAATGAGTGAGTTCATGCATCTACGTTTTCTTCCCTGATGAGCTGGACTTAAAAATTTTTTAGTTGATATATTGTTGTGATTAGTAGTTCAGTCTTTCATGCAACTCCAATTTTGATGTGGATTTTTTAGTTTCAAGGTGAGAATATGGAAAGAAGCTCCCCTCAGTTTTCTCTCCTCTATATTTGGCGATGCTACAGATGAGTTTCATGATGTCACTTAAACGGGGGTCCTGATGAGTAGGACCAGGGCAAGAATGACATGGGACCGCTCAAGAATGATCTCTTCTGGTTCTTGAATTACTTTTTTCTTAAAGCTGTTTCTCTTTCTCCTCCTTCTCATTTTGGGCATCAGGCCCTGAGCTGTATTTTAAGGTGCTATTTGGTATTTGATTTTGAGACAAGGTTCTTGGTAAGTGGCTGATTGCCTGGACAAGACTTGAACTTGTGGCCCTCGTATCTCAGCCTCCGAGAGTGTTGGGATCCATGGTTTTTCTTCTGCTGGTAGGGTTTTTTTTTAAATAAATATAAAGGGAAATGGGGGATGGAGGGGCAAGAGAGAGACTGGGCACCTGCTAGCTGTCAGGGAAGTGTTTCTCTCCAGTACATCGACACAGGCACATCTTTACCCTGTGGTCATCTTGTTTTATCAGAAGTTATAATACACTAAAAGCACAAGATCTCCCTAAAATTTAAAAGTACAGGGTTCTGCAACCATTTGTTACCTACACAAAAAGAAAAAAGAAAAAGAAAAAGAAAAAAAGATTGTCTGTTGCCTGGGTTTTGCAGGCAGGGACAATAGGATATTCTTGAATCTTTGAAAATCACAAGTCCCTTAAAAGCTTCCTCTTTCCTGTCCCCCTTAGGGACTCCTGGCCCATTGTCTGCGCCCTGCAGGACGGCACGCTACATTTCCACAGGAGAATACTCACTATCTTTCACTTCCTGCCTCCTGGTGGGTTTCCACAATGTTTCTTAATATCGCTCTTTCCACCCTACTCCTTGAAGTCAAGAACATACGGGCTGTTGCTCACCTCTCAGCCATCAGCAGAGAAACTGAAAGGACAATTTGCAGAATTTGCAGAATTGATTGGCCAGGACTGCGGTTGGCTGTGGGAGGTGATTTATTCCCTGCCCGACTTGACAGAGTGCCTCGTATCTATCTGTCTGCTATCCAACCTTGAAGTTCGTTAAATTGAATCGCAAGTTTACGTGCCACTAGCTTTCAATAAACCGAAAACAGGTAAATGAAAGATCTAGGCATATCCCATGCAATTTATTTCCATCACAAACTGATGAAAGTTTGTGAAACTGTGTGAATAAAGAAGGAGTTTAAACAAATAGCAAGGCCAAGTCGTGTGTTCGACTAACAGATAAATTATAAGCTCTCGCTTTTCCCTGTTGAAAGTTATTTGAATCACTAAACTTTTCTAGGTTTCTTTTTCATGTTTGTAAAATGATGCCGGTCAAAATGGAAAGACTAGGAACAGAGGAAAGGGAAAGAGAAGGGAGGGAGGAGAAGAGGGAGGAGTAGAGGGGAGGAATGAGAAAAGGGGAGCAGGAGAAAGAAAGCTGAGGAATGGTCATGTTCTCGGTAGTGATGGTCAACATTTGCACCTGATGTAGGTCACTGATATTTCTCATCAACTGTATGAGGCAGTTCTGCGATGAGGCATCACTGGGGCTTGGATCTGCAATGTCCCCCAGAAGTCTCATGTACGTGAACATTATGGATTGTCTATGGAACTATGTGCTGTTGGGAGACTGGAGCCTAGTCTGGAGGGGTGGATTACAGGCATGTAAATTAGATTACAGGCGTGTAGTGGGGGCTCACCACACCTTCCACTCCTGGATCCAGGAGGGGCTGATCACTGGGAGGAGACCTGGAAGGAGACATAAGCTGCTTCCTGCCTTCCTTGAGGACTAGAGGACTAGACTCAACTAGCCCTGACTTGGGTGCCTGTCGGTGATGTCATGTCCACCTCTGCCTCTGCCATGTCCTTCCACTGTTGCCTGCCGCCCTTGAGTGGACTGTGACCTTCCGAAACTGTGATCTAAAATTAGCCTTTCCTCCATTATTCCTCCCTTAAATTTGTGTATGTCGGGTATTGAGTTACAGCAGTGAAGAAGTAACTGAGACTGGCATGTTATTTACAGACAGTACTATCTGGACTTGATATCCCTAGTGCGCCTAAGGCAGGCTTGTAGAAGACAAAGGCGTGGACATTTCAGAGAGAAATAGTTACTACTAACAGAAAGCGTGAGGAAGGCAAACGGACACCTTTGTGTTTAACCACAAAGAAGAGGGAACTGAGAAAGTCACACGTGACCAGCACACATGACTTCTCAGGGTAGATACCCGACAGGACTGAATCTTACCGTGAGTCAGTCTTACTGGTCATGGTGACAGGGGGAAGCACCAAGGAATAAACGCAGTCATGGCCAAAGCTCTTCACTGAGGCTGGTGACTGGTTACCACTCCAAGGACGAGGCTTCTGTTGGGACAGCGTGGGAGTCCTCTGTGCAGCAGAGAGGTCTTAGCCCGGAACAGTGATGGCATGGTGTTTTAAAGGTCTCAGTGGTCGCATCAATGTTAGATGTGCAGGTCCAGATGAAAGTGAACATTAATTTGAAAGTTCGCCACGTGGAGCCTTTCTGATGAGCTGTAGGCTCACGGTAATGAATTCACAGATGCAAGAGAGGGTGTGGCTCTAACCTCTGTAGCCACTGTGTCCCCCTCCTCCCCACACATCGGCCTCACTGTGCTCTGGTTCAGCGGGTATCCCACCAAGGACAGGCAGGCATTCGCAGCCACTCCAGCTCAGCCTCCGTTCGCAGGGCCATGTGACGTCTTGTGCTAGACAACCCTGTTTAAGAGCTTCCTCAATGGATCTGTGTTTGCTCTCAAAAAAAAAAGTCTTCTGATAAGGCCTAGTATCCAAAGAAGAGTGTCCTTTTGAAGTCACCCTTCCTTAAAGAAAGCTCTCCTTGGCATCTGACAATTGTTAGGATCAGAATATCGCTAGAATAATGAATGGCTGGCTCAAAAGGGTGCCCGGCCTGTGTCTTTTACTGTACAAAACAATAATAAGCTTTAACAATGAGGCTGTATGGTGTCGTCCAGTGGTAAGGGCACTTGCCCGTCAAGCACAAGGACCTGGGTTCGATCCCCTACCACCACATAAAAAAAAAAATTGCTAGGTGTGTTGGCCCATTCCTGTAATTCTAGTGTTTGGGAAGCTGAGGCAGACAGAGCGTTGTGAGTTAGAGTCCAACCTGAGCTCCACAGTGAGTTAAGGACCAGCCTGGACTACAGAGCAACTCTAAAATAAATAGATAAATATATAGGATTTTTGTTTCTGAAATACAAGAGCAACTTCTCTGCATGTATTTTCATTTTAAAAGTCAATACATATAGGTGTGTACATGGTGTGTATGTATGGGGGGTGGTTTACTTAAATTTGGCAAAAAATTTAAAGCAAAAATTTAAACCAAATTTAACCCAAAATTCTACCTACAAAGTCTGAGAGACTCTTTCATCTCTGCCATTGAATCTTTTTCAACTCTTTTTATACTTATATTTTTAATTAAACTGTAATATTTGTTCATATTTATGAAGAACATAGTAACATAATTTAACGCAGGTGTATAATATAGATTGACAAAATCATAGTAATTAGCATGTGAAACTCCAAATGTTATCGTTTCTGTGTTGAAAACTTCTCACATCTTTTAGTAATTCTGAAATACATAATTAACTGGGGTACACTTTATTTACTTTCCTGGGCTGGAGAACTTCGGGACGATTCCCCGTCATCCCAAACCTTTTAACCTACCTTAGCGCTCTCACGTCTCTCTTCCTCTTTTGGCAGTTAATGATGCTGTTCTGCGGCTACCTGCCTACCTGGATGTAGTCACAATCTCCAGCTTGCAGAGATGAGTGAAAACGTGGGCTCTTAGTTCTACCTATGGTACTGCATGGGCCAGGACTTCACCATTCTTCAGGCTGAACCATATTTTGTTGTATAGATACAGCAAACACACACACACACACACACACATATCCCATTATATATATATATATATATATATATATATATATATATATATCCCATTTTAAAAGTCCATTGATGGGTAACTTGGTTAATTTCTGTCTTAGCTATTTTGAAGGGTAATGTAATAACCGTGGTATAAAGGAATATTTTTGATATAACGACTCCATTTCGCTTGGATATGCTCTGTCGTTCGATGGCTATGGTAGGTCTCTTTTTGACCCTTCACAGAGCCTTCATCCTTCCGTCCACGTGGCTGTCTTAATTTACTCTTCGGATAACAAGGTGTAAGCTCCTCTTTCTCCGCGTCTCAACAGCATTTAGTGTTTCTTGCCCTTTGGTCATGGCCATTCTTCCTGTGATAAAATATCTCCGGATTTCCATTTGCATTTCTTTTAAGATTAGGGATGTGGAACATCACCACATGCTTGCTGGCCCTTGGTACATCTTCTTCGGGGAAATGTCTTTTGCGGTCATTTGACCATTTTAATGGAACTCTGTGTTGATTTTTCTTGATGATATCAGAATATTGCTCTTTCTTACCTATTCTGGATATTAACCCCCTGTAAGATAAAGAGTTTGTAAATATTCTTTCATTCTCTAGGTAGTCTTTTCACTCTGTTGATTGCTTTGCTGGGCACAAGGTTCTAATTTTGACACAATTTTCTGTCTAGTTTGGTTTTATTGCCTATAGTTTTGGAGTCTCTCAAAAATACCTGCCTATCTCAATGTCTTGAAGAATTCCCTCTACCTTTCCATCTAGGAGTTTCATAGCTTTATGTCTTACTTTATTCTAGAGAGGTGAAAATTTAACTTTCTCATCAAAACCACTATGTATTTTCCATAGCTACTTTATGTTTAATAACCAAAACCTGGAACTGGGCCAGATGTCCTTTGAAAAGGTATTGGGAAAAAAAGAACGAATGACATATACATATCATGGAACACTCTGACCACAGAATTGTTCTTCTGTACTCTTATCTGTTCAGCATTATATTGTGAAATATTTGAATTTTATTTCTACGCTTGAAAAAATGGAGAATTTTAGACATGCTCAAATACATTATTTAAAGAATGTGGCTAAGCTATGAAATTTTTTTGTTTTTCTAAGTAGATTTAATTTGGGAAATGACAGAAAGGGCAGTGTTTTGGGGGTAGTTTGTTTTGAAATATTTAAAGGAAACTGCAGAAGAATTAATACATCATATGCTAAGGTTGAAAAGTTCTACCTAATTTTAAAATGGTTTGTAGACAGCGTTTGGTTGTATAAAACAGAACTTTATATTTTTATATATGTTTATACAGTAGTTATATATTTAAGGCATAGCTGAGCATTACGGGGAGTGAAATTTTAAATTGCCCACAACTTTTTTCATTAGAAACAGCTATCCCCTATATCTATAATTCAGATAAATCTCTGAGCAATTATATTGAATGGCAAAGTAAATGTCAAATGACAAATTCTGTATGATTCATTTATATCATATTTTTAATAATGATGATCTTTTAAGAATTAAGAAGACCAGAGTTTTATACAGATGGGAACAGGCGCTAGAAGGAAGCAATATTGTTTGAAGAAAAGAAAGATTATCTTGTGTTAAACTTCGTGCTCTTCGCTGCAGGGTGGATGTAGTAACCTAGAAAACTGGTAATTGTGTAGAAATTAATATACAAAATAAAAAATGAGTGCAATTGAAAGTTGGGGAATCTAATAGAAATTAGTGATGTGTGTCCCTGCCATGACCGTGGCTGAGGTATTTACATATTTTGCAAAATGTTATAAATTCAGTAGTTACGCAAATGTGCTTGATACTTGGAAATTTTCAGGATCACTGATTTTTAGACAAACACACGATTTTTTCTACATTGTACTTTTTCCTATTTTATTAACATCCATGCTGGCATTTCTTATTTCCTTTCACTCATTTTGATGTCATTTAGTCATCGTTTCTCGCTTCCTGCTATAGAATCATTATATTCTTGATGTAAGACTTGTGTCGTCACCAGGTGTTCCTCTGCAAAGCACACCGGATGCAGTCAAGCCATTTTCCCTACCTTACGTTTTTGAGTTTTCAATTATTGTTCGGAATATTTGGGTTCAGAATCTGTGCGGTGCCCAAGTTTTATGCTAGGGAAAACGTCATTCTCCTGGTAATCTGAACATGTTGGGTAAACAGGATGTCATCTCTATGTTTCCAGGGATGTTACCCTGTTGCTTTATTGTCTTTTTAGTTTTCTTTTTTTTCCTTACTTGTTGGTGTGGTTTTCTCATACTGAAGCTTGAGTTGTGCTCATATTGGGTATAATTTTAGTACTTTATGAGGGATTATGCAGTCCGTTGTATGTGACAGTTAAGAGACAGCTTCAATGGGGCAGGGAGCGGAGTGCGCAGGAGGTCATGGCCGTTTGGACGAGGTATTCCATGTTTTCTGACTTCCTGTAACTATCCATCATACCTGGTCAAACCTGGCCTGTGTTCTTCTGATATCATCTTCCTTCTCCAGCTTAACTGACACACTTGGGAGAATGAGTCCTTGGGAACAAACCGTCAAGTTTTAACTGGAACCGCCTTTGTTTTTGAAAGATCACACGTGTGCGCATGTGCACACCCAGACGCCCCTCCCCGACCCGAACACGTATCTAGAGCTCAAGCTTAGCAGGTTTTTGTTATTTCCGACCTTTGTTTTTCACTGTCGTCTGCTTTCCAGGTTTTCCGTTGACAAGTCACTGCAGTTCTTTTAACTTTTATCCTGTCTGCATAATGCTTTCCCCTCGCTCCCTCATTTTTATGCTTATTTTCCTTTTTTTCTGGTGCTAAAAAGTTGATCCTGGCACGTTCGCATTTACTCTACTTGTGTGTGACTGAGTTTGCTTGATCGCTAGGTTGCTGCATTAAATTAAAAACGCTCAGGCAGCACGGACTTGCTGTTTCTCCACGTGTACCTTCCAGATCAGTGGTCATGTAAAGTAGATATCAAGTATGACTAATTTGGGGAAAAGACAGAATGGCTATTCCATTAATCAAGAATAAGACTTTGGTTACAAGAGACAAAAATAAGTTATACTGAACTACAGAGTGAGACCTTGTCTCAAAAAAAATATTTTACAGACAAATTTAGGCTTCTGCATAACTTTGGATGACATTATGAAAAATGGTCTTGTCTGTAGCTTTTGAATTCTAGCATGGCTTACATGTTAAGCATGTACAAACACATAAAAACAAACAAAACAGGGGCAAAATGTACAAAACTTGCTGAACAAGAAATTACCCGGTTTCGCTTCTTAAACAAACTATGTGTGATGGAATCAAGCCTCATGAAGTCTAATCAGGCTTTCTGCACACAAACCTGCATTTCCTTCTAGCAGGCTTCCTAGGTGGGTGGTTAGTCACCATCAGTACCTATTTCGAGTTTCCTAACAAAACAGCACGTTTGGGTTTTTTAAAGGATTCTACTTGATTGAAATCTCTCAAATCTTTTGAGGCTGTAGGATGTTTATCCTCATAAAATATGCAGTATGCAGTGTGCTTCACACAGGCAGAGATCTCAAAGCTAGTCGGTTTTATTGTATGTTTCTTCTACGTGTCATCTCTTATACACGGTTCCACCCCTCCTGCTAGTTTCATTAGCAGAATAAAACATGGCCTGATTAATTCAGACGAATTAATGTGACTGATCACATTTGCTGAATTGTGATGATTTCCTTGCATCTCCTGTTTATTCCATTTTGACTTTCTAGTAAGCTGGCTCATCTCTGATAGTCACGTATAAATTTCTGAGGAATTTGAGCACATCATTATAATTCTTTAAAAAATTCCTTCAGTGTGTTGGCCATATATGATATTTACAATAAATGAAAAGTTTATTACAGTAAAAGACACATTTCCAGGAATCTCCCCCAAAACATGGCCCTGTCACTGTCAACACACTTACCCCATTGTTCTGGAACTTTCTGAAACAGTTCTCAAAGTCTTTCATGATAAAAATAGGGTTAACGTGCTGCTATGTGTCCTCCAAGTAAACTCATAAAAACACAATGTGTTCCATGCATCTAATTCACCAGATCTGGCATCATGTGACGCTGACTCTTACGCAAAGTCAAGATAACTATGGAAATCAAAATATCCACTGTATATTTCTATCACATCTCATCTGTGTAAAATTGAGCCAGTTTTATTTGTCACACTGGAAACCCTGTGGCTTCTCTAGGAAGAGTTTGTTAGTGCATCACCCACGCGGCTCACTGCTTTTCAGCAAAAGTGGCCAGATGCTGTGCTGATACAAGTGGCTGGAGGACCCTGGGTAGGGACAGTCCCTGTCCTTTACGACTCATTAGTGTCTATGCCTGGACAATATACGACCTCCCTCTTGGGCTCTACAAAATCCATCACGCAATACGAAGTTGCTTTCTAGTGGAGACTGTGGATCAATGGTTATACCAGTATTCATGGCTTGTACCCTTCCAAATGGACATTACTTGGCTAGAAGGCAACTAAAAAAATGCAAGTTGTTTAAATGGCTGTAAGCTTGGGTATTCATTTGGTTTCCAAAGCCAAGGCCAGGCCTGAGCCTCCACTGGGTGTTCCCCAATCTTAAGCACAATTTCAAGAGAATTCTCTTTTAAGCAGTAGCAGTGAATATACTGTGGAAAAAATGTGAAGGAATAATCATGCTCTGTTAGGCTTTAGCATGGGATTTTACATTTCGAACAGGAAACAAGGAATTAGTAAAGTGGAAGAAAGAGTTGATGGGCATTTTAGTTTCATTTTAAACTTGTACCACTGAAGCACAGACATAGATTAATTAGTAGTTAATAGCATAAATTATGGTAAAACATACTTTGATGAAAGATATTGAAGACAGATCAGTAGATGAAACAAAATTCTTCAGAGATCAAAGATGATACTAGAGAGAATCAACCTTCTGGTAGGAAATTATTCCACCCATTTCTCTTTGAGGAGAAAATGGACTTAATGCAGAAACTGTTTTTAGTATTCAGAAATTTTACATATATATATATATATATATATATATATATATATATATATATATATATATGTATATGTATACATGGGTGTTTAACAATATGTAAAACAGGATTCTTTCTGTGGGGAAAGGGGTCTAGGACCCTCTCACTAAGCTATATCCATAACCATTTTTTCTTTAAAACTTGACAAAGGGTCTCACTAAATAGTTATGTTGCCCATACTGGCCTCAAACTTGTCCATCTCCTGCCTCAGCCTCCTGGAATTCCAGGATGACAGGCTTCCCGTACCATGCGCCTTAGTCACTTATTCATTGCTGGGACAGGATACTCGGCATCCACAACTTACGTGAGGAAAGTTTTATTTTAGCTCACAGTGTCAGAAGGTCACAGTCCATTTATGGGTGGAAGCACATGGCGGGAGGAAGAGCAGGAGATGGGCTGTTTACAGCAAGGTGGACGTAAGTCAAGTGATCAAAGAAGGGCAGAATTCCCCTTCCAGGCCATCCCCTCCTTCCCTTCCAGGTCAACCCCAGTGTTTTGCTCCCTCTGCACTGAGGGAGCCAAGGTTGTTAATCACCTGACCTCACAATGGGGAAATGATCTGGATTATTCCGTGGCCCTACAAGGGGCTTTCAAAGCGGTAGTGACAAGAAGCAGCAGAGTACATCTGAAGCCATGCCAGGTCAAGGACTCATTGCTGGCTTTGACCCTGGGAAGGGACCATGAGCCAAGCCACGTGGAAAGCCACACGAAGCCAGCGTGACAGAGCAGCTGTAGGAACGAACACAGGGTGGCCAAGGGTCAGGCTTGACCTGATAACTGTGCATTTCCCTGTAGCCTACAAGAAAGCTGAAGATGTCTACCCACATTGGTGGCTGATCAGAGACATTTTTTAGGTAACTACTCATCTTCTAAAATTCCTACTTTCCTCTTTTTAAACTACTGGGAGGGGTTTCAGAGGAGCCTTTCATAGGTTAGAGTATTCACCCTTTAGAGTTAAAGGGATGAAGGTATTTGTGGAAAAAATATCTGTGGACTGTGGAAAGTAATACATGCCTTCAATTCAGGCCCCTCAGAATACTTAAACAGGAGGATTAGGGTATTGAGGCTAGTCTGGGAAACTTAGTGAGATCCTGTCTCAATCAGAAGGGTGAGGATGTAGCACAGACTGGTGGGATAATATTTTTGGTTGTGAGTATCAAATTTGTTTTCCATAGTCTTTAGTGTATATGGCAGAAAAGAACTTCAAGTCAGTGCTCAGATCTGAAGTTTACAACACTCTTGTAGAGAGCAAACAGAATGAACATAGTGTATTGTTGTCTAATACCAAAATCTTTTCCTCCTTTCTTTGTGGTCTTAGGGACTGAATCCAAGGCCTTCATGAATTACATGTCCAGTTTGTTCATTCGTTATTATTCCTTTTTCTTTCTCTTTGGTGACAATAATTTGCGCAGGTTGAGGGTTCTGATTGTCCTGTCTCAGCCTCCCAGAGTGCTGAGAATATAGACAGGCATGCACCATTGCTCACAGCTTACTCCTAAGGTTTTGAGGAGATTCATTGAAGAGCTTGTCCCCAATCCATCATTGTACCCTAGCAGTGAGTCATGACTCTGCATGTGTGTGTGTGTAAGAGAGAGAGGAATGCCAAGCATGGAGACATCAGGCCTATTTGAGAATGAAAAAGAGTATCTCCAAACTGTAATTTTTCAGAAGACTAATCTGATGCTAGATTAAAGAGGATTAAAAAAAAATCTGCCTTCCCTATTTTCACCTTTTTACTTGGTTAAGGTTGACAGTTACTTATTAAAATTATATACATACACACACATGCTATGTATATATGCAAATTAATAATTTTTTAGCTTTGGATCTGGAATGTTCTCTTTAAAAAACACTTATGAATTTGAATATTGTGGAGGAACTGTGGAACCCTGTACTGTTGGAAGCAGGAACCTGGTTTGGCGAGGTGGATTCTGGGCGTGTAGTAGGTTTCTGGCATGTGGCATACTGTTGGGTCTGGAGGAGGTGAATCACTGGGGCTTAACCTGGAGGGCATGGAATAGTGAGGCTTGACCCGGAAGGGGTAGATCCCTGGGACATGACCTGGAAGGGTATGTGCCAGTTCCTCCTTCCTCTCTCACTTGACTTCCTGTCTGCATGTCTGTGACCAACTGGCTTTCTGCCACCTCTGCCTGCAATCCATGAATGGACTGAAACCTTCTAAAACTATGAGATAACAGGAATTTTTTCTCCCTTGATTTGTGGATGTTGGGTATTAGTCACAGCAATGAAAAAGTAACCAAGACAATAACTTCAATTAGTTATTTAAATGTCACAGTGCGAAAGACAGTAGATGCGTTTCTTGTGTATGTGAGCCCACACACCCTGCTGTCCATCGTGGCTTTTGAAGTAATGAGTGAAGTGTCGATTCGAGAATGCAGGTAATCCTTTAATTCAAAATACCCCGTTTCTCTCTGAATTTGTAAAGCAAATGGATAGATGCTGAAATGTCATTAACCTTCTTTCAGTTTGTCCTCATTACTTTGTTGACTTCAAAATCTTAACAATTAAGTTGGAAGTATTATCAGGATGAAGTGGATTTTTTATTAGCAATGTTGAAAGGATCGGTTTTCAATACCAGTTGATAATACTAGGTCCCAATATGCCATTGTTATTTCCTTCAGTTAATTCCTTTTGTAATATGTCTTGTCGTGGTTTTCAGCTAATGCACAAATCCAATTTTCTTTTAAGCAACACTGGAATTATCAAAACCAACACAAACATCTTCAAGTGAAATAAAATGTGGCAGCAGAGGCTGATATTGTCAGAATGTTTTTTGTTGTTGTACAGATTTGAATTGAAATAAGTTTTTAGAAAATAAGCTAGAAATTGAACTAATTTTCGTTCTTAACATCAAAGGATATTTGAAATAGATTCTGTTGGGAGGCTCCTTGGTTTCATCCTAACTAATGCTTTTGAGAAAGAAAGACATCAAAGGAAATTAAATGACATTAAATGAAAATTCTAAGTATACATAGCTCTCTGTCACTATGTAATTTAAACTTTAAATTTTGATATAAAATAGAAAAATATTGAGTGTTATGTTAGTGTGATTTTTTTTTCCATTAGTAGATAGGAAAAACGTCTGACATTTGCCACTAGTAAATATTTCCATCCAAAGATTGTAGCTTGCCTGGATATTTTGGGGGAAGGGCTTCATATGGGTCTTAGAGTTGTTCATAACATGACGCTGCTGTCCATCATAACATTTCTTGACGAACAGCAGGATTCTGACAATTAGGGATTCCTGTTGTGTGTAGAGTTTATGGGATGCTGTGTTAAGAACCATCAACTATGAATTAGAATATTGGGGATAAATTTTAACAAAAGTCTGAGTTAATTTTCAGAACACCCAACTTTGTGAATGCCTGAATTAAGAATCTGGATGTCTAGAATTTCATCAAGTTGAAGATCTGTGGAAAAAGGTCAAGTTTAATCGAGTTCTTACCTGTTAGATTTTACCAGTTAGTGGCGTTGATAGAATTTAATTTAGTGGCCCAACTATGGAAGGAATTGACCTTCTGCCCCAAAGTAATGACATGCCTTTAGAAACTTGGAAAATTGGGAGTCTTCCCTTGAGAAAGAAGTTGATGTCATCCTGTAGATTACTTTTGGAGAATATCCTCACATAAATACCCACATTTCAACAGTGAAAAGATATGTTAAATACATAGTTCACACTGTCTAGAGATGTCCCCAGGTGAAAGGAACAGCAATTAAAATATTAACCATAGCAACGAGATAAGGAAGAGGCAACCCACCCAGTAGCATCAGAATATACAAGATGGATGTTTAGTTACTTTTCATTCCACTGTGTGACTTTTCTCTCTGAATTTTTCAGTCTGAAGCCCAGGCCAGGCATGAACTCACTGTGCAGCCTAGGCTGGCCTAGAACTCAGGGCAGTCTCACTGAAGCTTATCTTTTCATTCACCAGATATGGATAATAACCATTGTGTTTGTTCTGTCATTTAATAAGAAATCTCTCCTCTGTTAAAATGATCAAGAACTGATCTGAAAAATTTATGTATATAATGTATATTTTTAAAAAATATTGCTGTTTTAGTTTTATTTTCCTGACTGCCGTATTGCATTGTTAAATCATTTTCACTTTTTATGCAAAGAAAATTCTGAGTCATTTTGCGGGTGACACTGAAGTTCCCTCTTGCACTTGTATAGCTGGCGTTTTGGCTTTAGAGGAACAGATGAATTTTCCTTACCCATTTACCCACAGTCTGCCTGCCCACATTCATTTATCCTGAGCACATTTGTGGCAACATTTGTGAATGTCACTAAGACATGCGTATTACAGTGAGTGAACAATTTCAGACTAGCGCAGGTTCACATTAAAAGAGACTCGGTGTCTTGGGGTATAAAACCAGGAATAATGAAGAAATATTGTTGAAAGTTTCCCCAAAGACTTGTATGTAGATTCCCCCAAGAGAACAATGAAAGAAACAGTTAGGTAACAGGGATCAGAGCAGGGGTCTCATATAGATGTCAAGTTTGAAGAGACTGGACACAAAAGAGTTAGAAATTTCTTTCAGCGAAGCATAGAAATTTGTTTTGGTCTATTTCCATCCACAACAGACAACATGTAGCCGAAACATTTGGTTCACAATCCACTACAACGAAACCAAGAACATACCAGAGGAATCAAGTGGTATCTCACCAAGCAAACGAAAGAACAGAGGGTTTTATATATATATATATATATATATATATATATATATAGGATCCGAGAATGTGATGAAATTTAAGAATAGTGGTAGTTTTGTTTGTATTCCTTAAGTAGAACACTGCTTTGGTAAATTCAGACCAAGGAGTCATCTGTGAAAAATCAGCAGTACGGTGACACACAGGATCCTATTTCCTTAGAAACCACAGAATAAGGGAAATGTGTGGTGCTGTTCAGAGACACTACTGACCTGAAATAATACATAGGAACTGTTTACCTGAAGCTGTGAGTCTGGGGTAGAAGTTGGGGATGCTTCTTGGTGTCAAAGCACCTCACATCCTCTGGGGATGTGGAGTTCTTGGTGGCCCGATTCCTGGAATGACAGAGCTCTTAAGTGACTAAGAAAGTGGTAGCCATTCAGAGGGGATTGGAATGACCTTTCTCACAGGAGTGTGCACTTAGGGAAGTCCTCTCCTGTCAGCTTTGCCCCTGGCTTTGTGTCTGCTGCCCTGTGATCTAGGAGAATGCCGGGCTGGGCATACGTCTGTTCCTACTCTGAGCTGATGTCTGCTCTCATAACTCGTGCCTCTTGCACTCTACAGTTCTTCTTACACCAACACACTCCTGGACACCCTCACATTCTAGATTGTGAAATTGTGATAAGGATAATATTGGTAAACGTTCATGGAATAAGCTTGTAAAAATGCAAAAACCATCCACCGGGTCAACTGCGTTGGCCTAGATAGTGTGTTGGAAAGTACTGATTTCAAATTGCTTCAGAAAAAAAAATCTCTGATATGAACCATGATTTAACACCACAGACTGAGAATCTAAGAAGGCATTTAGAAGACATTTCTAAAAGCATAGAATTTGATTTCTGGAATTTTCTTGATTTTGGCATGCAAGTATATTCTTGTCATTGTATATCTTAATATGAGTGCTCTCATAATGTCTGAAATTTTTATGATCTATTAATCACTGGTTAAAATAGCATGAGAATTTCCTACTTTAACAATTAATATTAGTTTAACGTAAATGTCACTGTTGTTTTTAAAAAGGCAATTAAATCTATGTGGCTTAGAATATTCTCTAAGCAACAAGTTCATAATTCAGTGTCTTTCACTTCATTTATGTAAGGAATATTGAATTTTTACCCTAAACACACATGATGATAGATTTGGGGGTGAGGTCATAGGTCAACAATATAGCGAGGGAATGTTTTTCAATAAATCCCAAGGGAAACTATAGAAAGTGTTTTCAAAAACCAGTAACATATGAACTTTCTCTCAACTGGCTGTCAGAATATCTAGTCAAGATGCTGACAGTTGAGAGGATTTAGTGTGAGAGTCACCACTGACACATGCTTTATGTCACTTGACACAGAAAACGGACTGACCTGAGAGCCTTTGAAATTGTGTGCTTGTCACTTTGTGACTCAACTCTTGTCACCAACACAGCCCCTCTGTCTACACAAGAAAGAACACAACTCTCTGTGGCTCTAGGGGTTGCTTTCTGGAAGGCTGTCAGGAGAGAATCACTGTCGGCTTACTGCCTTACGTGTATAGAAATTCAACGTTGTCAGAGGTCAGATATCAATCACAGAAAGAGGGGTGTGGAATGTCAGTGGCCGGGAGCGTCTTGCGTTCTTTTACTATAGCAGAAAGTTACTGCAGAAAAGCCACAGACAGGAAGTACACTAGCAATTGCGGCAATGGGAGCCCCATTGGTTGAGAGGGTCAGAATCTATAAATTAGAAGTACAATTCTCCTTAAATCAAAGAGGCTGCCTTGGATAGATCTTCATTTTTGGATAATGGGAGTAAATCAGCTTGCTCGACAGCTACACAATTGTAAGTGTGATTGTACTGCAAGCTAGAATTGTATTTTGTAAGAAGTAAGCCCATAATTTAATCTGTTGGAGCCATTTGCTAAATCAGCAGTCATACAGCTGTTTTTGATCATGACCCAAAGGTACGAGTGCACTAAAAAAGCGCTGATGTTCCAGTTCCCGTTTCGTTTTGCAATAGGAGCCATAGAGATAACACTGTGTGAGATG
Source organism: Ctenodactylus gundi (assembly GCA_004027205.1). Taxonomy (NCBI): domain Eukaryota; kingdom Metazoa; phylum Chordata; class Mammalia; order Rodentia; family Ctenodactylidae; genus Ctenodactylus; species Ctenodactylus gundi. Next base: position 199,656 of record PVKB01002783.1, read on the forward strand.
AAAACCTGAGGTTTCTTTTGAAATGTGAAAAATCCTGTGTCAGGGACAAGAACCAGTCAGGTTTATGACGCACTGTTGACAGGTTTCAGATCTCTCCACACTGGAAAGAAAGAACAAAAATAAACTTCTTAGAAATAAGAAAGGCACTCGGGAGAATATTGTAGGGAGAATATGCTCCAAAACCTTAGCCCAGCTCGTACCACTTGGTCGTAGGCCGCTTCGCAGCTTGTTGCGGGGTCCTGACCAGGTGCTGAGCCTGAGTGCTGGACTGTGGTGAAACAGAAGTGCGCATCTCTGTGTTTGCTGAAGCCAGAGAATTCCCAACAAGGACGAGGATGGTATGCATGCAAATAGAATTCTCAGAGGTCCTGGTTGTTGGTCTTGACTTTTCCTGTGTAGGTCAGAGCCTTGTATAAACCAGAGGTTGGTGAGTGGGAGGTGGTGACTTCGGTAGTCTGTCCACTTACCAGCCATCCACAGCTCCATGGATCTGTAACCCCTAATCAGCTCACCATGCTGGGCTTGTCGGAGTCGCCCTTGGGAAACTCACAGAATAGTTACTCCCAGGTCAGGGGAAACTCTAGTGAGCAGGGGAATAGACTACTGAGTTAGTTTGCTAGGGCTGCACAAGCAAATTGCCACAGATGAGTTGAGTTAAATCAAAATTCATTTTCTCACAATTCCAGGGCTGAAAGTCTGTGATCAAGGAGTCAGCAGGTTTGGACTGACTCATTGATGGCTATCTACCTCCAGCATCCTTATTTCTTCTTCTCATAAGGACTCTGGTCATAATAGATGAGATTCTACAGTTTGCCTTACTTGTCCCTTTCAAGACCTATGACGAAATACAGACTCTGCTGGATGTACTAAGAGTTAAAAATTCAATGTGTCTCGGAGTGTGGACTGTTAATCACATTACTCATCTCTCTTCACACAGTTTAATATATAAATCAGAAATGCACTCTAACATTGACTATTTTTGAAACTCTGAGAAGCTACTCCTATAAATACACAGATCTGTTTTTATTTTTGTGAAAATTATTCTGCATTTCATTTCGGTGATAACTTCTAGGTAATTATGTGAAAGAGTGACATTTTTATGAACATTTTATAAGATGTAGTACACAGAAATGCTTTAGCAGGGAATAAATTCATAATTTATAATGTCCTTTATATTACGGAAGTTTCAACTAGAAAACCAAGGAAGGCAAGGTGAGTTAATGTTATTGGTTCATGACAGCCAGCATCTGAGATGACGGGGAGCCATGTGAGATTTCGGCGGACAAGGAGAATCATGAGCCCATGGCACAAAGACCGTAAGGAGCACTAATGATTGCAGATTATCAAACGTAGGGACAACAGAGCAGCTGCGTGGTAACAAGGGCAACCAGGAGGGGCTACCATAACTTCAACCCGGATCTGCAGTCTCCACTGGAGATCTGCAGGCCTGTGCAAAACAGCCGAGGGTACAATTTCCTTTCCATTAGCTGGGCATATTGCAAATGGTTCTACGCATGTCTGAAAGGATTCCTCGTACTATTTCTAAATAGATTCAACTGCATGTAACTATGTCATTTGTTAAATGTAAAGTGTTTCCGATCACGGGGGAGGAAGTGGACGTTGGGATGATGGGTAGATAAACCAGGAGAAGGGGGAGATGGTTGCCTCAGAGCCTAAAGGTATCATTTACTGATAGTCTAGAAACTTGACATGTGGTTGCAGCACTTCTGGGCAAACATGCACTCAGAGGGTTTAACAGATTCCAAATTTTCTCTTCCTGAAGAGAATTTCTAAAGAGGCAACAGGACTTTGTGAGTTGAATGAGCAGGCATTTCCCCAGTGACCCATCCTTTTCTTCTCGACTTCTTACTCTTTTCTCACTAATTATGTAAAATGTTGTTCTTCAGGATTACAGAGTTCAATTTGCACAATTTAAGTAGGACGGTCTTCATGGATCTTAGATTTTAACTATAGGACAGAGTACTCTAAGGAGTCCCTTTAAGACCTCCTAAAGTCACCAAGGGACTCGGCAAAATGAGGTCAGAAACCTCCTATTGTGGTCGTTATTACTATTAAAAATTATCTTTAAAAAACCACATGGCCATGAATCCTTGCCGAAATTCCCCCCCCCCCCACATACACTTATGTATCTCATTGTTTTTGCCACTTTTTGAAGCAGTTCTGGAAGTCCTCTCTTGTGAGTGTCTTTGTGACCAAATATTTTGGTGAATGCTGCTTCCAAGTATCCTCCAGTAGAAAGGGCAGGCTTGTTAAAAACATGCCACCAGATCCGGCATGAAGCTACTTCTCACTCTTCCCCAAAGTCAAAATAATTACTTTCCTGTTTCTGGGACAAGACATTCAACACTGATGATCTAGAGGAGGAAAAGCTAATTGCCTCACGGTTTCAGTGGGTCCAGTCTAAAGCTGCCTTGCTCCCAGACAGAATGGTACGGTGGAAGGCAGTGCCAGAGGAAAGCGGCTAGCCCCATGGTAGTTGGAAGGAGGAAGATAAAAGAAGACCCAGGTTCAAGAACACACCCTCCCAGATCATATCTCAGTGACCCGCTGTTTCCAACCTGGTCCCACTTTTTAACAGCACACTTACATGCTGATGATCTCACTAATAAAATGGCACCCCCATGAACCAATCACATGAGATTTTGGGGAGCATTTGAGGGCTAACCCATAAGAGCTATGAAGTCTTTGTGTATCTCACATGATATGTTTGTTCACATATGTGCATATGCAGATGCCTGGTAGGAGATAATTCTCCCTCCATGGAATGAGGGGGTCTGGGTTTCAAATATAGAATGTCTATGTGAACATCGCCACTTAGTTCTGCTCTAGTGTAAGTCTCTGAGAAAGAAGTAGTCTATCGAATGGGGTAATTTACCCTTAATTTTTACCTTCTTCCGTAAAAACCCACTGGCTCAATATACCTATGTGGATTCTCTCCCTAATCCGGGGACACATTCAAACATATTCTAATATTGATGACATGAGTTCCTCTCACGCAAGGAGTCTCTTGTCCCACCATCACGTTGCTTGTGGTACTATTCCATTGGTTAGAAAGAAATAAGCACTTTTTCCTATTTAAATCTGAGATCCTCCAAGATACTAGAGATTGAATAGTTGTCTTTGAGTTTGGTGATTTATGAAATGAGCTCTGTTTAAGACCTACGATGGTGCAAGCTTGCTGCTGTTTAACATTGCTTAGATGTATAGAAGCCTACTAACTCACAGTTTATGAGACAGCATAAAAATAGACGAATGCATTTAACTTTCTTTGATCTATGATAATTAGTGAGATCCTGAGTTGTGCCCTCAGGGGACCAACATTCACAGAGGAAACCACTTACAAAGAAACAAGTGACAGCAATTTATAATTCAGTGATTTTTGAGGTTCATTAATACTAGTGAAGTTAAGTCCAGTAGAATCGAAGTAGACAGTGAGCTAACAAGGAACTTAGAGCTAAGCAGTGATTCAGCTGGAGTCATCTTAAAAATACCAACTGACAGATGATCAGGTTCCGGGTGGTCCCAGGATACGGCTCCAAACTTTGCCTGAAGGAATTGAACATGGGACTGTTTTTGACTCCATTTCTTGAACTTGAAAACACTGATATTTTAAATGTCTTTTTGAGCTCTCAAAGGGTGAACTTTGTAGGAGTTGTTCTGTTCTCATATTCTATCAGGGAGCAAAAAAAATTTTTTTTAATTTGGTATATGTGTCTCTAGAGTTGATATTAATATTTTAAAAGTTTTTCATATTTCTCACTGGCAAATGATGTCTCGTATAATTTATTACTTTGTATTACTCTTTGATATACTTCTTGAGTTGTATGTGGTATATGCATAGACTCTATGTTGGTAGTAAACGCGTATTGCTTCTTGGGTTTCAATTTAGAATTTATTTCTTAAAGCAAGATGGGTTCACACTCATTGGAGTTTTCTGGGTTTTGAGCAGACGTTTCTGAGTCGATGAGAATTGCTTTTATATTGCCTCTGATATTTGCTTTGCTTTTATTTCCATTTCTGTCTGTGCTGCTAGGATCATACTGTAAAAATTCAGGGTTGAGGAGTGTCTGGTCTATGGGCCGGGTCCAGCACAGCCAAGCCCTCACCAAAGAGAAGCGGTTTCAACCATCACTTTAGACATGAGTTCATTAAATGTTTTACTAAATATAGCAGGCTAATTTTAAAATAGATGGTTCTGTATGCCCGGCAATTGATACATATGACTAGCAGTTGATAAATATCCAAATGGCCCATAGCAGGCAAAATTCCCCCACCCTCAAATGCATATTATGCCTCTAGGGCTCCCCACCCCCCTTCTGTCTTTCCTTGGCTTTCTGTGTCCCCATGTGGAGCTCTTGGACTGGCTTAGGGCTTGGGCCTGTCGCTTACTCTAGACAACGCTACCTGAGCCATTGTAGCCGAGCTGGATCAGAGTTGGAGTGTTGGTCTTACCCTCTTCAAATCCTCCCCTAAGACAACTGTACAAAGGAGACTGATACGACCTTCTCTGGAGAACAGAGACGCTCCATCACTACCCAGAACAACCAGATAGAGCAGCCGACCAACAGTGGGAGAGAAAAACAGGAACTTCCTAGCCACCTCCAGCTGTAATTGCTGATTCTCAACAAATAAATGAGCATTTCTTACAGTCAACAATACTTTTTCTTTCTAAATTTTTTATACCTCGACCAAGAGCTGACACAGATCCACCCATTCATAACTTGATTTTTAACACTCACGTCCAAATTTTTAGCTGACTCAGCAACCCATTTCCTTTCCTGGCTCATAAAGAAACGATGGCTGTGGGGGTGTGTTCGCGGAAGAAAAGCTATAGTGTGTGCAGCAGTGTGACAAAAGACCTGAGTCATGCACAAATAAGCTCAGGGACATCTCCGGATCAGGTAATGAGCTGCAACGTGTTCATCTAAAAATTCATGAAGCTCAGATCCTGCTCAGCCCTTGTACCACCTTCGTTAGGAGGCTCTAAGGAAAAAAAAAAAAATTTTAAGCCCCTCCTTTCTTCCACTTCAAATCTTCTGCTGTTGTTGTTTAGTTAAATAACTTCTTGAATTCTCATTGATTTCTGGCTCAAGCTTTAAATTTAATTCGTTCCTTGAATGAAGGTGTGAATTTTGAACACATAGGGCAAATGATAACTGCTCATAAAACACTAAATTTCAGGAAATAATCATTTAAAAATATTTTTCTATCAGGATCATTTTATAGCACTCTACCAGTTGTGGAAATCTAAACAGATAAATTGGCAATAATCAGGCAGGGTTTACGGTTCAGCCAGACTGAAGACACTGTCAGCTTGCGAGATGGGGTGGCTTTGTGTAGGGCTCTAGGCAGGATTTGTCAATAACAGTGAATTCCTGTGGCATCACAAACTCTTGTGAAAAGACTTGAACCCGTTTAAAGAAATCATGGCTGCCTTTCCACCCTCAGCTTTCTCGAAGTCTGATACGCCTTCCTTAGCTCCCTTGATAGAAGAAGGGAGAAAAAAGCTAACTTGTTTTCCTAAGGTGAACCAAAAATATTACCTCTCGATTTGGTTTGAAGTTTCTTGTTAGTTTTCTGTACCATTTTGTCCTCATTCAGTCCTTGGTGGCTTTGTAATTTGGGAGGAAGAATGAGAGGCCTGGGTGACGTGAGGATTTGATGTGGAATTTTCTATTCATTTGTTTATTCATTTACCAAATGATTCTGATTGTCTATTGTATGTAAGTCCCAAAGAAACAGGATCAAACAAGATGGTCAAAGCCTCTAATCCTTTAGAGCTCACATTCTAATTATGTTCCACATAATAAATTGTCTTACACTTACCCCACAGAAGGTAGGATTAACGCATCTGAACACTTTTTAGTGTGAATGTGGAAAGTTTTGGCCCCGAAGCATACCCAGGAGGATGTAAAAGTTTACTCATATCTTTAGGGCAGAGTCTAAGAGTCCCAGCTTGAAGAAAATGGCTTGGGGAAGGGTGAATAAAACGATTCCTTTCTGGTGAGGATGTAACTGAGCCGAGGATTCCACCTGCCGAGGAAGGCTGGTTTCTCCTAAATTCATCTCTCCTAAGGCTCAGAAAGAAGCACACAGACTTCTCATGTCCCCGTGTGGGGCCAGAAGATAGAAGGTGGAATGGAGTCGGGGAGTGTTCAGGGGTCAAACATTAAAAATGGAGTCAAATTCTAAATAATAGATTCACAGCTGATGTGAAATATTAAGTGAGATATTATGGAAATCTCAGAGGCTGAGAGCCTCGGGTGGGTGTGGGAGACTAAAGTTGTACTGAATGCCTTGCTGGAGAGACCAGCCTGTGCCTAGAGGTCCTGAAAAGTGAAATGAGCCTCCTGGTCAGCATCAGTGACACGTGGACCTAGGGAGAGATACGGAGTGTCCCAGGAGCCTCGTATTGGAGCTTTGCTATGTGCAGAGATATGCATATATATATATAAATTTGAGTGATACCTTGCATATCATAGGGACATTCTCAGAGGTTTTTTTCTTCCTCCAAAGAGTATGATCTTGTACGTTACAGAATTGCTACTGGTATTGATTGGACCAGTCCATTGGTAACGGCTCACGAATCTAAATGGAGCTGAAGTTTTCCTTTTTCCTAGTTTTGGAGAAGGAACCGTCCTGGGTCTTACGCTTGTAATCAGGTGCTCTACCATGGAGCCGCAGTGTCAGGTCCAGAGTGACGTATCCAGCGTTAAGGTCCATGTCTGAAGTTTATCTGTGTATCTTGACATCGATCTTACCTGTTATGTTAGTGAGCTTCCTGTCACTATTTAGAAAAAAAACTACATGAAATAGTTAACTTACAAATATTAATAGAAACGATTTTGCCTTGCATTTTGGATTTTCTAGTACATGATTACGTTGCCTTGTGGACTTGGGACTGAGGCAAGAGAACACATCACCAAGAAAATGTGCGAAGGTGTAAGATTTCTCATCTCATGAGTTAGAAAACAGAGGGAGCATGGACGTGGCCACAAGGAGGCGGCCACTGGAGCCCACAATCCCCGTTAAAAGCACACCTCCAATCACCGGAAACACCTCTCTAGGGTCCACTGCCTCCTAATAGTGTCATAGGCTGGGAACCAAGATTTGAAACCTGGGCCTTTGGAGGACATTTAAGATCCAAAGTATGGGAGTTAGAGAATGGCAACAAGCCTCCTGTGATTCCCTCATGAGCAGTGACACTTACAGATGTCACTGTCTCAATAATGAGTTAGTGTAGTAGACGTATGTTTGTTCACCCAGCTTCAGGAGTATCTTTCTCAATTCATGGTCTCACTTTTTCATAACCACTGCAAGAAATAGATCAGTGGTGGCAGCTGCCGTAGGGCGTGAGGTCCTCAGAGGCGTCTCCCTTTGAGGATGAGTGCACCCTCCCACGTGGCCAGAGGGTATTTATACTAATGCGATCTTCCCTCATAATTATGATGGCAAAATAAACTCCCGTAGGATGGCCTCACATTCTGAACCCTGCCCTATGCTTAATGGAATGCACATCAAATAAAGGCCTATTTACATATTGATTTTATTCATTTATGCATCCTCAAGTAATTGGATTTCTTGAATCATCTGAATATCTAAAGGTTTCATCACTGCCAAAATGTATGGTCTCATAAATTAAAAACCACAACATTCCTGCAGCTTTCAACAGCTGTTATTAAAGAGATACTTGTAGAAAGCATTAAATAGCAGAATTTTTTAAAAATTCAGATTTTGGCCAAGATGTCAGGATATGGTGATATATTTAGCCCATGCAAAGTATAACCTAAAGAGCACCTTTCATCTGAGAAAAGAAAACTTGCAGCACACAATTTAACAAAACTTAAGAACTACAAAGTGTGTGGTGGCTACCAGTTGCCATTCTTCTTAAGGCCTGAAGCGTCTCTGCTTAAATTCTTCTTAGGCTTCTCAGCAATAACACAGGATTGAAAAATATTCGGTAATGGAGTAGAAGATACGAAAAACTGAAGCCGTCTTGGTCTGTGTATTATACTAAGAATTCTTTCGGAGACTAATACGGAGGAATTAGAAGAGGGTCCGTGCATTTGTAAGCACGGCCTGTGAGCACCAAGGAACCAAGAAGCCGTGGTGCAGAGCAGGACATGTGGACCAGGTTTCTGGTCTTCCGTACCTAAAAGCGCTCTGTGTGGGAGCCTGCCTTGTACATAGTCCCTTTCCCTCAGTCTCTACAACAGGCCTATCAGACTGAAGTTCCTAGACAAGTTTTAAAGAACTGTAGATGAATATGTCAGACATATGGGCATGGGAAGCTGGGGTCATCTGCATCTTCTTTTGACACTAGAACGATAGTCCTTTAGGACTTGGAGTTACCTTGCTAGGCTCTAAGCCTTTCTTAAATTTATCATATCAGGAAGTTTTGATACAGTTGCTGGGACAAGCCAACCTAACTGAATTATACATGTGAGTCCCATAAACAAACTGCTAAAGTTGACAAATTATTTACCGCTACAATCGATTTATCTTGCCTTAGCATACACATTAGCACAAAATTTATCTTTCCAAAACACTAGAATTTAACCAAGTTCGGCTTTCTCTCTCTGGAAATGTTATTATGTTATGAGTTCCCTCTGGAGGGACTTAGAGTCTGTGTATTGAAAAGCAGACAAAAGAAAAAGAGGACACAGTAATGACCTTCATGGCTCACAGTGTTATGGTAGTTGGTTTATAAAGGAGGAAAGAAATATCTCTGTTTCTAGATTGCATCAAAATCATATTTGGCTTTTCTAATAATTTTAAAAACTGTAGAGTACAGTAAGAAAGCAGCATTATCATCGGACTTCATATCCTGGAAAATCATTTTGATTTACTGATTTTTTTCCTCCCCAGTATATGTGAGTGGTCTGTACGTCCTCAGGAAAAATACATCCTTTGTAACTCAAAAATAGAGCCCAGGGCAATTTAGATGTAGCCTTACTCCATTTCAGGAGAATCGCGCACGTACAACGCCGTTTCCTCTGCTGTGCGTTATTTCTGTGATGGGAACAGGAATAAGGTTGAGAGGAAAGGAGAAAAGATATGAATGAAGGATAGAAGAGAGGTTTGGAAGTAACTGCCAGGGGCAAGGCAGCCTGAACAGGAGTCCTGTGTGGTCCCTCACCTCTGCTGCCGAGTGACAGAATTTGGGGCAGATTATACGTATCAGGAGACGCATGGTCATGGGCGAGCGCACTGCGGAAGCAGAGAAGTGCTGTGATCTGCAGTCTGAGGGAAGGAGAAAGGAGGATCTCGCTGTGATGTAATTAGACAGCGCAAGACCTGGTCACGTGCCAAGGCTTGGGAGCAGGAGCATCTGCGCCCAAGAGAGGGAAAGCAGATACTTCTAAGGTGTGTTGTGGACTGCCTGTTCAGGGCTGGGGAATCGAACCCAGGGCCCCGCACCTGCCAGGCAACTCCTGAGCTATGCCTCCAGCTCTGTTTTTCTCTTTTTTAATCATTTTTAAGATTTTTTTTCTAAATTGCCAATTTATAAAAAAGAAGGTGGAAAATACATATTTTTGGAGGAGGCAGATTGTGAAGAGAACACGAGTGGGAAAAATTATTGAAGGGGAACGAAAGAGATTAGACGGGATAAAAGGAGGGCAAAGCTTCTGCTGTTCAGAGGGAGCCCTGGAAATGCGGTTCCCTGAAGCTGGATAATATTAAACTTCCCTCTGTTATATGTTGTGTAAATGTATTTATTAATATAATCAGACCTCAGAAATACTTTTGAAATATTAAGAGTATTGAGGAATATTAAAAAACAATGAAGTCAGACTCTGGAGAAGACTCGTTACAGGCTGGGCTGAAGAAGTAAGAGAAGTCACCACTCAAATCACAGCTGAAAAGCTGCGTGATCTTTAATATATATATATATATATATATATATATATATATATATATATATATATATATATATATATTACCTTTGTCATCTTTAAAATCTCATCTTTAAAGGTGTCACTACCTCCTCAGAGAGTTGAATGAAATCTGTAATCAAAGCCCTTAGATGACTTCCTGGCAAGCTGATTTCTCAATGCTGCCACTGGAACCTTGAAATGTAATAAATACATGTGTCTTAGTCACTGAGCTTATCTTTGCTGTGATTTTATAGATGTGGTAAGAGAAAAGTGTTCAAGTGCAGGAAATGCATTACGTGTCTCTTAGATGGTTTTTTCTTACATTTAATACATATAATTTTATAGAAAAGTATCTGACAACCTTATCTTTGTGAGTCCACCACACTGTTAATCATCAAACTTGGCATGATTTATCAGAACCATCTTTGGAGATTCAGAGTGTGTTGTCAGCAAAGCATGTGCTCACTTAAGTTCCATTTCCCGGTCTGGCAGTCCTAGCGTGCCTGTGAGGAACACAGCGCACATTACACTCTGGAGTTCTTCCTGTGGTCCACCAGGCAGCCATTACTAAGTCTAACAGTACAATGTAATGACCTTGCTGGTCTCTGTCCTTCTGTGCTGTGATTATTATTTCTGATATATGTATTAAGGAAGAAATGTTAAACACTTCCGAGGTTGTGTAAAAAGTCATTCTCAAGGGTATATGGCTTAAACATTGGCTCTGTTTCTCTCAGGGTCCCAGATGACTCAAGTCAGGGGTGAAAAATTCTTTTTATTTTCTATGTAGCATATAAAAGCCTTTGACTACATATTCAGTTAAATATTCACAATGGCAGATATGGCCATCATGACACTGTATTTTTGTCACACGAGTTAGATTTAAGGCTGTTGTGACATTTGCTTTACTGTCAAGTGGGCTAGTTTTACAGGTAGCCGTCAACTGAATTGAATTTTTTTTCTTTTTTTTTTCTTTGGTAGATTCCTTGACAATTCAAAAAGATCGCCATCCTGTCTTTGCCCCAAGTTTCTGGGCCACGCTTCTGCTGTCCTGTGAAATTCCCAAGGTAAGTTGCCCCCAAAGTCTACAACCAGACTTAGCCCCCCACAGTAAAACAGGCTTTGGAGCTTTCACTGACACTGCTGGTTTCTGCCTGGAGACCACACATCTTTGGTGCGCGTTGTGGGCCTGTGCATTGGCGGAGGAGAACTGTACAGAGCAAGGTTTGCCTGATCCATCTTTACCCCACAGACCTGGCTCTAAACCTGAGGCAGGGCAGGTTGGTATTCAGCCACCCCAGCACACATTTCTCTATATCTATGTGGATACCAAAGGGGCATTCTGGACTTAGAGTAGCTTTTTTTTAATATGTTGAAGAGGTAGCTTGACTTTCAAAACAAAGACCGAGGGATAGAATTTTCTGCTACCCAGAAGGGGTCTTGAAATGGGTTGCCCTGGACTTGGGTGTCTGACAAACTCTGTAACGGAATGGGAAAAGCCACATTCTTTGTGATAGCGTGCATGTGTGTGTGTGTCAGTGGGTGGACGTGGGTGTGCGAGTGCCAGCAACTGAGCATGAACTCCCAGAAGCCCTTCAAGGCTCCTGTCTTCTTGCACAAGGAACTGGAATGCCGTGATCTTCAGCCTTTGAACGATCATTGGAACCACTGGGAAGTGGGTGTAATTTCAGCGTGCAAAGGACCCTAGGCCAGATTACAATGTTAACAACAAATCTCCTCCTCCTCCCAGTAGACATACAAAGCCGAGCTGAGAGTTGCATGATATAAAAGTGTGACAGGGTGAATCTGTGACTTCACACAGTGCTTAGCTTTTAATGCCTAGGTAAGGAACTTTTCGTTAGGATCTGTAAGAGTCCAGCCAAGTTACACCATTGGTTACTTTCCAAGGACACTGACTTCTTAGAAAAATAGTTTTCTTTTATGGTTCCCCTGCTGAGTCCAGTTAACTCCATATATTGGTGCGTATCACACATCGAAGATTATGTTAAGGATAGATTTGGAAACTGTTGCTGCGGGCCTGAATCTCAGCCCTCTGGAAGGCTGAGGCAGGAGGACTGCAAGTTGCCTCCCAACCTGGGCAAGCTGGTAACTTCGTGAGACCCTGTCTCATACTCAAAAGTAAAATGGACAAATGCGTATTAATAAAAAGAGCAATTTAGAGAAAACAAAACAAAACAATGTGTTCAGGACGTAGCTCAGTGTAAAGGTCCTGGGCTCGAGCGCCAGTAAAACCGTGGGACCCGGGAGCGCAGCTCCGTGTACAGAGCCTTGCCCCGGAAGAGAGAGGCCCAGGTGGGATGCCCCAGGACCAGTACCGCGGATTAGCTCGGCGTGCTGCCACATGCTGCCAATCTCAGCTTCCCAGAAACGTGGATTTCCCTGACTTCGAGGCCACCCTGGGCTTCATACTGAGTTAGGACTACCACAGACAGCAGAACAAGACCCTGTCGCCAAAAAAAGTTTGCATCTTTACTCAACACCTGCTCGCTATTCTTAGAGAGGCTCCAATTCAATTCTTTATAGATATGCTGAGATTTACTTTAGTCGTGCCTTTTGACAACCGTGTTGTTTTCAGTGTTTCCACTCGGAACAGGAAATTCCTTACCAATTTTCATTCTGTGCATTACGTAGGAGCGTGTTTCCCTTAAATCCTTACAAAGGTTAAACGTTAACTGAAACTCAAGAATTACCAATTGCACAGAGCCCGGCCAGTCTGGCAATTTAAAATACTTTGTTGTCTGTCTTATAATTTACATGTCTTTGATCAATAATGCCTTTATTCACTCTAGAGCAATAACATTATAATATATAACTGGCATAATATACATTATAACATAGTCGCTTCTGCTTGTGCAATACTTAGTAGGCTTTTTCTTTAATTCATCTTGCAAATTTACTTACGTTGCAAGTGCAGTGCTTCCTATTCATCCCAACTGGATATATTTTAATATGCCCAAAGGATTCAGGGGACCGGATAGTACCAAAGCCCACAAAGGCATTAGGTAGATCTTTAGGCAAATTACCAACTAGGAGGAACACTGACTGATGTGTCATATCGATAACTGTGAAAAATCAATTTAGATTCATGAGTGCATGGGTGTTGGGAAAGCAGCTTCTTGTGCTAATGGGAAGGAAATTTATATTCACTCTGTGCGAATTACTTTGAAGACATTTTCATGTGAAGAGACATGGCATTTCCCTAGCTCCTGACGGGCTGCCAAGAGACTAAGTTCATGCTTGAGCGACTGAGTCATTTCCACTCCATGGAATAATTCACATTCACTTGGGCATTGGAGAGATAAACAGTGAAAAACCCACATTCCTTCTTACAAGCATTTATTTATTTTTATTTTTTGCTTTCGAGTTGAACACCAGCAACGAAGCCTGAACGTTGCTCCAGGTTACTAACTCCCTCTGGCTGGGCTCCCTTTGATTTTTTTCATCTCTTGAAAGTAGGTATTTCATTTCCAAGCGCACCCTGGAAGGTCTCCATGAACTGGGTGCGGGACAGGACAATCCCCCCCACCCCTGGAGTCCATGGTTCCTCCACGAGGCTCAGCTTTGAGAGTTTTGTGTAGAGTGCGCTTCAGAAAATCCTCACTGACCAGAAACATGTAGGACATCAGGCCTGGAAGGTGTTTTGGGAGGATGTGTCTGCATCTTGGCCGAGTCCCAAGTTGAGGAAGAATAACATCAGCTGAAACAAAGCCTGGCACAGGCAGTAACTTCTCCCTCGTGTCTGTCTGTCTTGTATAAATGTTAAGGAGAAAGAATGACACAAACTTCTGATGGGTACTTACAGTTAAGGCTGCCCAAGGTTGACTGAAAGTCCCTGATAGTTACCTTGAAACTTGGTGTGTTTTTTTTTAAAAATTTGAGGTCTATAACCGATTTCTTGTGTAACAGATTTTATCATAGAGAAGTGCAGAGATTTTTTGTAATTGGTTTCTTCTGTTGTGTGGAGGGTAACTTAAGGTTTTTCTTTACTAATATGTGGTTTCAATGAGGGAAACAAGGATGAGTGGATAGGGACTACAAAGAAACCAGAAAGTTCTAGCGATAGATCTGCCTTGCAGAGAAGTGAGGATCGTTCTGTGAATTAGTCATATGTTTTGTTGCTGACATATATAACGTGAAGGAGAAGAGATTGATTGTGGCTTAAAGTTTCAATCTATGGCAAGCTAGATGGGAGGCATACACAGTGTGGAGGGAAGGCCCGCTAGAGGAAAGCTGCTGGCTGCAGGGTGCCCAGGAAGCAGAGAGGGAGAGCAAGAAAGCCAGAGGAATAGGAAGAGTCCCTTGGTAAGACAACATCGTGTGCGTCCTGCCCCTGGTGACCTTCCGCCAACCAGGTCCCGCCTCCTAACTGCAAGGTTGGCTGTGCACTCAATAGTGGCTAACCCATGGTCGAGTGCAGTATGCTTATGATCTGATTACTTTCTGAAAGCCCTGCCTCTGAATATATGAGACTTCTGTCCTCATTAGATCCCCAGGATCCTTTCTGGTAGGATTTTAAATTCTAAAAGAGCCAAACCACGGGTAGAACTGCTTGCTCATGGGTTTCAAATAAACTTTGCTAGGAGATAGATTTCATAAAGGAAATTCTTTATGGCTTAGCCTAGGGAAATAAAGGGACTCCTGAAACTGAAAGGTGGTCAGAGGACAGGGAGAAAAGCCACAGATCAGGCAAGTGAATGCAATGTCTCAGACAAGGAAAGGACCTTGTGCCCTGCCAGGACAGCAGCCTAGAAGTGCCAGACAATTGGTGACTGCACAACAGGTGAAGAGGACCCTTGGCTACAAGTGTCCCAAAGCCCAGTTGGTTGTGGAAAGAGGAAGGGCTCTGCAGCTGCGGGGCCTCGGAGGTGGAAGTGGGGTGCAGGAGTCACAGCCAGGTGGCCCTCTAGGCAGGCCCCGGGACGCGATGCAGAAGCACAGTCTGAGCTCCCCAGGAAAGAGACTTTCCACAATTCATGCTCCGGGGAATTTAAGGAAGAATGCTGGCAGCAACGCAGGGAACCAAGACTGTGGTCCCCCTGAAAGATTCGACCCCCAAGGAGGACCAGTCTCAGAAGGCCGAGACCCCTTCTTTCCCTTCCCCGCTGCAGCACAGCAAAAGCCAGGTCATCTGGGATTGGTGTGCCCACGGGGAGGGGAGGGGCTGCACCTTCGGACACAGAGCCAACGTGCCTGCCACGAGGGTAGAATCCAGGGCTCACTCCAACTATGTAGAAGCTGCAAGAGACACACTGGAGTGGTACGTATTCACAGCCTGAGGCACAGAGAGAGACAGGGAGCTGGCCAGACGCCTTCCCTTGGTTGGCAAGTTCAACGGTCTTAGACGGGGAGATGTCCCATTCAGCAATTTTTTCTTTTTTTTTTTCCCTTTTGACTTTGGTCTCAACATCAATGGTTCTTTCTCAGTACAACGAACTTGTATTTTTTCTGGTACTTATGTGTGTTTTCTTTTTCTTTTTCCTTTCTGCTTTTGAATCTCTCCCTAGAGTTATTCTTCACGCCTGTTTGTAAAGCCTTTCTATAAATTCTGGAGACCTACTCTTATTCCACTCCTAAGCCTGCTTGTTCCTTATTACCTTTGTTGCTACAGCTTGAGTGCATACACTTTTTTTGATCTGGGGTTGGGGCTCTGTCTTGCTTTTCTCTATCCTATAAATACTCCTCTGCTTTCTATCACACTTCCCTAGCAACCTTTAGTCTCACGAATAGTATCACCAATTACTGACTGCTCACAGCCTTACAGCTTGGCATGTTGGAAATCAATAATTTACATTTTTTTAAACAGAAAAATTTTTCGGTATTATCAACAATAACTCAGAGTTGCCTTTAATAAACTCTTCTAATAAGTCACTAGGCCATCTGTATAGATACCTCCTTTATTAGTGTAGATCATACTTCTCATGTTAACTTATTATGATCTATCAGTAGCTCTATTAAACTTACCCATTGATTTTGACAGTTGTGCCACTATTATAAAAGGTATAGTAGTTGGAGGATTGGAGCCTATTAAGGGGTGATAACTTTTGGTAGTTGGGTTTAGCAATATGGAGGGCTATTTTTATTATTGATGGTGATATAGTGCTGACATTTGTGGAACCTTTTGTAAGTGAGAATTGGGTTTATTTAGATTAATATTAAGTATATATTAGTTGTAGCATTAAACTGATTATTAAGCTCTGCTTATAATTTGTCAGTTTTAGGTTACAATATTGTAGATTTTCATTCATCTTATGGATGGTGGCATAGACATTGATCTTAGTTTCCAATATGTGTCAATAGTTAGCTTTTCCCTAGACCACAAACAATAATCTGTTTCTCCTCCCATGAACAGTGGAATAGATCAGGGAAACACCAAAAGGTTGGTCATTGAGAAGATCCCCCAAATTATTAACTGAGAAGCTAAAAATTAAAATGTGAACAAACTCAAGGAAATTCCATTGAAAGAAATAATCTAACAGAAGAAATATCCGTATCAGAGGCAGAGTTAACTGATACTACCTGATCTATAATCCACAGCAATAGAACCATGGGGACATGAGGCTGTAAGTCACCTGAAGAAGTGCTTGACCCTCCAGAAGGTGATTTCCTGGGCCCTGAAGTAGCAGAACCTATACAAAAGGAAATCCAAAGACAAGAAGGCCTAGTGTTCAAGCATTTCAAACAAATGTAAGATACGCTCACCAAATTCAAAGAGGATGCAATCCAACAACCCTCTTAGTAGATAAAAAGCTTAATTATAAAGAAGACACAAACAGGATAGAGAAGGAGATGAAAGAAATGAAGAAACATTGCAGTAGAGTAGTAAGAAAAGTGAAAGAATTCTAAGCTGAATTCCAAGATATGAAAAAACACACGGAAACATGGGAAATCTGTTCAGGCATTATGAGGACAGGTTATTGGGCATTAAAGATAAATTCGACCAATTGCAACAAGTTGTTGGTGACTCAGGGAGAAACAACTGCAGAATTATTGAGGCCAAGACAACATGAAAGACAGCAAAAAGGTAAATGCAGCAGGTTCAACAAAATTATAGCAGAAAATATTCCAAATCTGCAGATTGTAAGAAGACCAAATAACCTTGACTAGAGAAGATCTTTTCCATGTCACATCATCATTAAATTCCTAGACACTCAACACAGACCTTCTAGTCCAGGAGGTCACAGACCAGGATCACTCCAATTCTAGTGGAAAGTAAGTGTCAACCTAGAAAAACTATTCTTCAAAATACGGGAAGAAGTTAAAATCTACCATGATAAAGAAACCTTAAATTTAGGACCATTAGGCCAGTGCTACAGAAAAAAACAAGGAAAGGAACTGCAGATACAGAGAAACTAGCAGCACAAAATATCTCATAAAAAAAGAAACACACAATAGTGTGGAACAAACAACACAAAAGCATCATAAGGATGACAGGATGTAGCAAACATGCCAATATAATAATGCTCAATGTTAAAGGTCTCAACACTCTTATCAAAGGACACAGACTGGCACATTGAATCAAAAAATAAGACCCAACAATTTGTTGCCCACAAGAGACACACTTGACCCATAAAGAAACACAAAGACTAAAAATAAAGGATAGAAATCAATAGTTCATGCAAATGGATCAGAAAATAAGCAAAGGCAGGTACACTATTTTCAGATACAGGAGATTTCAAATCTGACAGATCAGAAGAGACAAATACGGGCATTATACACTGGTTAAGGGAACAATTCAACAGGAAAAAGTCACAAATATTATATCTATTTGCCCAACATTGGGGCACCTAATTTTGTAGAACAAAAGCAGCGGACATAAAAGACAAACAGAGCTTAACACAGTTCAGTACGGGACTTCAATATACCTTACGGTGACAGACGGATGGGAGAGCTAGACGCAAAATCCCAATTTATTGGGATCGTAGCTAAAATGCTAGATGAACAAATATCCTATATATTTTGATGATGTTGAAAATAAATTTAAAATATAAATAGCCCAAAGGTGTGAATTATGTAGGAAAGAGGAATTCTCGGGTGGTGCATCAAATATATGGTCATGTCTGTTTGGCTTAGATTGAATATGTCACACATAGGGATTGACAGTCCTCTTACCTTATACAAGATACTGGGGAAATTTACTTGCCAGTTCAGGTTTCATATACAGCTATTCTTCCATTGGTGGACAATGCATTCAGTAGCTGTATTTTTACAGAATTTCTTTAAGTGAGCCCTGAGGGTGTTCCTACTGTCAACATGGACAGCCTTCTTCATACTTTCTCAAGTCACAATCACGACCTAGAGCACATAAAAACGTGATGTTGTAATTATTACAATCACATAAAAACGTGATGTTGTAATTATTACAAACATCACTGGCAATACATGAAAACAGTAGGGTGTAGTCTCACATGATGAACTCTGAAGCAGTATTTCAATGGTAAAGCCCAAATCTTACATTAGTTACAGAACATGAGCGAGTGCGGTAAACGAGCCCTGAGCCTTTTGCCTCTTCTGATTATGTGCAAGGTGTCATGTGCACACACACATGTGTGTGTAAAAATAGTCCCTTCTGTGCATAAAAATTCCTGCAAGTATGTCTTTGAGACAGCTGCCAAACTCTGAAGCACACAGTTGCAGTAAAAAAATAACTGTCAGCTGGAAGTCTTTAAAGGAAGTAAGTAGTTAAGGGCTGGGTATGTGGGCATGCTGGTAGAGCAGGAGTGAGTCATGTAAATGACTGGACTTCATCAAACCTGAATTCAGCCTCGACTCCACTCACCCCTGGCTAGTTGGAGAGTTTGAGGTGATTGGTTGCTAGTCCGCTTAGCTGGCACTGAGAAGTAAATATATTTCTGCTGAAATAAAAAAATTAAAATACCTCATAGGCAATAAAAGTCAGTAGGTGTACCAAGAGGAAAGTCCAAAGCACATTAAGCCAAACTGAGCAGAATCCAGACAGCAATTTGAGCCGGCAAGCATTACAGTTAAATATGAATAAAGAGTTTTTGAGAAATGAGTAGAAAGATATCCGATATAAGTGGTGAAATGGAATCTATGGAAGAAGAAAGACATTGAGTTTTCTAGAACTAAAAGGCGTAACACCTGAAAATGCAACAAATGATTTAGAAACATATGTGGGAATTCTTAAGAAAAACAATCAGCTTTGTAAACAGACATACTAGGTCTGCATTCATCTGCTCTTCCCCCGCACGAGATGAACTTTATTTCACCCACTTGGGTGTTAGATTCTGTATTTTTATCATTTGCATAATAATATCTAGCTCTAAGAATAAATTTCAGGGAAATAATATAATAACCCCATGTTGTACCTACCACAGGTAACCTTTGAAAATGGGCGATTTTATTCAAAGATTGGGCTTATTTCTTTAAGAAAGAAGGTGTATTAAGATTTGAAGAAAAGAAGCCCATTTTTAATTATTTTTTTTTTTACCATTGTTGGTGTTTCTAATATATTCAGGACATGAACTTCCATCCCACTGTAGAGTTCGTACATATTTTCTCCCCCCTTTATTAGTGTTCTCTTTGTAATTATGTAAATATGTGACATATATGTATTACCTATCTATCATCATCATCATCATCAGTGTGTGTGCACAGCAGGCAATTGTCTTCAGTCATAAAAAGCTTGTTATTTCCAGCAAATCAATGGACCTGGTGAATGTCATGTAGAGTGACATGCAGCGGACACACACACAGACACAGACAGTGTGACTTCCCTCATGAGCGGAATCTAAAGGCACTGACTACCTGAAAAGCGAGGATAGATAGTGCTTCAGAGTCTGGGCACACGAGGAGGGGACAGAGGCCGCCAGTGGGCACAGTGGTGACATGTGACAGGAGAAAGACACGCTGACACTCTATGAGCAGCAGGGTAAACAGAGCGAGTCACAATGGACTGGATATCTTAGAATAGCGAAAGACCGTAAGGAAATGACGGAAATTTAAAATCCTGATTATGGTCATTTTCTTTTGCTGGTGGCTAGACCGTTACCCAATGCATCCATGCACTGAAACATCACCTCACCCTTCATAAATAGGAACAAACATGTGTGTCCACCAAACCGATTTTAAAATTAATAAGGGTTGTATGAAAGTTCAGAGTATCACAGAAAGCTGGGAGATTAATCAAGGACAGAAGAAAGAGTGAATTTGAAATAGAAGCCTAAATTGACAGTGCAGAGAGATACAGCACAGAAACAGGCCAGGTAACAAGGACTTGGGCACTTTTTTCTAAAGCATATTGATCTTAATTCCCGAAAACTTTCTCATACAAGCAATAACAATTTCTCTCCCCTTACACTGAGTGGAAGCAGGGGGATAATTCATAAGATTCTATAATTGAAGTCAGGAACAAGACTTGAGTACGCAATTCCGCTAGCATCGCACATACTCCACGAGCTGCCAAGGATAGAAAATACTAACTGAAAATGGCGTCATAAATCACACCATGGAACCGTGATAATGGCCACGGGACAGGATGTAAATTCACAGCTAGGACCTATTCAGTGGCATTCACTTAAGGTTTCCTAGCTCCAGATAGCATTCCTTCTTACCTGTCAGCGAGAGGAATAGGTCTGCAGGCAGTAGGGAATATTCAGAGGCACTGTATAAATAAATCATCCTGGCATTATTATATATGTATTTTTTGATAAAATTATAATCTCCTTGAAGCCAAAAGAAAATCCTAGGGACCACATATCTCTTGCTGTTGCTTTACTTCGACACAAGCCCCAGAATTTAAGATTGGAAACTTGAGGTTTTATGCCGAGTTCAAAATGATATATCCTGAGTGGGTAGGTCAATTTTTTACTTGAGTCATATGAAAAGATCATACATGGGTTAGACAGTGAAGAATTTTCAAAAACGAAAAAGCCTTCTAGGTGTTTGTTTTTAATTTTTAGTTTTATCTGATACAATACTGCAATGAATTAGAATCATTTTCATTAGATTGTAATTATTTCTGGAGTGAACCCAAACTTCTGTGCAGACTATAGGCACCCCTTCCAGTACACACCCAAACACACATACACACTCACACTCCTGGGTTCAAGCTTGAGTCCTGTGGCTAGAATGCCAACGTCCAAGGTGATGGGGTCTGCGGGGCCTCTCCTTGTGACCCCCTTCCCACAGTGAGAAGTCTTCCAGGACTCAGAGCCAAGGCCTGGACAACCACACACTTGGTTCCGCCCCCTCTGCTGCTGGCACGGGGCCGTGTTCCCTGCTCTCCCTTGCTGAATTCCAGGGCTGGCCCTCGGCCACTCACCTCAAAGCACAGCTATGCATTCACTGCTTTGGCTCCCCTTGGCACAGGAAGAGAGTGGTGGGCATCTCTGTGCAGTCATCTCACATCCCCTTTCTCGGTTCTATCTTTAAGAACGGTCCATGCTAGCTCAGTGATTGGAAAACATAGTTTCCAGAGAGGGTCGCCTGACAGCGGTCCCAGCCCCACGGAGGAGGGGATCGACGTTTCCTTCTCATGACCATGCTGGACTGTGAAATCTAGAGAAAAGAACGTTTCGTGGCATGGAATACTACACTATGAATGCCCAATGGTTACTCCAGGCTGGTTTCCCTCTCTTGGTGTTTTGCACAAAAATGAATACAATGTAGGCATTTTAGTCACAAAGAAATGCATAATATTCTTTAAAAACTACTTAATGACATTAGGCACCTTAACTGTATCCATGGCATTTAGGAATATATTTTAAACCATCTACTAAAATTATAATTACAAAATTTATCTCACATTTTTGAGACAAAGGTAAAACAAAGGTATATGTATGGATGGATGGATATATATGTATGCATACATACATACATACATACACCTTTTAAGGTCTGAAAGGCTCAACATTGTAAACATTTTCATATCTGAAAAACATATCTATAGAACCCATGTAGTAGCAGCGAAGACTGCAGGAAGTTGTTTCACTGAAACTGAAAGCTTCTTTTACAACCTTAAAACAGGCAAAATTTGACTAACATGGACTACGAGATATCAAGGTTTACTGTAATATCCTAATTAGTTAAACAAATTGGTGTCAGTGGGAGAAAAGACAAATCAACAGGTGGAAAGGAACAGATTGCCGAAACGCTTAACCGCACATGGTTGTTGGGCTCACAAAGATGACACTGAAATATAGCGAGGGAAATGACAGTCTTTTAAATAATGATGGGGGGATTCTAATACATATAAAGCAACAAGTACCTCACAGAGCCAATTGGCCATCTCACTGGCAGTTGTCCTGTGAAAGATAAAATGCCGTGAGGACACCAGGGTGGCGGCATTCATGATTTTGAGATAAGCACAGACTAATTCAAGAAAATAAAAATACATAAAATGTTTTCCTAGTGAAGATTCAGCTCATTAAGACTAATGCCTTTGGTTGTCAAATAATTCTCATCCAACAATAGACTTGCACCCAAAATAAAAAGTAAGTTCAGATACAAACAAGTATCTTCTCAAAGAAGAGGCAAAAATAACTCTCACGTAGGCGTTTCACTCGTGTGGATGACCACACATCCAGAATTTGTATGGGCAACTGTAGAAGTTGTCTGCAGTAATTTTCAAATGAAAATAAGATGCCCTAATTGGCCTAACAGAGTAGACGACGCATCATGAATAGGAACTGACACTACCAGCGAGTAACTAAAATGCTAAAACACTGCAGGCTGAAGTAGAAGTGAAAACAAGGAGTTTGGGAAAGATGCCCGAATCAACTACACTGAATCGAAGCCTACTCTGTGGTTCATCAAGTCGGCGTGATGGAACCTACCTCACACACCTCGTGAGGCCAGAAGTCACCGAATAGCTTGTTCATGGCGGCTTTCAGTAGCATGTTTCTTTAGAGCAAAGAATTGCAGCTATGTTTACCAACAACAAAACGGGTCACATTTTAAAACTTTAAAAAATGGAACGCCAACCATGAAAAGAAAAGACCCAGCTAGTCCACCACATCATGAACGTGCTATTCTGTGATGTAAGTATTCAGGACGTCTGCTCTCATGTGGTGGGCAGCCCAGAAGCTGCTGGAGTGATCGATCACGTTCCATGAGGTTAACATGGCTTGACTTGCCTTGTGAAGTTCCTCAGCCATCACATGCATCATACGTGAAGTTCATTGTATGTCTATTAAGATCAGTGGAGACGTCTGCCAAAAATCTTCCTGGCTTATACTTGGCATACTATTTGTTCACCAGAGGCCATGAGCGCAAATGCCTGCCAGGCCTGTGATGCAGCTCAGAGATGATAAAAGAGAATAAGCCACCCCGACCGTGGCTCCTTCCACAGCCGTCACAGGATCACACTTCCAGTGTTGCCATCAAATCAAAATTATACTTTGGACGAATGATCTAATTTTACATGTCTCTTTCCCCCCAAGACAGCATAACACTACAAAATATTTGTTGTGTTCAGGGGAAAATGTTTCTTCCTTGCTGTGACATGATGCGATTGCAGAAAGATGAATGACGAATGTCTTTCTGGGGTGCGACTGGGAGGGGGAGATGCAGACTTACTTGGAATTCGGAAGAGTCACAACGTCTGTGCAGTGTTGAGCTTGTTTTTTTTGTGTGGCCTATTTTCCTCATTGTACCTCGTCGGCTTTCCCAATCCTTTTTGTTCCGTTTTCCAGCTCAGCTGAGTGTCTTGAATGTCATTCTGTACGGAGTCATCAATATGGAATAGTCACAATCCAATTAGTTGCCAGGGTATAACCTCAGCTACTATTGCTTAATATTTATGAAAAACTGAGTTGAGAGACACAATGTTTATGGAAAAGTTTCTGAGAGTAAGCAGTGTATTAATACGCCTCAAAGCTCTCATGGATACCCATAATTTAATGCAGCCCACCATGAACCATCACCCATACTACATAATTTCAGCACCTGTAGTACAAAGGCAATTACAGAACTGCGTGCTGGCAGGAAGCCATACACATACAATGAGCATATAAGATACATTCCTATGGCACTGCTTCTATGCGACACAGTTTTATTCCTATGACAGATTCCCAGAGAAATATCTCTTTGATCTGGGGGAAAGTAGAGCAAGGCAGTGAGTTGTTTTTGTTCCAGGGTTCTGCAATTCATATGCAACCCTATGTCCCCACAGAGGAGCACCTGTATCTGAACCCACCCGCTGGAAAGGCATAGTCCATGTGGAGATTTTTGCTGGCAAATTAAGCTCATTCAGTTACGTAGAAAACATGTTGAATTTTTGTGCTGTACACTCATGACACTTTTCCATCCATGTGCATACGTGCACAGGTCAATTAAGCAGAATGTAATTTTTCCATTTTGATTAAAAAGTATTCTTGATTCTTAGTGTGTTTTGTAGACTCGTTGAAACATACAACTTTAAAGTCAGTAAGGAACACACAAAGTACCACGAAGAAACCATTAAGATCATGCTCAACGTGGGTTGTAGTAAGTCTCAAAAACTTTGGCAACAAAGAATGTAAAAACATAAACCAACTTCCCCAAGAATTTTGGCAGAAAAGGCATTTAAATATGTACATAAAATGCCTACCGAAATAACCGCTGAACTTAGTTGTGCTAAAAATCCAAAGTACAGCAACCTGAATATATCACCATTACATAATTCTTTAAGCCTAATTTGTGCTTTCTGCTTTCCTGTGCAGAGGTTTGAGAAAAATACATTTGTTGTAAAAATAAGGACAGGAAAAACTGTCATTTTAACATATACGTCAAGACTGAAATTCTACTCACTCTTACAAACGAAGGAAGGAATGTGTTGAATGAACAGGAAAGATGGCTGACCTGAAGCCCCAATGTGAGACGAGGAAAATGAGGCAGTCTCAAAAGGCAAAGTGCAGAATACGAAAAAACTCGGAATCTTACAATATCAACAATGCAGAATACAGAACGCTCAGTATTCTCATTCCTGCGGACTTAGTTTCAACTTTTCCACATAAATTAGTATTTAGATATGAGTAATAGTATACATACTATCCTTTTCCACTTTGAATGAGCCTATAGAAAAAATATGAAGACAGAACTGTTGATACTATGACATGTAATGTTTTCAATTCAAAATACTGAAAATGTAAATATTAAAATGATAGTAGCAACGGTAGCTGGAAATGAAGGAGGAGATTGGAAAACGAGAGAATGCTGTAGGGGCATGAGTGGCATCGTCCCACTCAAGAGGACTTTAAAATATTTCCAACACTGTGCTTTGAAACAACTTATATAAATAAAGACAGTGTTGAAATACATGATACCTAAGGGCAGTAAATGAAGAAATAGGAAGATTTTATTTGAGTTAAGTTCCTGTCTGTTAAAGCACAATCTCGGCTATTAAGAAATGGGAAAATGGTCATGTTGCAGGCATTTCATGAAGGGGATTAAAACAATTCCTGAAAGGCGTCACTTTTAAGGAGTAACTGATGTTAGTAGAGAAATACCATCTGCACTTTGCATTCTGTGCTCTACTCTTTAGCCATTTGAATATACTATCTAACAATTCATTTTTAGGAATGAAGCGTTATAGTTTGCCTTTGCACCCATTTTTTTGCTAGTTGTTTGCAATTACTTTTGTGTTAGAAGAGCGTCTTGGTATAGAATGACACCATAATCACAGAATAGCTGGTGAGATATCCTTTATCAGCAGGACCTAGGTCTGGTTACATTAAATAAGAATTTAGACATGGATCGCCCAGTTAAAAATGTATTTGCTGCATTTTGGAATTTGAATGTCCCCCAGAGACCCATCTGTAAAAGGTTTGGTGCCACTGGCAGGTGGTGGAACATTTAAGAAGTGAGGCCGGGGCTGGCAGTGACACTTCGTGGTTAGGAGCTCTTGCTTGGTGAAATGCCGGGAGCTGGGTTTGCTTCCCCAGTCCCATGTAGGATGGGTGTGATGGTACACCTGCAGAATATAAATGAATAAATAGAAAATAAAGGCCCACACCTCCGGGTCAAAGTATTTTTTTTAAAAAAAGTGAGGCCTAGTGGAAGAGCTTTAGTTCACTGAGGACACACCCTTGAGGAGGAACCTGCGATCTCTGGTCTACTTTTAATTCTCTCTCAGTTCCCTGGCTTTGGATGTAACTCGTTTCTTTTTGCCATGCACTCCTGCCAGGATGAGCTGCTTCCACGTGAGCCCCGAGCAAGGGGCAAAGTCATCACAGAATGGAGCGCACACCGCCAGGAGCTGAGCAAACCTGTCACTGTCACTGTGCCCAGTACCATGCCGTAATGAGGAAAGGCTGACAGTGCCATCTTACGAGTGCTGCTCTCCGAACGCTTTTTCATACTCCCGAGACATATTTAAGCAATCGGTTATTAGGCTAAATTTCTTTTACATTGGTGTCTAGTTCATTTTGTAGATCTTAATATAGTTTACAGCAAGTGTTTCATTATAAAATCAGTGATGCACACATGCGCAAGTGATGCCAATGCTAACTCGATTTAAAAGATACTAAGACATGTTGGCAGACTGGGGGAGGGGGGCATTTTAACAGCAATCACAGCCCAAGTGTTCATATCCCAGTTGTGGTCATCTACCACTCGTGTCAACAGCTTGCCTACGGGCATTTCCTTCCTGGTCCCATAATGTGGGAAATATGTATGTTGTCCTGTAAGTAAGAATGCTTGCTAAATTCTGTGATGAGCTGAGGGAGCTTCTCGTGAGTACAGGAGAAGCCGCTGTGCCGACACTCTCCAACACAGCAGTGAGCAGTCTGCATCCTGATTTTGAAGATTTACCATCACGTTGCAATGGCATCATCCCAACAAAAAACATTAAATTTGAGAAGTAGATGAGGCTGGCTCATTGCTTCAGGCCCCTCTACATATCATGCACCGTTGAAATTGTAGTTGCAAATAAGAAACAACAGGAATTAACTTTCTTCGGACTGAAATCCCATTGATGGAGATTTCACTAAGACTTCAAAAGAAAAGCCTGACGATCGAATCATGAAATCTTTCACTGAATTATGTGGCAGAATTAATTTGAACTGAACTCAGAAAGGTAAGCTTATTGATACTATGTTTAATCAGTGCAATGCGTTCTTCTTTCAGGAACTACGGTAGATCAGTGTCTCTGAGATGCCTTTCCAGTACTGATCATCTGCAATGCTAGGGAAAAGAAATGTTCTGAACTGGCTCAATGGATGATTTAGGAAGAAGAAAAACAGGTACAATTCTTAAAAGACGGCAAAAGGAAAGAAGGAAGAAAGGACATTAGTTGGTGGGTGTTAGTTGGTTTATTAGTATAACAAGTAACTGAAATAATCAATTTAAAAGAGGAAATATTTGATCTAGTTCAGTCCTGGTGGCTCCAGTTTATGACTGACTGGTGGTACTGTTGAGGGCCTTCCATGACGTAGCACTTTCTGGTGGGAGTTCGTGATGGAGAAAGCCCATTTACTATATTGTTGATGATGAAAGGGTGGGAGACCCACACACCAGTGTCCTGCAGTGTCTTTCAAGGACACACCTTCTCATTGGGTAAGACATCCCACTAGGCCCACTTTTCAGGTCTCCAGGACCTCCCTTAGCACCACTAGATGAGGACTGTTCTTAACCCATGGGGTCTTTGGGGATATTCAAGATCCAGACTATAGCAAAAAGAGAGGGAGGGGAAAAAAGAGGAAATTCAAGTAAGACACAAAGCTCACAAATACCCTGAAATTACCTGCCAGGGTCCTGTGGCTTCTCAACTTTGATCTAAATATGATCCTTGCATGTGGAGAACAAAGTTTAGTGCCTAGAAGTTCAGATCTGAGCATTCTCTATAACAAAATGTTCATATGGTAGGATGAATTTGGAAGAGTTTCCACCCAACTTTTTGAGATACTTTTGAGTAGAATTTATATTCTTTAAAAGTTTGGTAGAATAACAGTGAGACCCCTCAATCCTGCGTTTTTGTTGGTATTGGGAGACTTATCGTTAGTGATTTGACTTCATGGCTTGTTATTAGTCCAGCTAGGTTTTCTATTCCTTCATGGTACAATCTTAGGTCTGTGATCCAGAAACGATCTATTTCTTCAAGGTTTTCCAATTGTCTTCATACGGAAGCTAATAAAAGCCGTTCTCATGAAAATAAAGAGCGAAACAGCGGTTAACCAGGGGCGAGGAAGCGAGGAGAGGATAGTTAGTGGTTTCAGAGATGCAGTTGGGTAGAAGGAATCACTTCTGCTGTTCTGTAGCACAGTAAGGTATGTGTGGGGGAACTGAACTGAGATATCCCAGAAGGGTAGGCATGTGAATGGGTGCACTAGAAAGCACCAGAGGGAGGCAGAACACTCTAGAACCTGTCTACTTGCTAATGTCCTCGGGGGTCATGGAGAGCTGGTTGCTCCCATGCAACTGGAAGTCACCCGAGAACATGGTAGGCTTGATAATGTAATTTTTGTTTGCTGCAAGACGCTTCATTTCCATATTTTGCCATCATAATTAACAATCTCAGAAGCAGCTCCAATTTCTTTCCTGTGTATGCTGTCTCTTCATCTAAATTTGGGAGTGGATTCAGGAAGCCATCAATTATTTACCATGTTTCTCTTGTAAGAGAATTTTTCTAGTTTTTACCTGATTCTAATCATTCTCGTCTTCAGGAAGCTGTTTTCGCATATACTAATCTTTCCTGCATGTTTATAATTATTCCTGAAATGAGTCCTTTTTCTATTACAGAATGCAAAGGTCAACTTAATCCGTTTTTTAAAATTTTTGTGGCCCTCAGAATGGAATCCAGAGTCTCACGTATGCTAGCTAGGCACTCCTGCTTTCTTTTTTTCCTCTCTCAGATGTTAGGCTGTTCTTTGTAAAATAACACAAATACATGCATTGCTTTCTTCTTAAATGCAATTAAGTGACAGGCACAATTTCAATTCCGGAAATACTGAATGTCATTGCAAACCACTATTTTAAATTCCTGTCAGCTGCCTAGGAAAACAGCATGTGGTTTGAGATCTTGGGAACATAGTTGTATGTGCAATGCAAGAAATATCTAAATTGTTAAAATACCAAGCATTTGGTTTTTCCAACGTTACCAATAATTTCTTCCCCCTATCAGAATGAGTGTTCCTGACATAATTTTATGATCACTCTAAATAGCAGTTTCCAGGAGATGGTGAGGACCATCTGAAAGAATACTGATGTTTCTTCAGTCACTGAACATCATCTGCTGGCTAACCATGTTGCTTAGGGAAAAAGTGTTTTTTTTTTTCCTAAATAACATGCCAATGTGACATGACCCTACTGATACAGTTGTTAATTCAGATGAACATTTTTGATTCAATTTCAGAAATCACCTCTTCATGTTTCTTCATCTAGATCAAATTAGTGCCAACACCAACATTCTTTAACCACCTAAGTGTAAATTTTTGCTACTAAAATACATTTTGTAAAATGTCCCAAGAATTTAATTTTTGCTATGTATGATGACTTATGTGACACCCTATAGTTTGAATTCAGAGTTTAAAGATTTTTCTGATAGCATTAATTTTATTTCAAGTATTATGATTAATCCCGAGCAAAGCTACTTTAGACTGTATTTTGAAAATGTATGGTGGTCTTTGGGAAACTCTGTAGAAAGCCCTTTTATCATTACCAACTAATATAAAAATCAGAAACAAAAATGTCCTTTCACTTACAACACTTTATAATGTAAAAATATTAATGAACTTTAGAGGTCAGGAATATGGAACTTCCAAGCTAAATATTTTTCTCAACTTGTTCAGAAGTAATTGAAAAAAATAATGTGATAAACAGGAATGATGTGGAAAAAGTGATTATTCAAAGACTGGATTAGAAAGAGAGAGGCCTTTGCTTTCATAATAGTAGAGGGCAATGACATTATATTTTATTGTCACAGGCTTTTTTTTTTTTTGACAGGGTCTCACTGTGCAATCTGGGTTGGTCCGCTACTCTCTATATAAACCAGCCTGGTCTTCAGCAGCCTGAGGGCAAGTATTTCTATTTGCAAATAGCTGTACTAGTAGCTTTCATCAATGTATTACACAATGATTTCTCTTTGTTACTTAGTGATAGTTCTTATTATAATAAACAGAGTTACCTAAGAAGATGCAAACTTAGAACCTGCCATATGAAAATTAGGCTAAAAAGACATTTTTATTGTTACTTATAAATAAGTGCAATCAAGTTTCTATGGATGTGTTGAACACAGTAACAACTTATTTTGTGGTTATTTTTATTAAGTTTTTATGCCCACATAATTTTCCACATTAACATTGGATTTAGCTTCATTTAAAACTGTAGAAATATTCAATATTTTATTGGAGGAACTAGTTAACAAGAATTAGTAAAAGAAGGCAACAGCCCAAGTAGAAGGTAGAAAGACAGAAACAATAATAAACCATCCACTAAAATATTCTATGGAAATCTCTAGCCAGTTGTCTCAGATATACAATTATATTTCATCAAAATGTCCTACAGCTCAGTCAGTGATTTCACTTTGAGGCTGTCCACAGACTCTCCCACAGCCCTTGATTTTTGTGTTGAGTAATAATGTTTCTCATCTTCTTTGTCTAGAATCCCTGATGCTTAACTCCAATCTTTTAAATAAATTGTAGATACCTCTTCACATTTTAATGATGACAATCTCCCATGAAGCCATATAAAACTTCATTATAGGAACATATTTGTCTAATGAAGCTTGTATGATAAAACACTGACTATGCTTTTATGATTGAAATAACTAGCTTACTATATAGTTTTAGGAAATCATTCTCCCAAATCTCAAGTCTGTTTCAGGAAACAGGGCTGTTTTGCAACCGGCTGACAGCCCCACATCTCCTAGGCTCAAGCCATGGCACTACAGGAAGAAAAAAGCTCTGCGTGACGGAGCAGGTTAGAGACCACAGGGCACACTGTCTCACGTGCTAACACAGGTAGGTAAGGGAACCTTAGGGTAGAATACTGTGGTTATTCTCAAACTGAAATGGGCTGTAATTCTGATTCTGGTAACTCTGCTGGCTCTACTGCTCCAAGAACGCTGCTTTTGTGTGTTACAATTCTCATAATATTTCATATGACAGATTCTTCCTCATTATGACGTCTGTTACGGTGACCTGTGATTCGTGATCTTAGATGTTACAATGGTAACTGCTTGAGGGTACCGTAAATTGTGCCCCTTGTAACACAGACAGAACTCCTTACCACCTGAAATAACTTTAAGGATGAAAACTGCTTCATCCCTTTTGGTTGCAATTTCTAGAACACACAGCACAGATGTGATCGAAACTGGGTGTCAGTCAACAACGAAATCAATCTCAAAGTTCCTGAGTTGGATCTCTGTTACTCTTTGTCCTTGAATTGAATTCTTGATAAAACTGTCTCTTAGAGGAATTATTTGCACATACAAGTCCTCTAAGCTTAGAGAACTAACTGCTTTTATTCTCTAGCTATTACCCAAAATCAGCTGAAGCAAAATTCGTAGGAATTAAGATTCATCAATGTGAACGCCCAGTTTTCTCTTCCTTTAGGGTCCTGCTGGCCAAGCGGTCACGCAGGAATCAGGTATGATATTGTAGCCCCAGCTACACATGAAGCTAAGGACGGGAAGGCCTGAGCTCAAGAGGTAAGGGTCCGTGAGATACCCTACCTAAGCAGGGCAATTCCTATTTTGGCTATTCAAAGTTTATATAATAATTATTATATTTTCATAATTTATCCCCAAGACATTAAGATTTTGTTCTCTTAGCAAGCTGGGGGCTGGAGGAATGGCACAGTGGTTAAAGCATTTGCATAGTAAGCCCAACACCCTGGTGACTTCCCAGCATCACATAAATGTGGGTGTGGTGGTGTGTGGCTGTAATCCCAGCACCCAGGAGGCTGAGGTGGGAGGAATGCTGTGAGTCTATGGCCGGCTTGTCTATTTAGGGAGTTCAGGAACGTCCAAGGCTACAGAACGAGACTCTGTCTCAAAATATAAAAAGTTTTAGTAATCTGAATTAGTCTTTTTCAGTTATTATAGCAAAATTTCTGGGTTGTGATACAAAATTATTTTAAAGCTAAAGCTAGGGACTAGAGGCACAGCTCAGTGATCATAGTGCTTACCAGCAAGTGTGACTCCTCAGATGGATTCTCCAGCACCACATACTATCTGCACAGAGTAGGCACGCCTACAATGCTAGCATTTGGGAGGCTGAGATAAGATTTCTAAGAGTTCTAGGCCAGACTGACGTACATAGTGTGTTCCGGAGCAGCCTGTACTACAGAGTGGCAACATGTTTCAATAACTGAATGTATATATACAGCAAATCTAATTCCTCCTAGAAAGGAATTAGGAATTCCTTGTAGAAGGAATTTCTAGAAGGAATTAAATTAACACTAAAGTATGTCTTTCAGTTTATATGATAATGCAGTATTGTCTAAACTTTTAAGTGGGGTAAGAACACAATGGTTTAATTTTGAAAAATCTTAGAACATTTTAAATTACAATTTTTAATATTATATAATTTCATTCTAAACTCTTAGGATATTTACATTAATGTTTAGCAGTGAAAAAATCTACTTTTATTAAAAATGTTTAAGACATCAGAGTTATAATTCCCCATATTAATGTCATTAAACATGAACATTCAAAGGATGTAGGCATACTTACACATACACTTCTATATGCATACATGAAGGACATTTATCAATCAACTATTTAGGCCATCGGGAGTACATGTATTATGAACTTCTAGGTACACTTTAGGCATACTCATCATATTTAAAATTATCTTTACAAATTGTGTCTTAGGACACACAAAATGAAAACTGTTAGGGTGCATTTTAGATTTGTAGCTCCTGGTTTGGATGTGTATTTTCATTAGATCTGAGTTTTAAGCATCATGATTGTGACTGTATTCATGTGTGGTACTGAGGACTGAAGATTAGACCTCGCCAGCACTTTTATTTTTGAGACAGAGTGGTGCTAAGTCTTTCACTTTCTCAGAAGGGGCTCAAATTTGCAATCCTCCTGCCTCAGCCTCTCAAAGCGCTGAGATAACAGTGGCGCACCGCCATGCCCAGCACTTAGGACCATGGGGAAAGGTCCACACTGACCAGCCAGATACGGGAGTCCTGAGGAAAGTTACTAACCTTGGGAATAATCGCTGGCTCCTCACGCAATGCGAAGACTTCCACAGCGAATGCGCTGAATCAGGTGGAAGTGGCCTCCTCATCCATCCTCAGAGACATTTTTCTGGCGGAAGAGAAAGGGAAAACAATCTGAATCTTTTAAATCTGAAATATCGTCTATCTCTCAGAGCAGTTGTTTGAGATATATTTGTTTTCAAAAGCATGACTTATGAGGGAATTGCACTGGCAACAGTAATACCTCTAAAGGCCTGAAGCCAAGGTACGTTGATACACGCTGTGTCAATCACTGTGGCGGGAGAAAAGCCCATTTTGCTTTGCATCTGTGGTCATGAACACCTGCAGGAAGAGGGGCCAGTGCCTTTTGAGTATTCTAAACCTGACTGAGTGTAGTAGAAGGTGGCCAGTGTTTCCTCAAGTTTGCTATCATCCATCCACGACTGTGAGCAGAATTACCCATCACTGCTCCTTCCGGCAGGGCTAAGCCAACAGCAAAATGATGTGCTCAGTGTTAGATTAACTTTCCCGCACTGCAGACAAAGTGCCCCCGTTGCCAAGTCACACAGTGCCAACTGCCAAGCCCTGATTAAAATCCGAGGAAGCCAACAGCGCCTGGCTGGGAGGGACCTTGGGGAGACCTTGCGGCTCGCTGTGCTGAGACGGATGGGGCCCTGGAAAGGAAGGAGAGGGAGGCGGGTTAGTGTTTAGGCTCTACTGCTTATTCCCATCAGTCTGATCGTTAGCAGGGATAAATTGAGATCCTGGTAGAGAAAACTGCAGTGGTGCCAAGGATTAGGTTTATTAGAGCCAGACTCCCACCGCTCTCACCTGCCAATCAGTCAAATTCTTTGAGAATCCTTGTCTTCGCGTCTGTAAATATTTTTAACATTCTTCAGTTTATTTTACTTTATTCTAAGGAATGACACTGTTCAACTTGGTTACAAACTTTCAGGTTCAGAAAAATACAAG
The DNA here is from genome assembly GCA_004027205.1 of Ctenodactylus gundi. Classification (NCBI taxonomy): domain Eukaryota; kingdom Metazoa; phylum Chordata; class Mammalia; order Rodentia; family Ctenodactylidae; genus Ctenodactylus; species Ctenodactylus gundi. The sequence continues at coordinate 233,630 of PVKB01002783.1, forward strand.
TTAAAAACTTCACAGCATTTTGGTTTTTTGAGACATAAGGAAATTTTTGAGATTTTTAGTATTTTGGATTGGGAAAAAGACACATTTTTAATTTAACAGTAGCAAAATTCTCAAGACTGCATCTTGTAAGAAGACATGAAGTGATACTCAGGTGTTTAGTTCCAGACATGGAACTAGACAGGTAACAAGAAGGTTGGGGCTTTCAACTTGTTTTCTTTTCCCAATGACAATAGCAGCGCCCATCTCCTAGTCAGAGAGACATTATACAGATTTTTCCTTCCATCTCTGGAACTGCTAAACCAAATGTAAAGAATTTGCACTGTCCAGTCCTGCTGTGCAAACAATCTAGAACAAAATCTTCTCTCACCATTTTTTATTAGTGAACTTTGGATTTAGCTTCTTGGGATTGGTACCAAATAAATCCCCAGAATTCTGAGTGATACCGCAACAACTTCACGGACCATGCAGAAAAGACTGTTGGATGCTGGGGGTGTACGTGTATTTTCCACTATGTGGACGTGACCTCTTCCCTCTAACTGATGGACTCTTGCGTACTGGCTCCAATCAGGAAATGGAATGGCACAGTCTACATTAGCTTGATTTAATGCATTTTTAAAAAAAATTTAAGCAAATCAATTAAAACCTTATTATAACCAGTGAAGTCCTTGGCATAAACTTACCAGCAACCGTGAAAATTCTCTGAAGGCTGTGCCATTATGAATTCTAGACAGCCTCCTGCCCTGCGTAGAAAATACCTACACTGGATGTTGACGGTCCAGAGCTGGAACTCACATCCACCACTCCAGGAACCCCTCATCCTTCCTGAAATCAGGGGCCCCTTTTAAGAAGGGAATCTCTATTTTCCTTTTGGCTTACAGGGTGTAGCTGAAGGAAAGCACGGAAAGAACGATTTTACTGCAGCATCGATTTTGCTCCTCTCCAATTTATTTCTCAATCACAGGAGCTGAGAACTATGAGTTCTTTTCTACTCTAAATATTCTAAGTTTTGAACTCCTAGTTCTTCCATTTTGCCGACGTACAGCCACTTGTAACTAGAACACAGAGGTCAGGAAGATTGCTTTAAGTGATTCTAGCATTTATATCCTGATCAACTCACCTGTCACTGTGGTTCTTCCCTTTGGTCGTATGATGGACGATGATTGTGCATGGGCAGCACACTGTCGTCCTCAAGTGTTTATGGTGTGAAAAACACTACATACAAATTATAAGAACCTGAACGTGCAACTGAATGGGATTCATAAGCTACTGAAAGCACTGGAGTCAAACATATTAAAGGATAATATTTGAAGGACTAACATTAAATAGAAAAAAAAGGGGCATAACAAGTAGATTCATTTGAGTAAAGTTTAGGATCGTTTAGAATCAGCGATTACATTAGCTTTGAAAAAAGTGATGGGGGCGCTGGAAGAGTGGCACAGTGATTAAAGCACTTGTGTAGCAAACACAAGGTGCTGAGTTCAATCCCCAGCACCACGTAAGCTGGGCATGGTGACACACACCTGCAATCCCAGCACTTGGGAGGCTGTGGCAGGAAGATCGCCTTGAGTTCAAGGCCAGCCTGGGTTATATAGTAAGTTCAAGATCAGCCTGGGATACAGATGGAGACCCTGTCTCAAAAAAAAAAAAAAAAAAAAAAAAGTGATGGGTTTTCCCTACTTTAGTATAAAGGTCTTTGGAATTGACTTTATGAATTTAAATTAGAACAAGAGGTGATTTTCACAGTTGATTTAATTAAGAAGATGATAAATAGTTTTAGAAGAAATGCATATAGTGACATAAAGTACACATGTTTTCTATTTTATATACTCTGGCATTATTACAATAAGATTATTAATAGAAAACAAACAGAAAATATTCTCTGTGCCTTTATGAACATTTTTTCAAACATTTTTTTCTTAAGCCTTAAGTATAAAATTTTTGCCTTTGTAATATAGGTCACTTTAAGGTTACAACGTAAAACTTACCAATTATTTTCAAGTACTGCAAAGTCCATCAATGAGACTTTCTACGTCCAATCTTATTAAATCTAAACATCTCTAGTTCAAAATGTAAATATGCTTGTTTAAAGAAAAACAAACCAGTTAAACTTTATGTGAGCAACAACAAAAATGTTCCCAAATTAGGTACATTCCACGCCAAAGATGTTTCATAGCGGCCCAACCACCATATCCACTTAGGGACTACGAAGTAATACATATAGCCTAATTAGTTACATTTAGCATTTGCCCTACAGGGTCAGGATTTAGCAACTTTCAGCCTCTTTTTAGCTAAAAGTTCAGCTTTTATGATTAAGTTAGAGGTATATATACTCTTAACATGGGGCAGTAACATCCAGAAGTCACTGAGCACACTCTCTGGATTTGAGACCAAACACCAGAGGAAGAATACAGAGCAGGAAGGGCCTGTTTTGGCTTACAGATTCCACGGTGTCAGTCCATGTTCCGTCAGCTCCACTGCATTAGGCCTGCCGCACTAGGCAGAAACATCTCCGGGGAAGGGCACGAAAGAAGAAAAGATCCTCATCCTGTGGCAGCCAGGAAGCAGACAGAGACGGAAGAGGCCAGGAACTAGGCACAGACCCCAAAATCAGCTGTCCATGATCTACTCCCTTTAGGTAGGCCTCGTCACCTCTCTATTACCCCTTAATCATGCCATCAGATTATTTCATCTCCGGATTAGGCCACGGATGAAGTCAGAGCTCACATTATCCAGATACCCTCCCAAAGCCTAGAGTATTTGCAGGGACATTGCAGAGCTAAGCATGACACTGGGTCAGAGTTACTGTGGAACCCTGACTGGGCCTGGGATGTCTGTAGGCAGAAGGCAGCTCATACCCAGATAATCCTGTTTCTCGATACCGGCCTGAGTGGAGCCTTTTCCTCGTATCCCAGGCCCAGGACGGCCCACAGCTCAGGTTGCATGATAGCCAAGTTCCTCATCTCCTCCTGCTTCCAAACCCTTACCACAATCACATGGTTAGACCTACCATGCAAATTAGGCTACGTTCAGATCCCCAAATCCCTCCAATCAGCAGATGACCCTTGCCCTGTTACCCCGGCTGACCCACCTCCCTTCAACTGCTTATAATCCTGGCCCACACCTCCAGTAAACGAGCTGCTACACTGACTTAGCCTCCCGGATGTGATTCCACGGTACTCGCGCAGCTCGAGGCCCTGTTCCCCCAGACTTCGCTGGTTCCTGATTGCCGGTGGCCAACGGTAGCAGGGACCCTGAAGACCCCAACCTTATAACAAAGTTACTAACGTTCCTCTGTCTCGTGGCAGTTAAAAACAATAAAGTTTCAGGCCCTAGAACTCTGAAGGAAAGACTTTGCCGCACAGGTCAAGAACACGGGCTTTATAAATTAAACTGGGTTAAATAGCTACGCATTACAGATGTATTTTAGTGCAAGATGAAAACAATGTATGCTTTATGAAATGCATGGCTAGGAGCTGAGCAATAGCTCAGGGTTTAGAGCTCTTGCCTAGAAAGCACACGGCCCTGAGTTTGAATGTCCAGCATCACATAAAGTGTGGTACATACCTGTAATCCCAGCACACAGAAGGCGGAGGCAGGGGAATTCTGCCATGATTTTGAAACCAACCTGGGTGAGTTCAGGACCAGCCTGAGCTACACAGCACCACCCTGTCACCAAGAAGAAAGACATGGATGTACCATTAGTGGGGGCGTGACGACTGCCAGTATCTTCTGTCACATTCTATTTTGAACTCCTGGCAAGCCGGCTTTAAATTTGTAAAACATCTATGTCCCCAGAACTAATTTCTTCACCCTCTTAATTTCAATTTTTAATGAAAAATACATGTAATGTACTTTATTTTGGATAGCTATGATCTATAGATTAATATGTTTGTAACATACAATCTGTAAGTTTGTGGCCAAGTATATCTCATTTAACTGCTTTTTTTTCCCTCCACCCTAAGTTTGTTTCCACTGCCCTCCTGCCATTTTCGAGGTCTTTTCCCTCTCCTATGAGTCCCCTTTCCTTCCCTCTTTCTTTTGTTTGTGTTTTTCTCTGCAAATGTCTACAGCAGTCTCATAAGGGCTACCGCTTAGATCCAATCCTTTGTGTCTGCTCTCTCTCATGGAGCGTTACTGACTCGAGGTGGGCCCATTTATTTCCACATGCTTCATATCTGTCTCTTTCTGGATGCAAAGTATTCCTTCGTGTGCAAATACCACACTCTCTTTATCCATTCCTCTGCTGATAGACATGTAGGTTGTTTCCAGGATTTAGCTATTATGAATTGTGCTGCTATAAATGTGGCTATGGATGTGTCTTTATGATATGATGACTTTAGGTTTTTTTGGAAAAATACCCAGTAGGGCTGTAGCTGGGCTGAATGCTCAATATCAAAACAGAAACAGTGAATCCACTGGAAGGCAAATTAGGCAAAACACTGGGAGATACAGGGATAGGGAAGCATTTCATATACAGAACGCCATCAGCACACGAAATAGCACCAAATATCTACAGGTGGATGACATCACACTTAAAAGCTTCTGCACAGCAGAGGGACTAATCTTTCTGCTAGCGACGCCTCTGTCTGAGGGTTAATATCCGGAATATACGAAGAGCTCAATAAAATCCCCTTTAAAATAAACAACCCCGTCAAGGACTAGGCAACTGAGGTGAAGAGAGACTTCTCAGAAGAAGTACAGAAGGCCAGCAACCACACGAGGAAACGCTGAACATAGCCAGCCATCAGAGAAACGCACATCAGTACCGAGGTTCCACTTCACTCAAGTGAGAATGACTTACACCAGGAACTCAAAAAACAACGACAGGTAGGGTGTGGGGAACAGTGAACGCTTCCACACTACTGCTTGTGCCTCAGTCTGTTTCAACCACTATGGAAAGACGGTAAGGGTGACAAGGGAAATTCTGTTTGTTTTTATCTCTTATACTGGAAGAATAAACTCATTTATCTTCTTCAATCTTATTATTTGCTTTTATATGCAGTACCATTCCTCAGCATTTGAGATGCTCATTACTTGTTCAAAACTGACAACAGTCCCCAAATGCAATCACACACGGCTCTGCACCACTCCCTCCCTTCCTTGAGATTTTTCTTTTTCCTGAAAAACTTCAGTGAACATACGATGCATTTTTGGGCATTCTGATACCTGGATTTTCGGGATGCTATGCAAGGAGAATGTCCTTCTGTTGGTAAATGAATCGTGCGTAGAGCTTCTTTCTGAAATCAGGTCAACCTCAGGCATCTCTGGATTCCCAAGATACGGAAAATGAGAGCAACAGGTGAAAGAGAGGAAGTGATCAGAGAAAATGACTTCAGGTCCAGGCTTGGAGCTTCCTAAATCACAAGCACTTAGAGTCCTAGGAGTCTTTTAATTAGAGTATCGCTAAAAGATAATCTGGATGTTCTATTAATAAGGCCTTCTGGCCAAATGCCTTAGAACATTTACACGTAATGATCTCTGCAGGTCTGCGAATGTAGCAGATTCCTTTGTATCTTGGGGTTTTTTTATTTTTTTATTTATTTTTTATTTTTTGCTTTTCTTTGTTTGTAGGAGGGACCTCTATCTTTCCTTTATCCTCTCTAAAGCTGTGGGAGCAGCACTGGCCTTGGAGCTCATCAGAACACCCCATCATTTTGCATCCTATGTGTACCACAGCTGGCCGCCCAGATACAACAACTCATGTAAATGTTAATACAAGAGCCATAGTGGTAACCTTACAGTCATGTTCTTTCAAGACAAAAAAAAAAAGCTATTTTCTGCCCGACCATTTTAATTTCTATTCACATAAAAACAACTGAAAAAAATCACTGGATTTTTGATACAGTGAATGAAATATTAAATGTTATTTTTAGGAAAATCAATAAATAGAATTTTGCATCAAAAACTTTACTGCAGCAAATATATTTTTCCTTTTCTTTTCCTATAACTGTTCTAAAAGCCCTTTCATTTCCACATACTAGGTCAAAAATTTCATAAAGAAACGGCATACCTTCTTTTGTCTCCAAAAATAGATTTTTTCCCACATTTATTGAAATCTGCTTATACATTAGGTAAAATAAAGGCTCATTATTTCATAAAGCTCAGGAAATTGTGACCAGTTGAAGAGTACGTTATAAAACACATTTAAAATAGCAATATCTTTTTTTCTTTACGAATTCAAAAATATTTAGCACACATTACTGAGCTGGGAAACATCAAGTGGTTGTGGTGATGAATTAGATGTAGCTCAGTGTTCCAATGAGGAGACCAACATGAAAATAAAGACTTCAAAGTGATATCTAGGTGCCTTGATGAAACCCCTAAAATGTTCTATATTAAATGAAGGCTGGCAAGTTCCCTTCTCCTCAAATAACAGAACAACTCCTTTATGAAAAGCTTTGTGCTGAGATTGAGGCGTGCATGCTCACTTCCGATAAGCAGACACAGGGCAGCTTCCCACCGCTTACACAGACAATGAACCTGTAAATAAAAGGAGGCATGCTGGAAAGTTCTGGAGGACGTGGAGAGAGGCCGTCGATGAAAAATGGAAGTTCTCAGCATTGAGAGAGAGAAGACCAGAGAAGAGCTGAGACCTGTGTGAAGGAGACACTGAAGACACTTCATCATAGAAACAACACGCCCAAACATGTCTTCACATGCTTTAAAATTTGGGCAGATAATTACAAGGACCGCAGAGAGGCGACAATAGTATCAGTGACAAGAATTTTTTTTAAAAATGGAGCAATAAAACAAAAGAGTATGAGTGGGTGAGCAGGCTCACTTTCCTAGAGGTGCTTTTTTAGACATTTAAATGAAAACCTGAAACAAGCAAAACCATCTGGATCTTCCATTTTCAGCTCTGATGTAAGAACCTAGTGGCCATCGCGCCTACCCAGGAATACAGAAGTCCAAGAAACTGAACATCTGGGAGTTTTCCAAGGACTCAACCGAGAAAGTGAGACTGCAGGGCAAATGCTGCCTCCAGAACGGGTGAGAGGCCACGCTTGGAGCAACCCAGCTCTCGAATTTGCTAGCCCGCACTTGGAACCCCTACACGGAGAAGGAGGGTCGAGTGATCATTTTAAGCAAATGCTACGTATGGAGCGAGGACTAGCTGGGGAACCTCTACATACCACCATTCCCAGGCCTGCAGCCTCCACGACACTGTCTTCCTATAATTCCATCAGATCCTCAAGGTGGCGACCCGAGCAAAACCTTCTCGTGCCTCAGGTTAGGGAAAGGACCCTGGTACTAACTTAAACCCCAGCTGCATGCTTTCCCCACAAGGTTCCAGAAAGAACATAGCCAAGAAAGCAGAAGCTTTTCTCAGTTATGACAAGCTCATTCTGCCCCCAGTCTAGCAGTTTTTGGTTTTGTTTTCTAAAAGATAATACAAACAAATCAATCAGTAAAGAAATCAGTGGAAGAGTGAGTTTTCCAGAAATAGATGGCACCCAGGGACTGCAGTAGAGACAGATGAGAGGAAAAGCTATTTCCTGGCTGAGGAACAGAGGCACTCCTGAACGACACGGCCAAAGGACGCAGTGCCACCCAAGCCTGACTGAGGTGAGAGGAGGCTACCCTTCCTCCCCCAAGTCGTATCAGCAACCAGGGAATCTCCAGGACAGTCCTAGGGAGTAGATCCTGAAAAACCCGCCAGGTAGACTCTCTACAGCAGTCAGAATTTGCCCATACAGCCAAGACGGGAAACGAAGGCAAGAGCATCAGAAGGTTCTAGCATCGGGTGCCACAACCACATTGTACAGGGGCCAACACATCAAGCCAGATCATCCACCTTGTTTCCTGACACTTGACACACATCCAGCTTCCTTGTTTTCATCTAATTTAAAAGATAAACTCATTATGAAGAGACAAAGCAATTCGTGGGAACAGACCTAGATTTTGGATAATAAATAATCAGTAAATAAGCAGCATGAGGTGTAATGTGAAATCCCGTCAAACTCACATTTTTAGAAAACTAGGGTTCCCAAGAGAAGCATTAACGTGGTTCTTCCAGTTTGGAAGAATTCCTTACTTAAAAGCAACCTGACTATCGGAGGGAAATCGAACGTGGGCGCCAGGGCACCTGGCACAATCTGCCCGAGGCATTTCTAGAGTGGCCTGGAGTTGAGGAGCGCCAGCTGCACAGAAAGCACGCCAACAGGGATGCTTTCTATGTCAGTAACGACCCAAAGCGGAAGGGACCCCAGGGCTGTTGTCTTTTCAACACGAGGTAGTCTACACCCACTCAGTGTTGGTCATAGGACAATCGAAACCTTAACGGTGATGTAATCTGCGGTATCGGAAGCTGCATCGAGGGATGAGGAAGGCTGAACATTCCCACTGTGCCTTACCGCTACCTTACTACCTCTACATCAGCTGAGCATTCAACGGCTTTGAGAGGAAACCTCAAGTCACCTTCAGTGGTAATTCAAACTGTATGAGAACCGCTAATCTGCAGGTGTAATTATTAAAAAAGTAAAAAATATATTATTGAAAAATAATTACATTTTACCATCCAACTTTAAGAAAGGCCTAGTCATAAAGGAAAACAGTACAAATGAAAGGGATTATAGTGTAATTTCCATAAAGAAATTCTACCTGTAAAAAGTAAATATATATATATATTTATTTATATATATACGGTATATATAGTGTTAATAAAAGCCTCAAAGGTATTTCTTAAATTTAATATATGTATTATCATTATGAGCCAATTTTTAAGAAATTAAAAATTAAATGCAATTTACAAAAACATACAATATGTAGGAATACATAAAAAACTGAACTAAAATAAAACTATTTTGGGGGAAACTTAAAAAAACACTAAATATTTGAATTGGACATTTCAGTATTATAGAGATATCCATATTCCTCAAGATTTTTCTGTGTATTCAGCACTATCTTTACCACAATCCTAGTAGGATTTGTAAAAATATCTGTTGATTATAATTTTTAATTAAATTCAAAGAAGCAAATATAACCAGAAAAAAATTTACAGAAAACCTAAGCGTTGTGCCCTCTGGACTGTAACTGTCCTCCCAGTCCTGATATACTTTCTGTCTTAGTTTCTTATTCACTGTTAAGACAGAACACCTGACATTCGTAACTTCAGGGAGGAAAGATTTCTTTTAGTTGACAGTTCTAAAGGGTCACAGCCTACACATGGGTGACTGGCAAGGGCAGCAGCACATGGCAGGAAAAAAGCAGACGATGGGCTGTTCACAGCATGGCAGACAGGAAGCCAAGGGCGGGAAGGGCTCCATCAGCACACACCTCCCCAGGTCCCGCCTCGGGCATCCGCCCTGTCCGGCACACCTCTCAACAGCACAAGGTATCCACAGGTAACCCACAGCATCCGAAAAGAAGAGGCTTTTGGGGGACACTCCAGTTCCTAACCATAGCACCTTCTAACTCATGGGAGGACCTCCAAGCCACCATGCTAGGGGAGATGCGGAGCTCACTTTGTCTTTAATGTATGTTATAGGCGCCCATATATGACCATTCTATTACCAGCATGGATTCCCCTTTGGTTTCTGATGATGGTTTCTTTCCTGGTTTCCATGGCTGTAATACTGTCATGATCTCACCTGGGCATTTCTCAGTAACTGTTAAGCTTCAATAAAGAAGCAATGCCCAGAATCACCTGCCTCTTCCTCTCCAGATACAGACTTGCATTTTTCAAGCTCGGGGCTTTTGCCAGCAGAAGGGACAGAGGCGCATGAGCTCTCCCATCACCCACCACTTACGTTACCCCACCCAGATGCACTCTCTCTGGGATGGGGGACTGATTTCAACAAAATGATCTGGCCAACTATCAAATGCACAGATATTATAGTGATTTGTTCATCGTATTCATCTTTGCCAAGAACGCTATCTACGTATCTACCACTAGCACTGTGTGCAGGGAACAAGCAAGCTGTCACCACCTAGATACTGACTGGAACAGATCCACTTAAGCCCCTGTAAAATCTTCTTAACAAACTCACAGCCAAGTAATTAAGGACTGAAAATGAAGTGATCAACACATTGATGGTAGCCAGATAACATTAATGAAAAAAATAACTTAGTAGTAGAATTTTAAAAAGGGATTAAATTAAGGGGATTAAAAGGAAAGGAGAAAGAATGGAAGGGATTCCTGAGATGTCTGAAACCATTTTTTTCCATTGGCTTGATGCAAAGTATTCATTTTTTAAATACTCATCTTTTTAGAACTCATCCCCTTTTGCCCCGTTTACAGGCACTTTATTTCTGGCTAAGCTTCACACCACTCAGCCCTTTTAATGGCTGCTGAATTTCCCTGTTGATCTGGATAAAAGCAGCCACTAGTACTCAAGCCATAAATTAAGTGTTAGGCTGCCCGGAAAATTCCACCACCACATCACTTAGTATGTCACCCGTAATCTCTGCTTCTATAAAGCATCATGGGCAAAATGGGGTCTTTGCTCCCAACCGAATCCTCCTTACCCTTAGTTGAGTCTTTGCTATCCACATGCCTTTCAGAATTCAGGTCTTTTGAGTTCTGGCCAGAATATTTAATCAAATTTTAATTATTCTGCATATAAAATTGTAAGCCTTCTCTAGGCAGTATCTCAGAACCTTTCTAAACTCCTCCTGCAAGTCAGATCCAGAGATACCTAAAGGACATGGTCAGGCACAGTCAGGGAAACAACCCCACTTCTGCTACCAGTTCCCATATTAATAATTTTCCCACAGCTGGCATATGAAATACTGACCCTTGTCACTTCAAGGAGGAGAGGTTGTTTTGACTCACGGTTTGGGTGGATTCAGTCATCACAGGCAGGCTCCAAGCCGAAGGGACGTGGTGACGGTGCAGGGTTGAGGAAATGCTTGTGTCACGGTGACTAGGAAGCAAACAGAAATGGGAAGCGCCAGGGATGAGAATGTGCCCTTTCAGATCATGGTCCAGGTCGCCCGGGTCTTCTCTCTGGACTGCCCCTCTGAGCACAGGAGACATTTGGGAACATTTTATGTCCAAATGACAGTAGCTACTATCAGGATTTATACAATCATTTATTCTAAGTAATATGTTGGGCTGGTGATGTTGTATACTTGTAAATTTTTCTATGAGATGATAACTCATAAAAAGAGTATCTTTAGTTATAAATTTTATGAAAACTAACAGTGTGATTTTTCACTCTGGACCTAATACAATATTGAGACTCTAGTTTACATGTTTTATAAGGACTTCCAAGCAATTCCCTACGGTTGCGTTTCACTCCTGGGTCACTGACTAGTTACTACTTTACTACTCTATGAAATACATGGTATTAGTATTAAGAGTAAAGTTTTTATTTTATTTTTGTCAAGGCTACCCTAAGAGGTTCATAACTACAGAAAGCCAGTCTCAGCTGCTAACGTATGGGGCTGTTTCTCCTTCGTTATCTGAGAAGGTGCACTGTGCATACAAACTCAGCCTCTTCCCACCAATGACTTGGAACCGTGACGCTGACACACATAGCCACGCACAGCTTCTGCCAGAAGCTGTAGCTGCTTCCCGCCCATTTTTTCCCCTTTGAACACTGGGCAGGAGACACACTGTTGATGTGTCTTTTGGTAACAGTAATGACAGAAATCGAGAAAATCATTTATAAAAACATATTTCAATTTTCCCGTTAACAGCTATTTCACCTCTCAGCTGGAGAAAACACCTTCAATAATCTCTAGCTATTGCAAAACCCTGTGCCGTGCCGCCCTCGTGCACCTGTGCCGGCGGGGAGGCAGGTGCGGGCGCATTTTGCTGTCAGCATCCACTCTGCGGAAGGAGGATTCGCAGCTTCCGCAGCAGTCAGACTATTTTCCCCCAATTCCTTTAGTCGGGGCTGTCCATACCAGCAGTCTGAATCGAAGAGATTGCTATCCCGGGCACAGCTTCCTCAACAATCATGGCCATTAGCATTTTAATAAAGTCTGGGGAGCTCTCAGTTCAAAATGTCAGTTTCTGTAGCTAGGGAAGAAGTCTGTCTGTGGTTAGCATTTCTCCAGCATTCTTCTGAGTGTGTTGAATGTATAATACACTCTGTGTTATTTTAATATCATAGTAGATGACTCAGGGACGAACAGGGAAATGCTGGGAAAGCCACTAATGTACTCTAAAATGGGACAGAATAAGGCAAGACAGCGTTTAGGCTAAAATCTGAGCCCCAGCCACACAGCATGCTGCCCTCTGACACGAGGCCACCTCAGGCCAAGGGTCAGCTGGCGTGATTGTCTTCTTTTAAGAGCTTCAGGTCAAAATTTTAATAAAATCAAATGGTAAGTTAAACCAAGTGTGAGGCATTCAATTATACAGGAGGGACAATGAAAATTTATTATGACAAGTGCCTCAGTTACTTCCTCACTGCTGTGACAGAATACCTCACACCCACAATTTAGGGGAGGAAGGATATATTCAGATCATGGTTTCAGGTCTGACGCGGTCCATTCATGGGGCAGCCACACCAACGACAGCACGTGGCAGAGGCTGGAGAGCGCAGGACACCGCAGACAGAAAGATTCAGGTGTATTCGGGGGGCTGAGGGAGATTAATGGCAATGTGCCTTCTACTGTAAGTTTTTAAAATTTAAAAATTTACCATACAGTTTGATCAACCTATGTATTTTCAGTGTATGAGAGATCTGCTGTAACAACAGCCTTGGAGAACTGAAGTAAAAATGAAAATGTGTTTGTGCCATGAATAATAAAGCGCAAGAGTCTCATCTAAAATGATCTGGAGGTCCTGATGCATCAACTCATGCTCAAGTTCGAGAATTCCCTGGGAAAATCGTCTGACTTTTACTTGGACTGGAGTCCCATGGTTATAGTACAAATGGAAAAGAACCCACCAAGTGTACCGAGGGCAGAGGGCACGCCTACACTCAATAAAACGCACATGTCAATTACAGAAATATCATACAGCTGATTCCCGACTTTACCACCAGAAATTTTGACAGGACAGTTACCACAGAATAGATTTCTTCCTTCTTCACTGTCTTTACCCCTCTCCTGCCTTCCTTTCTTTCTTCCTTCCCTTCCCTTTTTTTCCAGCTGACTTTCCAAAAAGGCTTATTTTTCATTGTCTCGCCTAATAAAATAACCATGTGAAATACACAACCGAGTTTAAAAATTATGCCAGTAAAACAGACCCCAGCCATTTACACATTCTAATCCTTGGACTATAGTCTTGTCTAAGTGTTTGTCTATTATGTTAACCAGCTTTCTATTACTATATGAAAATACCTTAGATAAGAGACTTCGGAGGAGACAGGTTTATTTTGGCTCGCAGTTTTGGAGGTCTCAGCCCATGTTGTTCTGGGCCTGTGCCATCACTACACACAGCGGGAAGAGCTGGTGCAGGAGCAAGCTCACTTCACTGCTGGGTGGAAAGGCCAGAAAGTGTTTGTTCCCACTTTTCCCTTCAAGGATGTGCCTCCTTGACCTACAGCCGCCCACTAGGATCCAGTTCTTAAAGACTGTAGGATCTCTTAATGTCGAGGCGGGGAACAAGCAATCAACACACGGGTCTTTACAGAACATTGCAGACCCAAACTGTATAAGCACTTAGGATGTACAAGTATCTCCTTAGTTTTTTCTATGTGCAGCAAACTGACACCAAGGGTCACTTGTTTGCAAAATGAGAGACATTTCTCACAGGGACAGAGATACTGCTCGATTTTCTGCTCTGAATGGGTGATTTCCCTATGAGCGGGGGAAGAGATCTATTGAACTGTTTCGCTGAGTATCTTATAAAGACAGCATGCTCCGCGTTCAATGGGGTTTCAGAAACATACAGAGAAGAGGGCTGTGTTTTTCTGCACAGCAAATGTTTCCAATGTAGAGATATTAATGGTTTCCCCATAAATGTGAATTTTAGTTTAGTCTGGTTTTAGAATTTGGCATGATTTTTACTCACTTGAGATGATACAAATTAAATAATTAACAGGCGATGGTGCCTTTGAAGAGACTTGGACTTAACAGAGAGTAGTCATTGATGACTATCTCATAGACAGCGTCTAGCTGGACTTATCAGGAATGACGGACAGCGCTACAGCAAAACCAGAAGCAGGAAGGGAATTACAGCCTTCTGGTGGTAGAAAACCCCCTGATGAAGGCACCCGGGACATGCCAGGATATGGCACAGGCAGAACACCGGAAGTAGCTGACTGCAGACCCGCTGTCTCAGATCTCCCAGATGGTATTTGAAGTGGTCAGTTTCCGTACTGCAGGGACAAACTATCCGGCGCTCATAAACTGAACAAGAACAGGATCGTTCTGACTCACAGTTTCAGAGGTTTCGGTCCACGGCCAGCTGGCTCTAAGACGGGGACATCACGACGAAGGGGAAGGAGGGGCACAGCTGTTCGCCTCTTGCTGGCTGGAGACAAGGCAAGGGGGAAAAGCGAGGCCTTAAAGATAAATCTGTACCCTCCAAAGACCTGCCCTCAGTGACCTGCCTCCCACCACCACATTCTGCTGTAAAGTCATCTGTGGTTCCCAGCAGCCAGCACAATCGAGTTACCTGCTGAGAAATCCACCGCCAAACACATGAGACTTCTGGACTCTATCATTACATAAGATCCGTAACTATATTAATTTGTAGAACGAATGAATGTCAGAAGCCGGATGTATAAATGTGTATCTGTGGGTATCAGATAATGCATTCTGTAGACGAGACACACTCACCACTAGAGGCTGGGGTGCTTGCTGGGTTCCAGTCTAGTATAACCCCTGGGTGGTGGTCAGCCCTTCCTATTAACTTGGGCAGTTTTGTGAGTTGGTAAGTCAGTGGGAGGGACAGACACACCACATGAGTTAAGGCAGTTGTAAATATTCACCACGTTTGATTAAAAAGTCTGTAAACTACACATCAAAATTCATTCCCATGAGAAATAAACAAACGCTTTTTTATGGAAATCATTCAGTAGCACTATATATTTTCTGATGATAAAGTTTGCGATTTGCTCTGAAAATCAATAAAATTCCCCGAAGACCTCAGATTACTGAACTTGTCATGGGACATACACACAGCACATTATTATGACAGCGGAGCACATGGATGCAAAGGGTTCTGAAGCACTAGCGAATTCAACAAGTTAATGAAAAGGGATCAGAAGATACTAGAAATGCAGGGAGAAATAACCACGTCAACAGTGCATACATGAAAAACAAAGTAACCTAGTGATTAATACTGTTTTAACACTGTGATTCATTCTGCAGTTCAGATGACTTGATCACCTTCAAGTGAGAACCAACATGTCTGAAATGGTCTGCCCAATGAGATGCTCTTGTATTTGTCGTATCTGTCATTTTTTCCTCCTTTACCTGCTGGTTTTTAGATCAACTTGAACTTCTTTCTGCTTCTATCCTGTGTATTACTAGTTCTCCTTCTTTTGTAAGTGCTTCAATGGTTTCCACAGGCACGTGCCTTTAAATTATTAAAGCCTACTTAACACCCTTTTAACATTTAGAGAAATCGAAGGATTTTTACAACTCTCAGGCTATTCGTAAATTTCTTTGTGATTCTCTCACCGTATACCTTAATTCTGTAAGTTCCTTAAACTCCATGAAACATTACAGTGCCTTGTACTCTCTCTGTTCATTTAAAATAGTCGAAATTGACCCATCTCTGTTTTCTGTTCACATAGGCACAGTCCTAAAATACCCTCCCCAGAATTTACAGGAATCTGCAAGTGACAAGCCATCTTGGACTCTTTTTTTTTTCCTTTTCAACTGCCTTCATTTTGTGATCACTTTACCCGGAAGTCGTTACTGTTCTGAGTACTAATATTTTTTATCAGCAGCCGCGATTTCATGATGTGGGTTGGTCATTTCCTTCTTGCGCCATAACTGTGTTGAAAACTTGGGTACTTGTCTTAGGGCCTGTCATTATAAAGTCAACGGATACTGTGCTCTAGTTTCTTTTAGGACGTATCTTTCTTTGGTTAGTCTCGGATGATGATTATTTTTTCATTGTTCGTTGAGGGAAGTGTTTGAGAGCATCTCAAACCTGTGGCTTGATATCGCTCTTCAGTTTCCACACTTGCTACCCAGCGTCGTTTCGAACACAGCCTCGGTTTGTCTTGCCTCTCCACCCAAGATTCCAGTCACCTGTGTGTAAGTTTCGGCCCATACACTTTTCTTTACTCTTTTCCATCCAATTCTTTCCATCCTTACTTTTTCAAGTCTTTGGTGTGATTATCTTCAAGTGAAAACAACAGAGAAAAGGTCCTCGCCAGCCCTGTTCCTCTGTTGTGTCTAATCCACTCCTGAACCTGTATTTTGAACTCTGTGTCTGGGTATTTGTTTTTTATATCTGGGATTTCTTTTTGAATTTTTCAAAAAACCTATTGCAAATCTCTAGTGAATTCTGTCACGTATTTTGGAAGATATGAATGTCAGTTCTTTTAAACTGTACTCCTGATAATAAACAGGTCAGCTCTACGTGTCACTCATTTCTCCCTGCCTTGCTCTTTTTACCTTTAGTTTGTAATCCCTCAGTTCAAGCTCCTTTAAGGCCTTACTTTTATTGTCATTGGATGACTACCACTGACTGTGAAAAGAGAGGCTGTGGGTCATTCTTACCATTTTTCAGACAACGTGTCAGTCCCTGAAGTAAGATCACCTTGTGCATAGCAGGATTTATGCCATGTGTGTCTATTTCCCAGGGGGAGCTAGTCTGTGTCTGATTTCTTTAGTCTGCAATTTCCTGACAGAAAGATTAGAAATTTCCTCTATGGCCTATTACTCATTTCTGTCTTATTTTGAAGTTAATTTTTTTTGAGAGGAGATCTTGCTATGGTTCCTGGGCTGCTCACAACCATGAAGGTCTAAGTGATCATCCTGCCTCAGCCTCCCGAGCTTTGAATCTTAGTTTCTCATTTTTTGCGGTCCTTTAGTTTCAATATTTTACCTATAAAATGATGCTATTTCAAGAAATTTAAGAATGTGTGAAGGATGGAGAGAAAGGAGCACAGAGGGTAAAGGAAAAGAAGCTAAACAGTGACACGTGATTGCCACGTGGAATGAAGTCTGGGAATGCAGAGAAAGGAAATAGGGATGTTTGCACCATAGCAAAATAAGAAAAATTAAAATAAAAATTTACATAGATTCTAGGACAATTGAAGACAAACATTTAGAGAAAAAAGAACAAAAAAGCACCTTTTATAGTAAGATATTATGAACGTGTGTAAAATCAAGAATGAGACAAACAAGCCTATCATTACTATTAAAATTTCTGCTTTATTTAATTAGTTGTGACTTTAACTGGACCAGAGTATGAATGGATTTATATAAATAGGAAAGAAAACAACGAGTTACTCTTTATGTGTGTGTTAAAATAATTGCAAAGGATCCTACTGAAAAATGGGCAAATGAAATGAAGAGGCAGTT
>PVKB01002784.1:0-161320 GCA_004027205.1 Ctenodactylus gundi
TCCATACCCACATTAACATACAAGCAATCTAATAGGCTACACGTTAGCGTACAAGCAATCTAATAGGCTAACA
This sequence comes from Ctenodactylus gundi, assembly GCA_004027205.1. Lineage (NCBI taxonomy): Eukaryota > Metazoa > Chordata > Mammalia > Rodentia > Ctenodactylidae > Ctenodactylus > Ctenodactylus gundi. The sequence goes on from PVKB01002784.1 coordinate 74, forward strand.
TTAGCATACAAGCAATCTAATAGGCTAACAAACTCTCCAGACCCATCACCCCACCCCGGGACCTCCTCCTTAGAACAGTCCCGTGGTTCAACACCTGATCCAAATTTCAAGCAGAACAACACCTGAGTTAAATTCCAGACAATAAATGCTTCTTCGTGGAAAGGAACCGTGGCCAAGGTCTGCAAAGCTGAGGCTCTCGGGCCCTGAGGGCCCCAACAGAAGATCAAATTTCTGGTAGTCAAAAGGGGGACCCAGAAATGTGGGTTTTCCCACTTTTAAAATGTTACATTTCCTGTGAGTCTGTTAATGAGATGAATTTTCCCCTGTTAGCCATCTCATGTTTCCAAGCGCAAACCAGAAAGTTTTCACTGTCATTCACTTCTTTATAATATGTTCATTGAAACTGAGAAGAAAGGAAGGAGGGAAGAAAATAAGTAGGCACACGTAAAGCAGCAGTAAAGGTAAGAATGAAGGAAGAAAGGACAGCAGGAACTGAGGAGAATGCAAAGTATCTTTCAAAAGCTTCACCATTCATTGTGTTACTAAGCTCGTTTCTATTTTCATATCTATCCATTTAAAGCTGCTCACTCACTAACAAGCAAACAACTTTAGCCTAATATCCTTGTGATTGTAACTTGTTGTCTTATCAAGAGTCTTCGTTTTTAACACAAACTTTCACATGATGATTCTGTCAAATACTACTATATGTATCACACGAGTCCAAGAGGTCAGGAAGAAAGTGCCATGTACTGAATGGAAAACCTACTATAGACAGGGGTCTTTAAACTTCTCTATCCTTTTCAGTGGAGGAAAGAAAAAAATAGCCTGTCTCCAATTGCTGCATTACATTCTTAATTTCAGTATTACATGGCCGTCTAAAAGCATTTCACAGGTGTTTGCTGGAACTCATTAGACTATTTGGAACTTCTTCATGCTCCCTAAAAGGCAATTAAAATGTGTCTGCAAATTACCTCATGTGGGCCAAAGCACAGCTGCCTCTTCCCCCAGTTACTACACAGTGTTTCCAAACACCAGAAAACTGCTTGGAAACCATCAGTTTGCGAAGGCAAAAAAGGGCCTTTGGGTGACTTCTTTCTTCTCATCCCCAGATAGGCTGATTCACTTGGGGTCTGCTGCCAAAATGCAAAACAAGGCCGCTAAATGACAGAAGTGGCTGATGACATAGAAAGCCCTGAGAATCTATAGATGTAATAAAGACTGAACTAATCCAATGAACTGATAGATTCTGCTCTAAAATCTTGTGTTTTATAGTGATAGTCACCCAGAAATGTCTGTTAGTTTTAAGGGAAGAGCTTTTGCAAATTTGTAATCTCACAGTGTCTTTGTATTATTGTCCTATTTCTGCAAGTTATGAGCTCTCCGTAAGCATATATTGTTAAGACAGATTCTGCATATACAGTCTAACAGTAAAGAAAAGATCTTCCTTATTTTCAGAAAGTTTTGATCTTAAAAACATAAGATGAATATTAATGACTAGACATGAACGTCTTTGTGGGAATCTGTTGTGTAAGCTAAGGTACTTCATCCCACTGTGCCCAGTTCAAGGGACACAACCACTGAGCTAGGGGGGCCCTGGTAAAAGTGTGATTCAAACAAACTGGTTTTGAGTTACTCAATTTTAATCAAACATGATTATAAGGTAATACATTATAAATGTCTAATAATTCTATTCATTTCAAAGTTATTCTGCATCCCACTGTTAGAAACATGACTCCTGAACTTGAAGTATGTCAACTGATTTCACAATATGGCCCCGTTTTTTAAATTTTCAGTTAGATTATATATCAGGAAATGAAATGACTGAGAATGAAGATAAAAATTAAACAATAGGAAATTGTATTTAGTTTTCCAAAAGCATGTGCCAGAAAACAAGCGTGCATAATTATACTAGTATCTAAATGGTGAACTTCAATAAGATGAATTTTCTGATACTTAAAAAAATTTCTAACTACAAACAATATTTCTGCAGCAAAAGCATTTGTATGTTCAAATATTGAGATGTTTAGTAGGAAACAAAGGAACTCAGGTGTAGTTAAATTAAAACTTTAAAAACAAAACAAAAAAATGAAGAAATGTAATACTTTTTCCAAATAGGATGCAAGGCACAGATTTCCAATGCCTTCACAGAATGCTGCCAGGAACAACTAAATGATGCTTGTAAGCTAATTTGTAATTACAAATAGCTAAATAATAAAAGTTGGCTAATTATCATTAAAAAATACATGGATGATTATTAAGAAGAGAAAAACGATATGACACTGATGGGTTTAATGGCTAAATTAGTGGTAGTCTTAACTACTTTACTGCTGGCAATTAGGGAGACAAATGAAATTTTAAAGCAAATGCTTTGGTACTTTGCTGTGTCTCAGTCTGCAACGCAAAACGTCATGAGGAAGAGATGGGAAGAAGTAGTTCGTTGTTGCATAGAGCGTGAATGACAGTTCTATTCAGTAGTTTATGTTAAACTCAGTTTCTGGTGTCTTTGTCTTCATAAGACATCATTTGCTTCTCTATTAGATCAATAGACTTATTTTTTACTTCCTTTTTTAAAATTTGAATCAAGAATTCCTCCTCTTGAAATATTTTCTGACAATAGTAATGCTCAGTGACCTTCTCCGAACTGGGATAATTGCATGCTTAATTCATCTTTCTTCTTTTTCCCTTCAGATCATTTTTGTTGATGTTGTTCATTGCCTTTGACCTGCTTTTCTCTAAACCGGACCATAAACTTCTTGAAGATGGGAATTTTTTTTTTTTTTTTACTTCTCTTCACTGCAGCCTCAGCACTGACTCTACATTTGATAATTTCTTGTATTCATCAGACCTACGCTATAATCTTTTTTTCTTCCCAAAAAGTTATTCATAGTATTTTAAATATACAGTCAGTTTGGGTCCCTTGGCAAGTCCAGATATTTGGTCTTTCCTACAGGGGCCATGTGTGAAATCAAAGAGAAAGGAGTCATACTATCTACAATGGCAGGATAATGATGTACCAAGGAGCATATGCGATGCTGATAATTCTAGGTGGCCTGTAAATCAAAACAATAAGAGTGAAGTGGATCATATAAGGTCAGGGGCAAGACTGCATCAGCATATAGATGAAAGTTAGAGTCACTACTGACCTCTTCTCTAGTTTCTAAATATTTTATGTTGGTCTATCTCAACTTAATTTTTAATTAATCTCTAGTCACATTGTCTTGTTCATTGTACATTTCCTTTTGGCATTTGAGAAATGCCACCGTTACTTACACGTAGTTTTTGCATGCAAAACTCCTTTCCTCACCTCCCGTCATTTGCAAGGAAACCATGAATTTTCTCTTCTACTCCCTGCTAATCACAACACATTTCTTTTGTGTATTTATTTATTTTTATTGTCTTTTTACCTCATTCACTTTGGAAGGGTGAAAGCTCACGAGCTTGGAAAATTGTAGCTTTCTGCTAGTCTCTGAAAATATTTAGGCCACAGAACAAAGTTATGGAATGACTAAATAACTGTCCTTTAGACATTTGTGTATTTTCTGAAATCAAGGCAATATAAATAATATAAGCTTGGGAAGAAAATTGAATAAATGTAGGTAAAACATCTGCTAAACACATTTTATAATAACTGACAAGTATAATTATTGACATCAAATATTAATTGATTTATAGTTTTTCAGTTGCTTTTGATGAAGACTGTAATTGTTGCATAAAATTCCAAGCAAAGTGTTTTTCTAAAACCTCATCTGAAATCTGCCACAGAAGCCTAAAATAAACATTAGGCTCTAAGCGTATAGAAAATCTCCCTTTTGAGTTTTTTCTTTTAACTGGTATTTTGTAAAATATATTCATCATTTTGAAATATTGATTAATTGCCTTGATTCCTTAACTTCCTAATTTAGTGTTTTGAAAAATGCTTTCCATTTTTGGCATTTATTTTGCAATATTTTATCTTCAACTGAACTTTGCTTAGGTAGTCATCAGAAGTTTTATGTGATGGAGTTAGCAAGCAAAGTCAATATTTGGCAGTACAAGTACACACTCCTTATAAATATACTCCCCAGCTTCGTTCCAGCAATCCATAACAAAAGATGGATTGCGTAAAACTCTGCTGTATTATTGTACCCACACAAGCCTGGTGGCCTTAATAGAGGAAATATATGCATTTAATGCCTTCAACCATAGCTAAAATAAATGTCCCAAACAAAGCTCTCCGATGTCATTCAGCCTGCATCAAAGAGCCACACTAATGAAGAATTGATAGGAACTTCGATCCTCTGTCAGTCACATTGTTTGAAATTTAAAATCAATCCTTTGTCAAGTACAGCAACATGACACAACAGCATATATAAAGATATTTGGATATCACTAATACCACTATTCCTTTGAGTTTTAAAAGATCTAAAATTATCCATTACACATTACCCATCCAGAGTTTCAGCAGTACTTTCCAAAATGTGATTTTTATTTGTTAGTTTGTGACATGATTACTCTGTAATCCAGACCAGCTGTGCTCAAAGTCACCGCAACATTCCTGCCTTAGCCTCTTGAGTGCTGAGACTATAGGCTTATGACACCACACCTAGCTAATCCATATGTGGTCCTGGAGATTTGAACCCGGGGCTTTTCAGATACTAGGCAAGCACTTGAGCCACTGCACTATGTCTCCAGCTCTTACTTTCCAGTGTACAAGTGCAAGTTTTATAGTCTAAACTCACCAATTTAATTACTATTAATATACAAATATCATGCAACCTCTAAAAAATGTAGATGTGGTCATTCCCCTTCCTCTGCCTACTTCATCTGGTGAATTTTATAAAATCTGACAAGGACTTCTGGGTGTAAGCCGGCTGAAAAATTTTATATAAGTATTTTGTCAACATTCCAATTGTAACAGTAGTATACTCAAATCTCTACGGCAAATTTACACTTTTAAATTATCTTGGAAATATTGAAGTGTACTTTCTGTACATTAAAATCTCTTGTTGGTTATCTAAAAGAGTATCTAAGATCTCTGACCACAAAAATGATTTATATAAATGGAAAACTCATCTTCCCTTACAAAAATGAGGCGCTTGCATTCACATCTCAGTGAGACTATTTTGGACAAATCTGTTGAGGAATCCACTCCCTTCCATCTTTACATCCAGTATTTGATGCTAGCGTTTCAAATGACCGAACGCAGATCAACATCATGTTAGTGGGTCCTAAACATGCATTGTATTGAAACTCACCCCAGGCCTGCAAAATCAGGATCTCTGAGATTGAAGTTTAGGAAACATGTATTTTTAAACAAGCAAAGAGGTGCAGCAACACTACATGTTAAATGCATATTAGAACCGTTAACGATAGCTCCACACCTACTAGGATGACCAAAATTAACACAAGAAAGTGGCCCGTGTTCACTAGGAGAGGAAGCAAATAAAAACACACACTGCTGCAGAGAAATTTGACGTAAGCACTTTAGACAGCTGTTTGATGACCTGTTGACCCCATGGTTGTATATAACAACACAGAAATTCTGTTATATACAAATGTTCAGTAAACGACATGTTCACTTAAGAAAAGGCTCATGTTTACCTAAGACAATATTCACAGTTGCATTTTTTTTGAAACAGCACCTCATCTATAGCGCACCCTGGTCCTGAACTCACTATGGACCCCAGCCTGGCCTTGGACTCACGGAAATCCTCTTGCCTCAGCCTCCTGAGTGCTGGGATTACGGGGTGTGTCACCACACCTGCGTTATGTGGTGCTGGAGAATTGATCTAGGCTACTTTTCTCTTGACTTAGTACTTGGAAGGCAAGCACTTTAACTGCTGAGCCATTCCTCTAGCTTCACAGTTGCATTATTTTTAATAGTGTAAAACTATTAAAATGTTCACTCATGTTTATCTATGGACAAATAAACTGTGGCATGACTAGTCAGAAGGATATCAGCCTCCAGTAACTGAAGGACTAGTCTATCAACAACTTGGGCAATCCCAACATACTTCCAAGCAAGTAAGCCCCTCATGTACTAAGTTTACAGAGAGCCAAACGTAGAAAAACAATACAGATGTTAGAAATCAAGACTGTGATGAGAGGAGGGGGCACACGTATGGTTAGGGGATGCTGGGAATGCATGAATTCTGAGTCATACTGCTAATCGCACTCTTTGTATGTTGTATTTGTGAAAATTCATCAAAATGTTCACTCATAATTTTTTGCCCTTAGCTGCATGCGTGTCCAAGTTCAAAAACAAAAGTTATATTCCAATGTGACTCTGCTGAAGAACCAACCAAGCTTTAAACTTTTTTTCCAAGTTTACAGCACCTGTCCTGACTATCTCTGACTGTGAGACATGAACTTTCTGTACCATGTATAAAAACCCAGCTGACCATAAATTTATTTAAAGTGTAAGAGTCCGGATATGGGTGATTGCTGGCAGAATCTGTATTTCGAAAATTTCCCAAAATTCTATTTTAGGATCTAGATTTGAGGTATTGTTGTCACCCAACTCTTGGAAACTTTAGCATGAATGAAAGACTTTGGATAAGTTCCAAGAAACTGCTCAGGTACAAGCTCTTCTGGTGATTCTGCCATAGGTTTCTTTTCCAGAAAAACGGATTTTATGAAAAGAAATTAATCTTCCTTATGAGCAATCCAGGCAATGTGGCCAGGAGACAGGATGAACTTTGGCATAGAAGTCTTGGCATTTTAGAGACACTTATGTTGTAAGTGGCCGTCTCTATGTAAATGATGTCAATGTGATCCTGGATCTTTCTTCAGTGTCTGACAGTAGTGTGTCAGACGTTAGTATGCACGCACCTGCGCGTGTGTGTGTGTATGTGTGTGCGTAATTTATACAGCTAAAATCATGTGATAACTGGTAGATTCTAATAGATTAGAATTTGTCTAAATAAACTATGTAATTTTATTAATGATACAAAGCTTTCATTCACTACAAGTCCCCTAGGCCCAACCATTTGAAGTGAAAAAATATATATCATGGCTAATAGCAGGGCCTGAGCTCCAAAGAATGCACCAGGGAACCCTCTTAGACCATTTTCTCTGAGTTATAACTATTTACTCCTTCAGACCTGTATAGTCTTGGGCTAACGGTCAATCACATGCCATCCTCTCATACACGCAGGGCACAGTTCCAAGCCTGTTATTTTTCTTGCCAGTCAGAATTATTCAGAAAAACAAGAAAGTTGATTACAGTTGATGTAAGCCCCGACTAAATGAAGAGACATGCCATTGAGCATTACCTAAATACACACTCCCTCTACTTTGCTGTGCTCACACACCACCTTAATAATTAGCTATTCTCTCTTTCAGTAGAACTATGCACCTTCTTGTCTTTTTTGCACCCATATTTAACAAATGGAAAATTTAAAGTCGTGAATAATTAAGGAAATCAGCTGTGGCCCAGTCGGCTTCATAATGGCATTCCCACAGAACTACAAAACCGTTCTTCAATTTTTCTTTTCTGTTTTTACTCCTCGTCTCTCTTCTTTCCACCCTTCCTCCCTCATTTTTTCCTCCTTCAAAGTGTCTTATTTATTAATTCAGCAATTTTACATATTCTTACACAAAAAAGTTTGGAAAATAAAGCGCAGAGAAGAATAAAGATGCACTCGAAAATGTCAGATGAAGTTTTCTTGATGTCTTCTAATGTTTTAAAGATGCACATGAATTTACACACGCGGGCTACAGCTCTCATTATATTCCTCCCGTTGCCCCCATGCTGTACCCATTTGTAGAAAGAGAAAGAGATAAACAAGAGAGGAAGAAAGAAGAAAAAAGGTGAGATATATGAGGATAGAAAGAAAGAGGAAGGGGGAAGAGAAAGCCCACATGAATTGTAAAGCTCTTAGTACAATTTAGCAACCTTCAAAATAACTCTGACTAAATTTTATTTTCGAAGCATTATTATATTATCCAGCAAAATTTTGAGATTATACCATTTTAATAATATATGCATTGATTTCCAAGGCAAGCCAAATCAAAAGAGAAATTTTCAAAATTTCATGTTTTTCTCCATAACTACCATAAAAAAGATCATGAATAATCCAGGAGAAAAATCCAGGAAAATTGTAGATCTCACAATACAAGATTCTTCTGTATCTTGTGGCTAAAAATACTAGGTATTAAGAATATCTTTGTCAACCTATCTGAACTCCACTATGCATAAGCAAAAGATCATCTGGCAGACCGTGCATATTCAAAATCGCTTTAAAATGTTAATTAAAAATGATTGTTCTTCAACTTTGAGAATGAACATTCAGTTGCATGTGCCAGTTTTTCCATGCATTCTTGTTCATTCTTTTAAGAATTCTTTTCTCCACTGGTCACATTCCATTACTTAGACATAGACATTTTAATATTTAAATGGTGCATATGGGTGTTTTAATTTTTAAAATGATGTACAGGTAACTTCAAGCTTTAGAGAAGAATATAACATTCAATACGATTTAATTTTAGAGGTATTTACCAAATTCTTATCCAAAAATTCAATATGGAACATAAAATATGTACAAAAAAAGAATGTGAAAATCTGGGCAACTTCAATAGTTTGTGATTTAATTAAATATATTCACATATCACATTCATATAACATTTAAATTGAAGGGACTATTTTAATGATAGCTTTTTTTGCTAACTTAAACTAACAAAAGAAAATTCAGTTACAAGGCTGTTTATACTACACTTACAGAAACAGATGAAATTGCTATTGATATGAAAAATGTATTTACCTTCCTTGGACTATAATACTACATATATGTGCATGTTTGTGTGCATTTGCGTGAAGATTACATTACCAACTCTCAAGTACACTAACAGGGTGATATGCACATGAAGTATTCCTTTTTTTGCCCTTAAGATTTCCTTATTTCACTCACATTCAATCTCATTTGCTTAAAAATCCCCCCAAATTCTAATTCTTTGTTTTTAACTTCTTCTCTTTTCTCTTACATGTTTTTATTTATTTAAAAGGCAAATAAAAGAAACAGAAAATACAGTTAAAATCAACACAACAAACTTTTTTGAATCATGTCTTCAGACGCTGAACCAGAATTTTTTAATACCTCCTACATATTATCCACATTCTTTTTGTACTCCGTTTGTTCCTTAGCCTGGCAAAGCCATGAGTGGAAGTAACACAGTCACAGCCCTCCACACTCCAGCCTTTCACATTTTTCTAAAGGAATTCTAGGCTAGGGAAAGCCTGACACCAGCTTGTGTACCTGTAGTCTCTGGTCAGGTATTACAGACGTGGATTCTTTTTCCTGAGCCTGAGATATTTACAGGATGTCACCCTCTTTCCCGCTTTCTTCAACTTCATATTCTAAGTCAGTTAGGAGTCAGCTAGGAGGGCCTCTGTTAACATAGAAGACTCACTGTTTCTGTGGTTTCTTTCAGATGAGGTAATTTTTGATAGTCTTATTTTTTTATAGGGAAACTTCACTTATTTTTCTCTCCTCTAGGAAAGTTGCATCCATTTTCATTAAAACATGTTTAATAAACATTCATGACTTTTTTCTTCTTGCACAGATACTGAGAATATCAAGCTCTTACTGTCCAAGGAGGAAAATAAACTGTGAGATGAAATGAGAAATTTCCCATTCCTTTAAACCTTGTGTCAGACACATTTTGCCATACTTCATATGTGAAATATCTTCAAAATGTATTGGTTTTATCTTTCTCCACAAGAATAAGCTTGCTGCAGAGGAAAAAGTGGAGACATATTTTGAGGTACAGGAATGTTCCCCTCCCATTTGATTTGAGGCCACCCTAGGTGCCTCAGGAAAATCTTTCAAACTCTGCATCAAAGGATTTGTCTTGGAGGATAAAGTACTCTGAAGAGGTCATAGAAGCATTCCCACTTCGGGGCCTTGATGTTGGGCCAACATCTTGTCTCTACCTTGCATACGAGTGACATTTTATAAATTAAATTTTCCCCTTTTGACTTTGGGTAGCAAAGCACTTTCGATATGTTTACTTTTTCCCCTTGCTTATGATAAAAATATTACTGAAATCAGGTAATTTTCTCTCCGCTACTATTCTTAAAGATTTAGTCAGTAATAATTAAAAAACTAATGAGGCAAATTGTACAAAGAAACACAACAAATATCAATAAAGGCGCTTTACACACTCGATACTCGCCTGAGTACTACTTAGTTCAGAACTATGGTAGTTATGATACAGTTATCACTAAGGCATCACGGTACTTTATGGTGACAGAAAGAGGACGACAAGCGGTTCCATGATTCAGCCAGAATTCACAGTACTTCAAGATTGCTAGGATCTGGTGCCTAAGTTACTAATTCTTGGCTTTTAAAGACTATGTACTGCCGCTACTAACATGTATTTTCAGTTCGTAATAATGGAAGATGGAACTCAGCACTTTTAAGCCCAAACATTTCTGTGTGTGTGTGTGTGTGTGTGTGTGTGTGTGTGTGTGTGTGTGCGCGTGAAAAATAATTTCTAAACTTTTTGCAGTGTCTCTGTGTTTCCTAGTCTTGTCAACCATCCTAGCTTTAATACTCAGATTTTATACCACGACAAGCATACCAAAATGCAAATTTTAGTTTTCATCTGCAGCATGCAATCTCCTAGACATCAATGCATGTAGCCAATGTAAAAGGAAGTAATCAGTCAAAACAGTCCTGTGATGAAAATTGTTGGATTTCCTTATTTGTTGTTGTTGTTTGTTTTATGTTGTTTTGTTTTAGGTGTAATATAGAAAAAAAATTAAGTTTTCTCAACTGCAAATAGAAGATGCTATAGAATGAAATAAGTCCCAACTTTCAGTAAACATGAAGACTTATAAATAAAACTTAAGGGGGAAATATCACTGAGAAAAATGCCAAAAGGAGAAATCTCACACAGAATAGAAAGCAAAATGAGTTCAATGGCGTTAATTAAATGGAAAGGAAGCAGTGGGAGGAAAAGGACAACTTCAATAGTGCAAGCAGAAGACTGTCTCAGAAGGCGACAGAACTTAATCCTATCAACATCTCATTTGCATAGTCATAGTAAAAAATAACAATTGTATTTTTGGACCAAAAATATATGCAAAGCAGCCATTGTGATAGTTCAGTAGCTATTTTTGAAATGGAAATTTCCTCACAATTTGAAACAGCTCCTTTTTCGAAACACCAAAAGACCTCAGCATCTACTTTCGACTACAATGATTTTTCAATGTGATGTGCTGAATTTAGCCACAGTGTTCCCCTCTGACACAAAATTTACCCCGCTATATAAAATTGATAGATTTTTTTCTATTAATATATGATTGAAACAACTAATTAAAAAATAAACTGCACCAGTGGAACTAAAAAAGTAACAACTGTGTCAATGTGTTTCTTATCGTAAGAAAAATTTCTTTCAAGAACTGAGGGGAAAAATTATATCTTAATTGAAAAGGTACATAATTTTATCATAGTGCTGCAATAAATAAGTCTCTAATCACTTATTAGCTGCAATCCCCTTCATTGATGGTTGTATAAACACTTATTTCTGCCACAGACTGTGTGCTTCCTTTGAGCACTAACATTTTAACAAGAAAAAAGTTAAATATCAAAGTAATAGATGAGCATTCCTCTAAAAGCCAATTTCATTAAATACCATCGGTATTAATCTTTCTAAATCTTAATTACAGCCTTTTGACATATTACCCCCCATTTGACCTTTTCTGCTCAATTCCAGTAAAGAACTATGGGACAGACGGGGATACCAGCCCAGGTAAACCTACAGGATAGCATCATTTTAATGCTGCTGAGCAAGTGGAGATGGTGACCCATCTTATATTTTATTCACGAGTCAATGAGATCACATTTTTCTCAGCAATCAACCAAGTTCTGACTTTCCTACCTCAACAGGAAGACATTTAAAAGGAGAGGCCAAGAAATGTGAACAGATGAACTTCTTCAAACTAGAACTTCACGAAAAAAAATCTGTTGCTGAAAACTTCCTCGACTAGATACCTGCCACAAAATTTAAAAACAATTAGTAATGGCAGCTTGTAATCAAACAACTTGAAGTTTAGTTGAAAATAGTAGGAGCTGGCAGTTCTCAGATTAAAAAAGTAATGATTCTGCTATTAAGCCACATTTGCACCAATCAATAGCTCGAAAGCATCCTTATTTTCTTAGATTCACTGAATAAGCAGAAGTACAATCTTTGAGAAAAAAGAACTTAAGCCACTTGTCCCCAGGACTATGTGAAGGCCCTTTACCACCAGCCTGCAGAAATTTGAAAAAAAAAAATTATTTAGCTCAATTATCTTTTCCTACAACTTCCCTCTTATTTCTTGATGTCTTTCTCTTTTATATCATTCTTTCTTTAGTGTAGTTTGTTTTTTCTCTCTAGACTCTGCTTTTTCTCTTCCATATTTTGTCTAATGTTTTGATCCTTTTTCTCTTATATTATCTTCAAGTCTTCAGGTCCCCTGGTTTGTCTTGTCTTTTTTATTTTTTTCTTCGCCAGCAGAAAGCTGATTGAGAAGATATGAAAATCTCTAGAGAAACCTTATAGTTTAATAGAATGAACTATAAAATAACCTTGTGTGTTATCTCCTCTAAAATACAGCTGTAAGTTTTAAAAATGGAGTAGAAACTAAGGACTAAGAAATTGCTGCTATTATAAAGACTATCACAAGTTCCCAACATCTCAGTAATAAACAACAGTAAAAAAATGTTTACTGTCTAGGAGGAAGCCTATGCTTTTATATCTGTAAATGAGCCACTGAGATTTTTTTTAAAAAAATTAAGATACTGCATGTAAATGAAACTGTGATTAATGATATATGATATCTTGTTTTATATTAAAATGAGCAAAGAAGCCAAGAAAGAGTAAAAACGCATAGCCTCCTAGATTTGTGAAACTAAAAGTTTGCATCTGGTGGCCTGTTCTAAAGAGACAAACCAAGCTTTGTGTTGCAGAAATATTTTCTTTTTTTCTGACGTCACATCAGTCTTAAATTCTGATCCAATGGTGCCTTACGAAATGAAAGGAAGGCATCAAAGGTAGGGAGAACCAGTAGGTAGTTCCTTGTCTGTTTTCTTTATCCTGACAAATCTCTTCCTACTCTCAATGTTAAAACATACCTACGTCTCACAATGGTGTCATTATACATTCATTTTTCTACTCTTTTTAATTTTCCTTGTCTCTTCACAGGAGATAGTCTGCAGAAAATACACCAAGTAGCACAAACTTTAGCATGGAATTCAATTGTTGCCACTAAATTTGCTAGCTAATGTCTATTAGGGCTAACTTTTTGCTAGACATATATTGTGCAAAACACTTTACGAACATTATTTTATTTAATTTTATTATAACTCTGAGGGGGAAGAGGAGGATTTCACAATTACTTTTTATACTCTTTACCTAGTGAGGCTTAGAAAACATGAGTCACGCCCTCGTCTACACAATTATTTAGGGAATAGAGACAGAATCTGAGCTCAGGCATACAAGGCCCCACAATCTATGTGGTAAGAACGAACCACTGTACTCTAGTGACTTTGCTGTTACTTTGGGGTGATTCTTCCCGGCCTTAAGACCTAGTCTCCATAAAACATTTATTTGGGTCATCAAACTGCTGAGCTGGTTGCCATGTCTGGCTGACACTTTGGGGTGTTCGGAAGAAAGGTCATCTCAGAGGCCCTTGTCTTCGGAGAAGAGGTTGTTCAAGCAGGTAGAGCCTAAAAAGTGAATTTCAGAAAATTTCTTGGGATCGGCTGGGATGCAAAGCACAGACGGCAATTTTCCATGTATACATGCAGTCCAAATTCTTCTTGTTAGGTCCGATATGGAGCACTATTTCCATAATGCGAATTAATAAGGCAATTTTCTTGGAAAAAATAAATGGGGCTGCTTCTGTGGCTTATTCAACTCAATTTCCATGGGAATTCAGAAGTTTGGTGCACCGTGAGGAAAAAGAACCCTTCCACAGCCAAGGTTTTTAACTCAGAGGTTCATTGCTGACCTTTAACATATATCTTTATAAGTTCCCTTAAATCCACAGTGCTCTTCAGTTCTCTAGGGCTCATGTGCTCATGTCGCGCTAGTCATGTCACATAAGTGTTATAACTAAGAGGAACGTATGTGATGCATCGTAATGAGACACAAAGAGGAGGTGACAGGTGGACTGCAAAGAACGCGGCAGCCTGAACAAGAGACAAATGACTCTCATGGAGAGACCTTCCCGTTCCCTCCAGATGCTAAGGTCACACCGTTTGATTTCATTCTAAGCATGTTGACTGAGTATCTGGAAGAAATTTTATTAGAGTATATGTCAGGTTGAACTCAACATGACTCGTGCCCTCTTAGGGCTAATAATCAAGTGGAGAGAAAAGACACATACACAAAGGGGCAGGGTAATTACTAAGTAGTGCTTCAGAGCGGGGGGGGGGGTTGATTCTGAAGAACCTAGAGTGGTGTCTTGGCTCTGCATTTGTTATTTGTGAGACTTTCGTCAAGCTACTGATTTATCTTAAGTTCTTCCTATCTATCTATCTATCTATCTATCTATCTATCTATCTATCTATCATCTATCTATCTATCTATCTATCGTCTATCTATCTATCTATCTATCTGATACACAATGGTAACATTAAGCATAAGAATTTTGTGTACATGTACATTATGACATCATTCCATTCCATTCCTCTCTGCTTCTTAAACCTCCTGCCCTCCCACTTCCCCGACTCCCAGTAGCTCACCTATGCTATTCTATATTCTGGGTTGCCTGTATTCTGGGCTTCACATAATAGAGAAACCATGTGATATTTGCCTTCTGAGTCTGACTCACTTCACTAAGTACGATGGTCTCAAGTTATGTCCATTTACCTACAAATATCTCAAATCTATATGTTTTTTATGGAGGGGTAGTAATCACCTTCTTTGTCCTCATTACTGTGGTGATGGATATCTCTGCATCATCCGTAAATTAGCTATTGTTAGTTGTGCTGCTATGAAAATGGGTGTACATGTGCCTCTGTTATATGTTGCTTTTAGCTCTTTTGGAAAGATATCCATAAGTACCACCACTGGGCCAAATGGCGTATTTATTTTAAGGCCTCTGAGGATCTCCACACTGTCATCTATATTAGTTGTGCCAGTTTACAATCCCACAGCAATGTAAAAGAGTTCCTTTTTACCCACACCCTCACCATCATCTATTGTTGTTAGGGTCCTTGGCATACACTACTCTCTGTCGGGTAAAATGTTATCTTAGTAATATTTGATTTATATTTCTCTAATAGCTAGCCATGTTGAATACTGTGTAGTAGATGGGTTATTTGTGCTACTTTATCTGAAAACTGCCTATTCATTTCAGTTGCCTATTTTTTAAATTGAGTGTTTGATTCTAAGGGTTTTTTCCTTCAGTTCCTTATATATCATAGCTATTAGCTTCCTATTCTGGGTGAATGTGATAATTTTTCCCCACTCTGTTGATTTTCTCTTTAATCTGTTAATAGTTTCTTTTCTTGTGTAGATTTTTTTTAAAATTTCATATCCCATTTGTTGACTCTGGGGTTCTTTTGCATCAGGTGTCCTCTTCAGAAAGTCCTTGCACACTATTGATTCATCTTAAGTTTCAGTTTCATTACTTGGAAGATGATAGTAGTAATATTACCTGTTTACCTATATGATTGTTTGATCATGACTGAGCACAGCGTCTGATTCAAAAAAATAATAATCTTTCTGTAAATTTGTGCTAATGGCTTTAGAAATAACATTGTAATAATGAAAGATGGCATACGTTAAATAAATGAATACATTATCAGGTGCCTTCATTTGAACAAAGAAGCAAATCTTAGATAGGTAAAACTTTACAGATTCAAAAAGCAGCTCTTAAAATTGGACTAAAAGGTAAACTTGGGCTGAGGACCAGTGCCTCTATTCCTAACACGTCAGGAGGATGAGACAGGAAGATCACAATGTTGAGTCCAGCCGAGACAATGTAACAATTTAATAAGACCTCTGTTTCAATAAAAGCAGGAGAGGTCACTAAAAGTAGAAAACTTTCAAATAGAAATAAATAATATTAAGGGTGAAAATACAAAGGAAAATAAAACCAAGTTGTATGTCAACCCAAGACTGATATAGTGAGGTGTGCGCAGTGAATGTGAATGTAAGGCTGTACATGTGGGTACTTCTGGTCAAGATGGTGGTGTAGTAACAGAGCTGCACAATGTGTCCTCCTTGACCCACTTAAAAAAATCGAGAATTTAGTTAGAAAATGTGTGCATAATGTAGCTAGGAAAGAGAGGAGCACCCTAACAACTAAAAGGAGGCCAGAGGAAGGTCAGAAATTCCAAAGGATCATCAAAAGCAGAGAAAAAAACAAATCCCAGTAACCAACGAAGCTGCTACAAGCCGGATGTAAACACCTGGAGCAGCAGGCAGCTGTAGACGGAGGAAAACTCACAAGGCTGTGGAACTTCTGACAGAGCTGGAGAGGACGGAGCATCCCAACAACAGACCAGAGGCCATGGGAAAGTCAGAAATTCTGAAGTCATAATGGAAATGGAGGAGAACAGCAGCCAACTGGGCATGGCCCTGACCTGCCAACATCCACGGACCACAGACAGAGCAAAGTCCAGAGCCAGAACCTCAGCCTGAGGTAAGTGTGGATCCGGAGAAGTGGGAATTGTTGGCAGCTGGAGGCCCCAGCCTCCAAAAAACCAACCCGCGGGTAGTGCGTACTACAAACGCAGAGTGCGCTCCCCCTAGAAAAGGCCCCGGGATCCCAGGTCAGAGATAGAGCTCAGCAGCCATAACAGGCAATGATGTCAGCGGGAGCCATTTTAAGAAGGGGGAAAAAGAAAGCCTAAGACTAAACCCTTTAAAGAAAGATCAGAAGAGCACATCAGGGCTGTTGGGGTCACCCTTAAACACTGCCTAGGAAGAAACAGGCACCAGAGGCAGAGAGAGGAGAAAAGAAAGGGAAAAATAAGGCTGCTGAAGCCCTGAATGACTCAGGGTAGTAAACACATATCTGAGGGTGGAGAGCCCCGCCCTTGTGGAGGGAAGCCAGGACAGACAGGAGAGCTTTGCCCAGGGAGCTGAAGTGAACAAGATACCTCAAAGGGGAGACCATCACCCTGTCCCTCGAGCACGTGCTAGAGGAGGCTCCTGGGTCGCCACTGTCCTCCACGCCAGAGGCATCTATGACCGGGAAGTCCATTGCCTGCCCATCCTGTGAGCCAGAGGCTTTTAGAGGCTACCAGGAAATTACATCACCCTGTCAATCCTGAGTCCCAGAGTCTTCCAGAGGCATCTAGGACTGGGAATTCCATTGCCCTGTCTGTCCCTTGGACCAGAGGCTTTCAGAGACATCTAGGACTGGGCTTTCACCAAATCCCTTCTTTCCTGTGCACCAGAGACAGCCAGAGATAGCAGAACCGTGGGGAAACGTGGTAACAAATCTCCTACAAAAAGACCTGACACCCCAGAAGATGAAAGCAGGGGTATTGAAATTGCAGAATCCAAAGATGAAAAGGGCAAAAATGACGGTAACTTCTGGGCCCAGAAACACATTGAATTAAAGCAGGAAATGAAACAGCACAAGAGCTACACCAAGACATAGCTAAACTAAAAGCAAGCCTTGAAAAGCAAATAGAGGAGACCAAAGAAGAAATGAACCAGAAGATAATGAAGGCAACATAAGAAATTAGAGAAGAGCACAACAGAGATATAAAAGAAAAAAAATTAAGATATCTAGGAGGTGAACAAAACACAGGAAATAATAAACAATCATTTCAAACATTTTCAGAATAGAATATCAGACCTAGAAGACAAAAACGACAGAGCAGGAACAGAAAGACTGTAAAGAACGCAAAGTAAAAAAAAAAAAAAAGAAGAAGAAGAAGAAAGTGGAAGAAAGTGAACCATTACAACAGCTGACAGATGATTCAAAGAGAAACAACCTCAGAATTATGGGAGTCCAAGAGAAGACTGAGGACAAATATTTGAGTTCAGGCTATAGAACAGCACGGCAGTTAGAGTGCTTGCCTAGCAATCTCAAGACTCTAGGTTCTATTCCCCAGCATCAAATAAATTGGGCAGTAGTGCATGCCTGTTATTTCAGTACTTAAGGGACTGAGGCAGGAAAGCTGCTGTGTGTTCAGGCCTAGCCTGGACCACAGAGTGAGTTCAGGAAGAGCCAGGGAGAACCAAGTGAGGGCCTGTTATTTAAGTTTATTTCTTTGAGTAGAATTTAGCCTGCTATGACTGGTACAGTGCTTAAGTGCTTTAGAAGAAAAATGAATCAGGAGATAGCTGGAGAATGTTGCAGTGAGAAGTGGGTAGTTTCCATGTTTAATAAGCCAGAGGAACCATTCTTAAAATATCATTTGGTATAAAACCCGAAGAAGGTAAAGGAAGAAGGCCACTCGGAAGTTAGAAGTTAGTGATTTGCATTTTCCTTGCCAATCCTCTGTTTGCTCACCAACGGGCTGAGCTCTGGACCTTAGCCATTATGAGATACCTTGTGCACTTCCAATAATTTTTCCTTTTTTCTCGTAATTTAAATGAATTGTCTTTCTCACACAACATCCTAGCTTTTCCTTTCATTTATTGCCAATCTGAGAAACCCAGGTGAGAAAATGTTGGCTTGTAGATATTTTAGTAATTTCCATGGCAGTATCATATTACGTGTGTGAATAGATCGTACATCTCACATTGGTTGCTGAGAAAGCACTGAATCTGAGGCTGAAACTGAAGCCTTCTGTTTGTATGAATTATAATTTTTATAATTATTTACGAATGAACATTTGTTTTAAAAGATAAATTTCAGATGAGACAAGAAGCATTTCTGACTGGAAGGAAAATAGCACTGTGAACTTTGATGCAGATATTTAGTCTTGATGTAAAATGACCATTAAAAGCGAAGGGTCTCTTTTCATAATGTATCTCTCATTGTCAGGCAGCTGCGTGAAATAAAAGCTGGCTTTAATGCGATCAGAGTGAGACACTCCGCAGACCCTCAATCAATAATTGTGGAATGAATGTTGAAAGCCTATTTTTCTGCTCCTACTGGTAGACAAGCGTTCTTGTTTTTATTTTGTTTCCTGTTTAT
Organism: Ctenodactylus gundi; assembly: GCA_004027205.1. Classification (NCBI taxonomy): domain Eukaryota; kingdom Metazoa; phylum Chordata; class Mammalia; order Rodentia; family Ctenodactylidae; genus Ctenodactylus; species Ctenodactylus gundi. The sequence continues at coordinate 19,149 of PVKB01002784.1, forward strand.
TTGCTAGTTGTTTTTCCTGCCCAACATCCATTTCCCCTCTTTAATAACTGTATGCAGATTTTCTAGGGGAACAGGCAGAAAGCATTCACAGGTGGGGTTTGGGTCATGACACTCAAGTGCTCTAAAGTCAGCCAGCCAGAGGACACTCACAGTACCCAAGAGCAATCACAATGCATCTCGTGGACATGCAAATTTTGAGTGGAGTAAGAGGAAAACAAGGGGAAATTGTTGGGGCTGATTCCTTCAAGCGAGGCTTTTTATGTTTTAACAATCCATTGAGTTCTATTTTGTAGAGTCACTGCCATTGTACTGGCTCTTATATGTCCCAAGACAGCTGACCGTTCCTAACTTAATTTCTGGTAAACTAAAACCAAAACCTAAAGCAAAAACAAAATGAAAACAAAATAAGAAAGCTCTTTTTGGGCTCAATTTTATTGCTACAAACTGAACAGATAGACATCTGAAGATGAGCTCTCTGGAACCACTTGGAGTCTGACAATTTGGGATGATCATGCTTTACTGCTGAAGCCCTGGTTCTACATATCCTTTTCTCCCCTGGCTTCCGCTTCACTTATTCTAATCTTTCCCAAGACTGCGGGCCTCTTCTTTCTCAAGAAATCAGTGGTTTGCTGGCACTTTCCCATGAAAACCTCTCTCTAATTTAACATTTCTGCTGCTGAGGACCCATACTACATCTTCCATGAAGAATTTTCATAAGGTAACTGAAATAAAATTCTTAAGCTTGATGAATTAAAACAAACATGCAGGGTTTTGTTTCATTACAAGGTTACAACAATGAGAGTGGGGAGCTGCTCTAGCCTGCTGCTAAGGACTTGGTTAGAAAATGAAAGGCAAACAGTTAACTTTAATCGTTTCTGTTTTCTTTTGTTATTCTCGGTGAAGACAGCAGAAAAAGGCCTATGGGTTGCTCTACCGTTATAGTGGGAAACAAACACCTTCATGTATAATTTTAGCAAGTATGGTGAGAGGCGAGTTCAGATTTGAAATGTTCCTGAGGCTCTAGGTCCAACCGTTGTATCAGCACGATAGTCATCAGAGCCATATGGTCACTGCAGTTTATTATTTAATCTCCTTAAAAATCTCTTGTCTTAAATTTTCACCTATGCATGTTGCAACCTGCCTGCTAAATGGTCAGTGTATAAATCCTTGCTTATGTACGATGATAGCAGTCACACAGCTATAATAGACTACACATTTTACCTTGTTCATAGGCCCATTTCTTGAATATTCTAATATAATTTATAATACCTCCCTTTATAATTTTTATTGGAATATATTATCAAAAATAATACCTATGCCTCGTGTATTATTTTAAGAAAAAAATCTACTAGATTCTCCTGAAAGCCTAAATAGTAAGTTCTTAATAGCCCAAATAAAGTAATTAGAAATTGCAATTTAATTACACATTAATTACACACCATTTTCTTTTTAATTAGTGTCACTTAAGGTGAACTGTGACTACAATTTCGTTTCTATTGATTGTGACGGTAATAAAGCCCTATATAGAGTAATGCTTCTTTCTTTCTTTTTTTCTTTTTCTCTTTCTTTCTTAACACTGCTCAGTGCATTAACATGGTTTTACATTCCTTGCCTTTTTTTCCTGGGGTATTGTACCCTAGAAAATGGATTAAAACTTCAAATGCTACAGAGATACTAAAGCACTTTACTGAACATCCGAGGTACAGGTAATTATCAACCAGAGTTTTCGATGATTTTTTTCAATGTTTCAGTGGAAAGTTTGAGCAATATTCTTAAAAGAGAGAATAAAAAAAAATTTGACTGGATATGTAACATTCTTCTGTGTCTTATCTATCAATTTTCTTTAAGAGTTAAAACCTCAGTGCGACTTAAATTTAATAAAATTGGGTCACCGACATGTAATAGAATACCGTATATGTATATATCCTGTAGACTGAAACACATACTTGTTTAATGAAAAGGTTATACACTGTGTTAAGTCCATCACTGACAGAAAACTTCTATTACTTCTAAGAGAACGGATTTAGGCATATCTTTAAAGAGCTCGATTTTTCCTTTGACTGGAATACATCCTTGGGTATTATGGTGTTCCATCGCTCGCTTATGGTATCTAATGCACAAAATCGACTTACATGTAAAAACATTTGCATTCTTTGTAGAACTTAATCTCACCACAACAAAGCATTTTTGGGTTTACAATTACTGAATCTGTAACATTTTAAACAAAAAAGGAATTGACGTAACTTTTTTCTTTCAATAAACTAACTCTGATTCAGCAATTGAGTCTGCAAGACATTTAAAAGAAAACAGTTTTGTTTTTTCCAGCAGAGCAGATACATATGCCGAGGAAAATCATCATCAATTTAAAATCTCTATTACAGTAGTATATTTTTGGCGTGGTTAATACCTATAACAAAAATTATCCAAAGGCAGGCAATGGGCTTGAGAGAAAAAATACGAAGGAAACTGATGATATATATATATATATATATATATATATATATATATATATATATATATATGAAGCAGGGGTATGAACTATTAGCATATACAGAAAATTCTCACTGTGGTACTTAGAGAATTTCCATTTTATTGATATGCATAAGTGCAAAATTTAAGGTTTACAATGAAGTTTAGCATTTTGTGCACCTATGTATCTTGTCAAGGTGACAAGGACTTTAATGTGCAAGAGATAGATACACATATATGATCTTTTGTCCTCCATAGACACCCCTCACATTGCCCACTGCGGTTAGCATAATGAACTCCAACTTAATCTCTGCCTCCTCATTCCCTCATACCTCATGTAAGCAACTTTTCTGCTTGCATATTCAGTTGTTTCCATAGGTGCAAGCCTTAAGAAAGTCATCTTTAAATTATATATACCTCAATTTTTTCAAGTTGCCATACAAAATTTGTTTCTAAAATAAGCTGATTCAATACTCTAAAATGAAGACCAGAGGAGCCTGGCTTTCAAAAGGCCGCACAAAAATGAATACTTCCACTGCTTTTGTCCAAGCCATTTGCAAATTATGGACAATACTCTGATACTTGTGGAGGTAACATACTCTGATCATTCCTTTCTGTTCTGTTGTCATGAACAAATTTCAAACTATTGAATCACCCCAAAAATATGCAAAAAAAAAAATCTAAAAAAAAAAAAACAAAACAAAACCTCATGTTGTGAGTACGTTTCACAGTTTATATTGGGCCATATTAAGCCATTCTGGACCTTATGCACCCAAGCTTGAACAGCCAAAATTGACACTGTCAGATGTTTATATCTGTTTGAGATGACTTTCCAAGTAATAGTTACTGATGGTGCTTTCGAAATCATAGGTTAAAAAAAGGGACTTATAAAATTAATAAAAATAATGCAATTGCTAAAAAATAAATGTGTACGTCTTCTGTTTTGCAAGTTGTGTTTCCCATCAAAATGAGCTGGTCTTCTCTCAGAAAAGCAAAGTGTTTTGTGGGTTGCAGGACATTGTGATTATAGTTCTTTTGAGCAAGTAGAGCTATTCAAATCTTATAGAACATTTCTGCCTGCTCTAATGAATCACATATAATCCCAAGTGTGATGCATTCTGATGTCTTATAACAGCAATACGACTCAGGAAGGAGAATCAATCCACTTCAATGAGTATTTAATATATGTTTACTGAAAAGCTCCATTTAATCCAAAGCACTATGCCAAACTTGTTAAAAATAAACTCCTACCTTCTCTAGAGTTTTTTTTTTCTCTTACCCAAATAAAATTTAAGATAGTATCAAGTAGATTATATAAAACTGAAATCTTTACTGGAGTCCAAATCAATGATTATGACTTCAATTTCAACTAGAAAACTATATTTCCATTAAAAAAGAGTTTTATTTCTTTGTATGTTACTTACTATTTTTGTGAATAGAGTCTTAGACTATTAATGAAAAACTATCTGCTTGAAAACAACCTTTTTGACATTTCTGATTGAAGACCAAAGGTTTCATTAAAAGTTTAGATACTATCTAGTGGTCTAAAACTTTTCATACATGCAAAACCATGTTGAATACACAAATATAATTACTAAAAAGGTTCTCAAATATGTCATAGTTTCAATTGGAAAAATATTCTTAGAATTCATTCTAAAGAAAAATGTTTTCCAGTAGTTATTTTTTTAATTAAAGTCAAACATATATTGATTTATTTTGTAACTTCAGAAAAGTGAGAAAGATGGAGAAGGTTGAAAAATGAAAGGTTTCCTCTAATGTGCACTGATGGTAGCACAAAGATGTATTGAGTTTTAAACGCAGAATACGCATCCCATCCTCCACAGAAAGCATTTGAAGTTATTTCTGTTGTTTCTTTTGTTTGATGACCTGAAGCCTCAAAATGAAGCCTCAGGAAGGCTGGTTTGGCTTCCCTCTAAAGAAATCTCTTAACATACCTGCAGGACAGGAAAACAACTCTGCACTTTTCAGATGGTTTGATATGCCTGGTTGAGACCTTTTCAAAACAAAATAGATGTGAAACTGAATAGAAGTGAAATTAATTAGAAACCTGACTCTGTCATATGGTGAAGCACACATGAGGCTTCTTGAATCCTGAAAGGTATCCTTTCATGGGCTACTTATTGGCAAGAGATGATTGGGGTCGCTTTAGAAAGAACAGCTCTCTAAGAGCTCATGATTAAAATCTCCTCAAATACTGTCTTTGTTTACAAACACAGAGAGCACTGTAGTCACAAAGTAATGAAGTCTAAACATACTTGTAACTTAGTACAAAGTTAGGAAACAAGTAATTCTTTGCTTTTACATAGTAGTAGAAAACATCTTTTATTGGTGTTGAGTAACATTGAATTAACAAGATAGAGAGAGTTGTCAGTAGTCAGAGCAAGGAAACACATCAGGAATTTATTAGATTTGGATTTATCAGTGCATAGAAATTCATGATGTTTAACTTAAAGGCAAAAAGAGCAGAACATTTTGAATAATAGCTTGAAGAGGATGATTAGCTAAGGGGATGCAACATTAATAGCCAAAATAAATTACTATAATTATTTTATTACCTATGCTAACTGATTCCATTGTTTTTACTGAAATAACAGCTCCCTGAGGAAGGGAACAGTGCTTCTCAATGAATCTCTGCTGTTGGCTTGTATATTCTCCTAACAGCAATCAAAAACAATGAAAAATATTCTTTATTGATAGTACTTTTACTGTCTGCACTTCAGTGCTTAGAGAAAATATCACATCTAAGTACGAATATCTGGAAATATCTGGATGATTCTAGAAATAAGAGTAAGCCAATTAAAGACAATATAATTATTTTCAGCTCTTTAGTCATACATCTGCAACATATTATTTGTTCATGCCTTCATAAGTATCTTCCTGGCTCTCTGCATTAACATTTTATTTTCTAAGACCTTCTAGATATTCTGATCCACCTACCCACCAATAAACACAGTAGCCTGAATTCATTCACAGAAGTTTCACAAGGACCAATAGTAGAGAAGGAAGATTGAATCAGTTTCACAGGGTGTGTGAAGCCATGGGGTAAAACTATTGCACGATCCTAGAAAACTAGTTCTGTTTGAAATATACTGAAAAAAACCCTGGTTTTTGTTAAAAAAAAGCATGATGGCGCTATAAAGTAGGTGGATATTTCTATATAATAAAGCACTCCAAAGTAAATCAGGAAGTCTGGAAGTCGTGGAAAACCACATCTTTCCTTGAGCTCCCACCCTGAACCTCTATACTCTTTTCTTTGTAATCTCTGCCTTAATTTTATAATTGTGAAATACTCCTAATCTCCTTCTTCATTTTTTCCTTCCACCTCTTAATCTACAGATTGGAAAACAAACAATAGTCTGTGGCTGGTACCTAACAGTGCAGGCTTACAATTCCAGAACACTGGAATGCTGAAAACAGAACACAGTTTGAGCAATTTGGCTACTTAGTAAGACCTTGCTATACAATCAAAAATGGGCTGAAAATACAGCCTAGTGTGAAGGCTGTGATCTCAATCCTTGATATAAAAAAAATCTATCAATGAGTGAAATTATCTGCCATTGTACAGTAAAAGTCAGCAAAGGTATAACAAAATCAAAGAGGAAAAATTATCTTCAGTTTAAGAAAGGTGGAGTTATAGAATTATAATTTAATTTTAAGCTTGGAAAAATTTTTAAATTTCATTTGAGCAAGTTTTTTGATTTAAGTCTGTTACGATTTTTATCTGTGTAATTTCTTTGGTTTGGCTTTTGAAATAATCTAAAATTTAGGAATTTAGGGTAGCTTCTGATGAGCCTTTGCAAATCTCTTAGCTGAGGAATTTATTTATTCACATATTTTATATTATTAAGCCCCATTCTAATGTGGATGCCATCCTTATATAGACAAAATTGACACAGTTTGCCTGTGTTGTACTCAGAATTTAGAGGTGCACAGATAAACTCTCAGTAATGCAGTTACCAAGCACTGTTATGAGAGACAATTAGAGATGTGTGTGTGTGGGGGGGGGGGGGGGGGGGGGGGGGGGGGGGGGGGGGGGGGGGGGGGGGGGGGGGGGGGGGATTTGGCCGGGGAGGGGGAAACTGTGGAGTGGAAGGGACATTGTGTGAATAAAGAGTAAAAAGATTAAATAAGGCAAGTAAGAAATCTGAAGATGTCTCTTTTCTTCCATAAAAGGAAGGCATAGCATAAAACAAGTGATGTTGGTCTATATTTATTTTTAAAAATAAATGTACAATCCATAAGCTATTAGAGATATGTAGTGTATTCTAAATGCACGTGACAGCTGTCATCTCAGGTTTGTATGAAGGCAAAACAAGGAAGCATTATTTACGTAAAGTTCCAATCCAAGTAATTGCTTTCCACCTAGTGGCCAACTGATCCACCATTCACTTAAGCATCATTACATCAAATAATTGCATTAAAAGACAGGTATTTGTTAGGTACATTAACCGCAGCACCAATGCATTGTATAATGAACCAGCTGCTCACAAGTTATCATGCTAACCCTCAAGGGATCCAGCAAGCATTTGAGGACATGGAAAATAATGCACTCTTAGAAAACATTTGACATTTTCAAATGTTATTGCTTAATCTGAGGCGGTCTCCCACGTTTTGCCCCTGTGCTCCATCTACATACACATCCACACGCATCCTAGCATAATTATGTTCTCATCTCTAGAACCTCCCGTGACCTCTTCAGAATTCTTTTCTATATTCTTTTTCACACTCTCATTTCCATGATGCTAATATATTCACTTATATTTTATTTTGCTTACTTTAATAATTCTGCATTAAATTTTAAACTTCATTATCACATGACCATGCAAAAGCCACTCTTGCTCCCCAAATCCTAACCGCTCGTTCAATATTTGCTGAATGCATCAAGATGTCAGTGGAGGGGTGAGCAAAAAAAGAGAACTCTAGGCTGGAGATCCGACAGAGCACGTGTTTACAATAACACAAGAGTCTAGATGATCTAAAAACAGAAACAATGAGTAGGAAATGGGACGGCTCGTGTCCTCCACACTAAAGCAGTAAGTGTAGGAATTTGAGGCTATTTTCTTAATATTTTCCCCTCAGGCCCTCTAAACTCCGGTATTTGTTATGTGTTAAGGAATCGTACTGAAATACTTTGGAACATCTTTGGAACATGACTTCCTATCTTCTGCATTGTGAGTTACCTATGTCATTTCCTTATCCATCTCATTTCTTCGTACTGAACCCATTGTGGCAACGATTAACTAAAGGACCAAGGTATTGAGGGACAGCAGAGCTACTTAGGACAAAATCGATGAAATCAGAGCCAAGATTATGGATGCAATCGTAATTCTCCCTTTTCTGCTGGTAATGTTTTCTCTGCATTTTTTTTTTTTTTTTAGAAACCGATTTTGATTAGGTTAGCAGACGTAACTTGAAAGAGTATCTGAAATGAGACCACACGTGTGCTTCTCTTTCTTGTGTCACATTTTTCAGAACAGGCATTTTTCTGCTCATGTTCATGTCACTAACTCTGCTAAATGTTTATCACTTCCAAACTATCTCAGCTACAAAAATGAAGTATTCTTCCCCAGCATGAAAGTAAAACATTGAATTTCATATTATAACTTCCAGATGGAAGCTAGACTTTCTTTAACACAAAGCAAACATTCAAACAATAAAAGTATGCTAATTTGAGATTTTTCAGGGGACAATGCTGACACATGCGAAGACAAGTACAAAACATGCACTTTTTTAATATAAGGAATTTGACATTATGCATAGCTAGAATTTATGACTGAAGCGTGATACATGTATATGTAGTGTTTTTCTTTGTGCAAGATTTTGTTTTCTGTTGTTTTAGTCACCCAAGTTCACATTTGGTCCAAAAAAAGTATTGGGCAGAAAATTTCAGAAAGAAACAATGTATGCATTGGAAAATGTACAGCATTCTAAGTGACGTGATAAAATCTTTCTCTGTCCTGCTCTGTGTTTTCCTATTCTTCCTGAACATGAATGACCCTGTTCTTAGGATATCAATACTGCATACATTACCCATTCAATCTTCATTCATTCATTCATAAATATTTATTTATAGACTGCCCATTATTAAATCTATAGTCTTCATATCTCAGTACTTGTGTTTGAGTAGTATTTACTTTAAAAATACCCCCAAAATGTAAAACTAGTTTATGCTAGCAATTGTATTACAAAATGTGGTTATAAATGTTCTATATTATTGTTCATGTTGTTAATCAGTTAAAGTGTCTCATTTGTAGATTGAACTTTATGCTAAGCATGTTTCTTAGAAAAATCTAATATTGTATATATTGAATTTAGTAGTACCTACCATTTTAGGCCTGTACTGCAGAGCGAGTGTTGCAATACATTTCCCTCAGATGAACCCATGGCTTCTGATTAATAACTTACTACCGTTTGTTAAATATATAACTAAGGGTATGCTATAGTTAATATCTGGAGAGGCTTACAAAAGCCTCATGTGTCTGGAGGGTGATTGGACTGTGGAGTTTGATTGTATGAGAGAATTAACCCTTGACTTCCTGTGCCTTTCAAGGGCAGGGCCTGTTTGGAAGGGGTAGACTTCTGACGGGTGTCCTAGGGGGATATATACTTGCCCTGGCTTCTGTCCAACTGAGCCTTCTCCTTCCTCTTGTGATGTTGTGAGTAGCTATTTTCTTTCAGATTCTTCATAACGCTACTGTTGCCCACCAATCATGAGCAGACTGAGACCTCTAAGATTTGAGCTAAACTTTTCATCGTTGAAGTTGTGGGTGTCAGGTAGTGTGTCCTATCAATATGAAAGTGACTGATGCAGCATTTTACATGCATTGTTTGTTTGTCTTACTCCCTATGCAAACACTATTTTATGCCCGAGATAACTGAGACTCAAATGTTAAACGAGGTATAGAAATAAACATCTCTGAAAGATGCAAATGGGATTGACTCCTAGTCTAATTGCACATGCATTTTCTTCACTGTATGGGCTTGCTCTTTCTTTGGGGCTTTGGCTCATTCTAATTCTGAAAAATATAAAGATGAAAGAATCAAAAACTCATAATTTCAGTCAATCACAGTCCTCATCCAGAGGGAGCGTTGTGTATCGCTGAATACCAGGCACTGACTGAAAGAGGCAGGGTCTTACTGGTGTGCTTGTCTACCAGAAGAAGGTGATGTACAAGGAAGATTGCTTTAATGGTTCCAAAGCCAAATCCTTAGATAACCGCAAAGAGCTACCTTAAAACACCTTATGAACTTTGTACTACAAAAGGTAGAAGTAAGATAGGGGCTGGGAATGAGAAAGGGAACATTAGAGTTTCTTTCTAATTCTACTTAAAAGAAAAAACTTTATGGTAATGTTATTTTACACCAGAGGAAATTAAGGCACATAGAGGTTAAGGAACCTTGGAGGTTAATGTGTCCAAAGGGACCATATTATTTAGTAAAACGACTAGAATTCATAATCAGCTTTCCCTACTTTCAAAGTCTAAGTGCTTTCATTTTGCTAATTTGATATTTTTTGATCAAGACTTAATTGGGTTCAAATAGTCAATGTGCCATCCTCAAATCAGTATTTTACTTTTTACCAGATGTAGGAAAGAGAGAGACTATTGACAGATATTTCTGACAGACAGTGTATTTCAAACTGAGCTCTACAGACAGTTCAGGTCAAATTGTGTTTTGTTGTGGAGAACTGCCTAAGTATCGTAAGATGTCTAGCAATCTTCAGGGCCTCCACTGATTAGATATGTCAGTGCCATCTCAGACTCTGCATCAACAACCACAGATGTGACGTTGCCAGATGTCCCTTGTGAAACTCTGCTCTTTTCTTAGAGAAACACTACTGCAACACAAACATGTAATTAAAACCCTGGCCTGGACTAAAGACACCTGGAGTGCCGAAGTGCTTAAGCAATTACAATCTCCATAAACCTCAAAATTTCTTCAAATTATTTGAGATTCAGAGACCACTTCTATGGAAAATGAGAAAATGGTAACTGCATGCTTATTTATTGATAATGTAATTAGAATGCTCTTAGATAAAAATGGGGCTCAATGCAACAATATCATGGGCGTGCAGAAATGCTACACAGCATGAGAGAACATTAGTATTATTTCTATGTGGAAAGATAAAAGAGGCAAAAGAAAATAGAAATGAGAGGGTAGAAGTTTAGTTCAATTTAAAGTGTATGCTTGTTTCCTGCAAAGTACAGAAAATCATAGATCAAAAGGTGCTAACACTTAACGATTGAGAAGATTTGTCTCTTACAATCTGAATTTTGCCATGATAATGAAGAGTTTGGATAATTCTAAAAGCTGTTCCTCTATCCACACATAAGAACTAAGAGTCCGTGCCACTTTAGCACAGAAAAATAATAACAAAAGGACATGATCTGCTGGAACTATAAAGCAAACACTGGTATCAGTGAAGTTGATTTCTAATTTCAAGTCTGCCAAAAAATTAGCTTAGTGACCTGAGAAAGTCACTTCGCCTTTCAAAATGCTATTTTCTTTATCTATGGAAAGAAAATTAAATTAAATTAATTAATTTGCAATTTACTTGGAAGCAGTTAGTGAGATAATGTATGTGAAATACAAGAGGACACACATCAATATGATGCCCAACAAACCATGATCCCAGAGCTACCTTTCAACATAGAAAGCCAAAGGCACTTTAGAAACTCAATTCAAACAATGAAGCACTTTTATTTTTGTTTCCAAAACCCTAAAGCATATAATGTGCTCCACATGGGAACAAAGAGACTAGTTTTGAAGAGAAGAACTGACTTACTTTAAAAATAAGAAACTCACGCCCAATAAATTCTGGTCCACCTAACCATGACCTAAAGCCACCTCAAAATGCTAGAAAGGTGCAAGTGTATAATTTTTATTCTCACGTCTCTACATGCCATTTACTAAGTGAAAAGTCACAAAGCAGAAAGACCTTTACTCAATCCCTTCATGAGTTGTAATAATAATTTTGTATACTAATCATATTTATATGCTTCAGGAACACAAGCAGATTGTTAATAGAGAGCAGCATGCTCATTAAAGTTTCCAGAGGGAGAAGAACACCTGTAACATTCAGAAATATGATAAAACTGTCAAAGGGTTCGTGATATTAATTATGCTCATTTTGGAATATATATCATTTTTACTACAATGTGACAATGAAAATTATATTTTTGCTATATTTTTAAAAGAAAAAAATGGTATTTTTAAAATGACACTTCAATAATGACATCTCTGTACCTAGAAAAAAAAGAAGTCACTTTTCTACATCCTAGAACTGTCTTTTCTGACGATTTCGTGAGATGGCATTAATCATTATATTATATTCTTCAGCCACACCTATACTTGGTCAAAGTCAATGCTGTGATGTTTCTCCCTGAATATTTGGACATCACTTTAAAAATATTACCTGTTTCTCTTCTCAGAAGACATACATTTTTAATGTTTCTACATACATTTATATTTTTCTATATTCTCTTTCCATGTGTCTGTAACTTTGAGCATCTAATTCAGAATTCTGATGACACTGAGCTTAGAACTTTCATAGGCCGAAGTTGAAAGCATAAACACGTCCCACAATTTTAAGATGATGGTCAGTACTATGGACAGCAAACAGCAGCTGCTGCTTTTGACTGACCATAGTTTGGCAATCTATTACCATAAGCCAACCAATAAGATTCTGCAAGACTCATGCTCATAATCAGTACCAATTCACAGTAGCCCATTTTCTTTAATTACTGGTTAGTGGGCGTTATTTATGTAGCTCTAAGAAAACTTTAAGAATTTCAAATACATAACAAAGGATCTTATATTGTGAACCACAAAGAAGATGGGCATTGTAATTTTGAGTGATGGAAACTTCATAGATTTTAGACAAGAGTCGAAAGCCTTTTGTGAAATCCTGGACTTTAAATGCTACAGTATATATGATACGTACTTTCTGAAGAATAATGTGATAATAGCTTTTATTTTGCATTGAATATCTTTGTACTATGAGTCAGAATATTTTGTGTTCTTCTCTCTCTCTCTCTCTCTCTCTCTCTCTATATATATATATATATATATATATATACATATATACATATAAGAAATATTTATGTATATTTAATTTAGAAACTTTGAAACAAAGTGTGCCAGTCATATTAGTTCCCTCTTGTACTTTGTAGACTCAGCAATGCTTCCGACAGATTTCTACCAGATCTGGAGAGCCTTCAATATAATCTTCTAAATGTTTATTGAAGGTTAGTACACACATTTTTCCTTTTCATTGTAGAAAGGATAAAACCTGTACAACAATTGTGTTTTACAACAGCCCCTTCTCAGTGTCATAAAACTGAAGTTGTAATTTGGGATTGATAGCTACAAAAAAGAACAAGAGTTCAGGATTTTTCCAGTTAAAGACAAACACTTTGCACATGCACCAGTTAAACCTTCAGCATTTACAATCCTGTGAAGTAAATTCAGGCCCCGGGGCTTGATGGGATAAGCACTACAGGTACTTTATAACAGCAAGTGAAATCATTAATTTAACACAGTTGATACATGTGCTGTTCAGTTTTTGAAAGTAAAAAGAAAGCCGAGGGAAATGAACATGGCATAAGACTGGATGCTAAGCATTTTGAAAATGCACATCCAGAATGGAAACCTAATTTATCTTGCAGTTACACGAGCATTCCAGAGACCTCTCTGCAGAGTCAGCAAAGTGCCATGCATTGGCAATAAGCCTGGAGGGAGGCGAGGTCACTGACCAGCTTGTAGGAGGGAGACCTTGCATTTTTGTGAAGATTTTGATCAGTAATATGAAGCTGGTATTACCTACCTTGACTAAATTCTGACATGTGGAGGATTAGAATATTGTATAAACATAACTTTATGCCCTCTGAAAAGCTGGCTAATGCCTTATTCTCCAGGTGAGGACAGTATTTCCAGCTTAGTTGGTTTCAAGAGCAAAAGTACATCATACTTAATGCATAACAGGAAGAGAAATCCTCAAGCATATATCCTTGCTAAGAACTTTACTTGGAATACCAGAGGCTACCTTCAACACCCATGGCATGTAAAGTAAGTAAAAGTAAGAAGCACTTAACTCTAGTTCAGATAACTGGAAACAGCTCTATTAAAAACAAAATATCAGTCATCATTGTTTTAAATTTATCCTCAAGTTTGTAGCATGTGTCAAAGACCATGGAAGAATATTTGGAGTCTCAAATGAATACAGCCATTGCCCATAGTGCATTCTTTTAGTCTAACTGGATCCACAAATCAATATCGTGATACTGTACATAAACATGCAGACATTTTATAAAGAATTAATATGATAAACACATATTGTATCCAACCAGTGAAATAATGCATAGTTTTAAAAAAGCAAAAAAAGAAAAAAGATGTTAAGGAAAAAGCTAGCACCTAGAAAGAATAATGACATTGATCCAAGGGAACTAAATAGATTATAGCCTATGTAAGAATGCAGAAGCTCCTTGGGAAATTAAAGAGGAGGATGGGACTTAGAAATATTTTGAATAAATATGATTTAACTTTAAGAAAGCTAACTCTTAACAGAATTGAGACAGATTGTTTGCTTTGACCACCCACCTGTTGATCGGGATGTTAGTAATGATTTCACAAGGTATCAGTGACTGAAAGTAGTTGAAGCAGTTAAGTCCAGGGAAGATGGGTAAGAGACAACAGATCAAACTAAAGAGGTGGCATTGGATGAACAGAGAAGGAAGGAGTTGATAGATCATATGAAGAGAAAACGAGTAATTTGAAGAACAGTGGGGTCCAAGAGGGCTTGACTGTTAGCACATGGCTTAACCCAGTATGAATCCATCAGTTGAGTAAGCTTGTAGGAAGAAGGACTGAATTGGAAAAGGAAGGGCACTGGGATGTGCCTTTGAAACATAGATCTTGTCTCTGGTCCTTTCCTCTTTTACATTTTCCCTTCTTTTTGACTTTTAGTTGCAGTGAGTTGACTAGATTTCCTCTGCCATTCTCCCCTCTATGGACAGCTTACCATGAGCTTGAGACCTCAGAAAACATGAACCAAAATAAAGATTTCCTCAATTAAGTTATGTCAGGTATTTGATGACAGAAATGCAGAGCTGATAAATACAACATGTATTGTATCTCCAAGTAAGTGAAAGAATTAAACCACTACCATGTTAATATAAATATCAGTGGGAATAGAAATCAGAAGAAATCTATATGTGGTTTTTATGAAAGCTAAACAGAAAATCAGAATTTTTTTATACAATTCCACCTTAAGATATATGAGCCTAAGAACTGTGTACAAATAGTATGGAATTTTCTTAGAAGCTCTGTCTATAATTGCCTCAAGACAGATGCTATTTACAATCTGTCATCAGTCAACTTTGTAAAAATATTGATAGTTCCATAACGGACTACTAGGCACCAATAAAATAGGGAAATTATAATCTCTCAGAAAATATACAGATTAAGCTGAATAATGCAATGCCAGAGGAAAGAAGCCCAAAACAAAATAAATCGATAGTGTTTGATTGTACTAACATGAAGTAGACAAAATTTCATGGTGCTAGAAGCCAGCACAGCCATTGCTTTTGAAGGCAGAGGTGACCTGAAGCAGACAGACAGAAGTATGGGCTTTTGGCAGTTCTCATCACCTGTGTAGATCACATGACAGTGATCAGCTTGATGATTTCCACTCAGCCGTCCCTTTATGATTGTTTTGTAATGCATTTTTCTACATTCATATTGCATGTTTACAAAAAAAGATTTTTGTTTTTATTTGCACTTAGTAACTGGGTGTAGCAATGTATATCTTTCTTCCCAGCCCTCTGGAAGTCTAAGGAAAGAGGATTACAAGTTTAAACCTAGGTTAAAAAGATAAATAATTTGGCAACTCTCTGTTTCAAAATAGTATTTTTTAAGAACAGAAGATATAGTTCAGTGTGAAAACCCTAAGTTCAATCCCTAGGAAGAAAACAGAGCAGAGACAAAATGAGGAAGGGAGAAAGAGAGAGGAAAGAGGAGGGAGGGAGGAAGGAAGAGAGAGAGAGAGAGAGAGAGAGAGAGAGAGAGAGAGAGAGAGAGAGAGTGTAGTGGTCATGAGAAATTACTGCAGATAGCAAATGAATTGTGACTGAGTAAATGAAACAGCCCCTATGTTGGTCCATTGTACCTGTGAGCAATATTACACATGCTAAGACAGAAACATGAATAAGCCCTTTCTTTGGTTAATAATATCACTGATTTTAAAGCAATTCTTCAAAAAGTTATTCTTTTGACTTTACAGACACCTGCATGCATTCAAAAATTTAAGTTTACACAGACTGAATCAAAACTTGTCTTCTGGCTGATTTCTTGTGTGTGTATAACCATCTCAAGGTCTTGTGTGGGCTGTCCATGGAAACTCACATGTGGTCACGGACTGGAACAATGCTCTACTTTATTCCCTGGAAATAATGGCTTCCAGCCAACTCACAAGAAGAATGAAACTGCCTTGGATCAGACTCCCTGCTGTGCATTAGAATTTCAGTTACAGCTGCTACCTTGTTAAAACATCCACATTTCTGTACTTCCAACGCCAGCTTCACAGAAAAGAGCCTGTATTTATTGTCTAATTATCAATTTCTCTTATCTTGAAAAGTTACTATGGCTAAAATACATGTATGACTCAAAATATTATTGTAAGATCAAGATCTGGAACAATAAAAAATTTCCAATCACTGTTAATGGGTTCATATAACAGAAAATAATGATGGCATAAGGCTAGCATTTTTCTTGAATCTTAACTTCTTAATGGACAGATTTATTATTAGAAATATGAAATGATTTAGATAAATGGAGAGGAAAAAAATCTCACATGGAACAAGGTGGGCCAAGAACTGGTCTCAGAACATTGGCAGCCAGCCGAGCGCACCTCCGTAAGGGGACATGCAACTTTAATCTTTATTATGGAGAGATCGTAAGTGGACTGATTCTGAACACCATCTGCTCTCAATGAAGCATTGGCGCTACAGGCTGCTCACTCAGACATGCCCTTCACCTCTGCTCCCCAATTTCACCCACAGTCTCATTTTGAAAGGTTGAGTTTTATAAAATGGAAAAGTTTAATATAATTAATATTCTTTACAAGAGCCATTTATTTTTAACGAAAAATAGAATGAACAGCAGAAGCTCTAAATATTATTATCTATCAGAGGTCTCCAGGCAGAAGAAAGAGAAACTTTCAGCTGGGTGCCCAACTCAATCTTTGAATGTCAGACACTGCATCAACTCTTGGGCCCACCTGGGTTGTAATGAAGGAATTGAACTGAGAACAGTGATGAAGAGATGGAAACAGGTGGCCTGCCTTTACCAGGTAATTTTTTTAAAGTTTTGCCTTCTTCTTTATTACTAGGATAATACCTTGAATTAAACAAAATATTCCATGTTTTATTGTGCCCTATGGAAATATAATTCAAGTTACTTAGGGTGTCTGAGAACATCAAACCACTGATGCTGTGTATGGCAAAGCTGATGCTAAATACGTTTAAGTGCCTTGCAGTAAAAGGAATTGTGCAAGAGCTCATATTATATTTCCAGGATTCATATTTGAGTCCTAACATTTGTGACTTTTCCCTTATCTGGAAATAGTGTGAATAAAATTACAGCTAAGGATCTTAAGGTGAGAACATTCTAACTTTAGGGACTAGTGTCATAGAAAACAAAGAAGAGGGAGATTGTAGACAGAGACTCACAGATGGTGGCAGAGGCTGAAATAATTTATCTACAAGTCAAGGGACACCAAAGATTCATGAAAGCAGTCAGAAGCTCGCAAAGAGCCCTGGATGAGATTCTTCTTCAGGACATTTGGAAAAACGCAAAATTGCCACCATCAAGATTTGGACTTCTCGACTCCAGAACTGTCAGCGGCTACAGAAGTTTTAGTTTTCTGTAGTTTTGCTTTCCAGAGTCTCAGCCAATGGTTATTCGAAAATATTACACGAAAAAATTCAGAAATAAAAAGGTAGTATTTTAAGTCGTGTACTATTTTGAGAGACACGATAAAAATCTTCAACCCAGGATATGAATCACCCTTTCCCATGTTGTGTGCACTACTCACCCATTAGCTGTTGATTGGTCTCAGATGCAGACTAACTCTCATGGTATCAGAGTGCTCATGTGCAAGTAATCCTTATTTTATATGCCCTCTAGTGCCTATATTTTCTATATGCTAAAGAAAAGCCATAAAGTATATCTGGTAAGTGAAAAGTTGGAAATTCTTGAGTAAAAGAAAGAAGAAAAAGAAATCTTACGTGGAAGTTTTTGAGATTTATAGAAAGACTAAATCTTCTGCTCATAAAATCATAAAAAAGAAAAAAAAATTGTGGTAATTTTGTTTTGTACTTCAAATTGCAAAACTGCATCCATTGCATATGAATAACTGCTTAGTTAAGACACGAAAGTCATGAAACTTAGAGGCTATTATGGTATGGATCTGAAATGTCCTCCAAAAGCATCATGGATTCTTGGGTTATGTATTATCTATGGATTTCAGAGACTATTAGGAGGTGGGGCCTCATTAGGAGGGATGGATTACTGAAGGTGTAAATGAATCACCAGGAGTATGGCCGGAAAGGCATACCCTTGCCCTGATTCCTCCCTGGTGCCTGATCCTTCTTGCAAAGTCATAAGCAGTTGCTCACTGCCAGACTCTTTCAAAATGAATAAAATTACAGCTAAGGATCTTAAGATGAGAACATTCTAACTTTAGGGAAGCCTTAGGTTGGATGACTGGGGTCATAGAAAACAAAGAAGAAGGTGATTGTCACTGTCAGTCAACCATTATGGCTTGAGACCTTCTGAAACCACAGGCTATTTATATGTAAAATAAACCTTTCCTCTCTTAAGTTATGAGTGTTGGGTATTGTATCCCACCAAAAAGAAAATAACTAAGAAAGAGGCAGAAGACAAGAATAGAAAACATGAGTATTGACAGCAGAAAGCTGTAAGATTTCTGGTAAGTGATGGTTGCACCATTTAAGAACAGGTATAAATAATATATAATTGTATATGTAGTTTCCAGCATCTAGTGGGAGTTTACAAGCATATCTCCGACAGAAAAAGAAAGACTACAACACATTTCTGCTGTCTTAAATCATCTAGTTTATGGTAATTTATAACAGCAGCTCTAGGAAACTATTGTGATATAATTATAGTTAATCTATATTTCCTGGGATTCTTTTGGTGAGCTTAGGAAAAAAAAGGGGATTTTATTGGTACTTAGAAGACATTGGCAGTTTAAATTGTCAGACCTAAATGGCTTTTTCCTTTACACTTGAATTTCACATTATTTCAGTCATTCACTTCTTCCCCTCCTGTGACAACATGTAAGAGAGAGGATGCTTAGAAACCCTAAGGATTTCTGAAAGGAGATATTTCAGATAACATGTTAAAAATAAAAGATTTCAGGAACTTCTTGGGAGTTCTTTTGGCATATTCTTCAGGAAAATTCATGAACACCACAATATAAGGGTCAAGATGACAATATGTTTTATATACACACCCAAAAGCAGGGTTATAAATGTTATACTTTAGACAAGTCAACGTGGTGTGCTCTGATTATGGAAACATAAAACATCTGCCTCAGAGAAAATGCACAATCACACTTAAAATCTGCCTAAGATTGCATTTTTCTGGTTAGTGTCAGTACAATGTCTGGTGACTTAACTCAGGCAAGCACCTTCCACCCATATAACATATGCTCCTATTGCCCAAAACTTCTGGGGCCCTCTATGAAAGAATACCACTAAATTATTATCAAAATGCATAGTTATGCCACAGCATAACTCAATTACCCTGACTGTATTTTTTTACATTTATCATTTAATACTTAAAGATTTATTGGTATCTCCCTAAGAAAAAGGATGGAGCACATAAAAAAACAATTTATTCCTAATTTGCAAAGGCAGTACAACCAACCTTGACCCTCTAAAAATGAGATTACTGAGGATAACGTTCTAAGAATCTATTTGTCATCAAACAGAATTTTTAAACAGAGTTATCTTTTAAGATTGAAGCACTTGTCTTTTAAGAGTGTTCCTTATCTTGTGAAGTTGCCCTTGTGAAAGATGCCCAATGACAAAATAACAGAGTATTAGGAATGACAGAAGATAGCTGGAGGAAACAGAAAAGATTGAAATGTTAACAAACATTTTAGACTTATCTTTTCACTAGCTTTAATAGCATATGCATAAAAAATGGCCAGAAAAATAATTTTAAAATAACAATAGATGCATAGCAATTAAAGCTGAATCTATAAAAAAAAACTCTTCAATGCAATTGCAATGAAACAAATTATATTTTAATAGAATATGTTTCAAAATAGTTAAATGAACTAATAAACATTTGAGGATCAATAAATTATTCAAAACCCAAAAGAGTAGATGACAAGAAATACTTTGAATTTATCTTAACGGAAAAAGATATTTTGAGTCTTTCCTTTTTTGTTTTATTTGGTAATTTTTTTTAATCTGTAAATTGTGGGCATAAAAAAGAAATGCTTTCTACATTAGTTTCCTAAGATTGTGGTTTAAAAAAATTCCTCCAACTGGGTAAATTAAAATAGAAAATAAACATATTTTTGCTTGTTTTTCATTTCTCACAATTCTAGACGTTGGCTAGGGGTCTAAATTCAAGAATCTTACAGGTCCATGTTGCCTATGAGAGGTATAGGGAAGAACCCTTCCTCTACTTGTATTAGCTTTTGGTGGGCATTCTTTAGTTATAGATGCAACACTTCTGTGCCTGGCTCTACTGCCATCTTCTTCCCCAGGGCTCTGACTCCTTAGGGTGTGTCGATCTCCCTGTGTTTTCTTATAACAACACCAATTGTAGGATTTAAGGTCCCCTGTAATCAGTAAGGCTTTATGTTAACTAATGATGATCACAAAGACTCTGTTTTTTTAAAAAATCACATCTGAAAGTTTCATGTGGATATGATTTTAGGAGAACACTATTAAGTTCCTATAGTTTGCAAAACTGTGACATTAAAATAACTTGTTATTATTAAATTGTCTTGCTAACTAAAACAGAGCACAAGGAATGAGAGTGTCTCATGACTGTTTATGATTCATGTCATAAAAGCAAGGACTATTATTATAATACTTAGTGCTAGTTGACTCAAGCTGTTAGAGCATATGATGCTGAATCCCAAATTGACTTTGGTCTTTTGCAGTATTCCAAACTCTGGCACCTACAGACAAAATGCCTGTCCCTGAAAACAGTGTGAGATGAGTAAACCCAAACCTATCTGACTCAACAGCATTCTATTACTAATGGGCGACTGAGGCTGCCTTATTACTACCATCCATGTTTGCTTCTTCAATCGTCATTACTTCTTGTCATTTAGAATAACCGTAAAAGCAACTGACACCCCAGAAGAGATCTTATAGTGTTCTTTCATTTATGGAGGGACATATGTTGCATACATGGTGCCTTACTTAAAAAGGTAAGGCTTACTGTAAGGTCCCTAGAATGCAGTCAGAAACAACGATGAGATTCTGCTCCTTGTTTTTTTCCCCACTTCTGCTCCTCAGCTTGTGATTAGGTCAGTGGTCTGCGTGAATATGCCCTTTTGTGCTTCTTGACCAGAGGCACCAAGAAACAAGGCCAAATACACTCGGACTGTACTCACTGAAACTGTAAGCCAAGATAAGCCTTTCTGTAGGTTACTGAGCTCAGTGATGGAAAGCTGGCTGACACAGTCACAAATATTTATTCTGTCTGTACTGGCGATTTTGTCTTTATGGCATTTAGACTCTGCAGTCCAACACAATGTAATTCCATACAAATTACATGATGTAATAGAAATACAACAATTTTAAAGAGCTGATGTGTTCACCGAAACGTTGATATGATTGCTTTCCTTGATGGAAAGATTCCTATAAAATGGAGACTCTTCTTGTTTTGAGGTTAATATGTAAAAAGACTAATTACACTCTCCAAAATCACACATGCATTAACTGAGGAACCTTAGATACAAACCAAGCAGACTGAGTCAGAGCCCAGGCAGAGTGTGCTCATGTTGCATCTCAAGTCACTCCATCTTCAGCCTCAGACTTGCATTCAGCTAGCTTGGGACCCCAGGAACTTCCTTCTCTCTCACTAACAGGGGCATCCCGTGCCCTGGGCCTCTTGCCAAATCACCCAATCCACAACCAGTGAACTAGATCTTTCTTTTAAATTAGATATCCTTTGCTATGTTTCCTCCAGGATATAAATCTTAAAATTTTTTAAATCAACAATCTCTAAGGCCTCCACACACCCCTAGGCTATTTCCTTGTCATCTAAATGAAAAATATGGAAGTGTATTGCTTTCCTTTAGGATTTTGTTACCATTTTCCTAATGGGTAAAAAGACTAATAACAAACATGGGACAATTATGGTAGTATTAATAAGTTTGTTTTTATTTTATCGGCTTTTCTTTCTTTCTTTCTTTCTTTTTTTGCATGGAAACTTCAATAAATATCTAAAGATCTTTTAAGGACTGCTTGAATCAGCTCCCCAAAATTACAATGGTCTGAACAAAAGTTGGTTGAATAAAGCTAAAATTATCTCAGTTTGAAAAAAAAGTACATACACAGACACGAACGCTTAGAAACACACACACGCACGCAGACACACATTTGCTTGGTTGAATAGCATTGATTTGATTTGAGTTCTGCTTGTTTTCCTTCCTTGAAAGATACGGTGATTAAATACTACAGAATGTTCAAAATTAGATTGACCCTGTTTTTGGGTTCTCAGAGCAAACCTGAGATTCTATCTTCTACCTGATTCATTTGAACCTAAGAGTAAAGTGCACAGTCTACATTTTTTTTTTCTTGATTCAGGGAAGCCACAGGTCACTTCTCCTCCTGTCAAGATCTCAGGAACTGTCCACAGCAGAGACAGATGCGGCCTTAGGCTTGCTTTGTTTCACCTTTGCTACGCTCACCTCTGCAACTCTACTCTCTTGAGGTTCTACTAAATTACTCACATTCCTGCCTTTACTTTGTCCTGTTTAATAACTCTGTAGAGGAGAAATAGCCCAGGTACCAGAAAGGTTGGGGACTCAATACAATGAATATCAGCCCTTTGCAAAATGGGTTTGAAAAGAAATCCATCTTAGTGAAAGCATATTTCTCTCTGGTAGTGAGCACAAAAGCAGGGCTCTTATTTTAAGTGACAGGGATAAATATAATCAACATGCAAAATTGTGTATTTTTATACCACATAGCACAGAGTAGATTAAACCATAGTTTATCATAGCTGCATGTAGTTATTATTTGGTAGGATGAGGAAAACATAAAGTAAGTATATCTGTGTTAACCTAAAATAGAGAAAAACCCTCCAAATATGACAGAAGATACAAAATGCAAAACCTGGGCCATTATTAAGACTATGCAAATAGCATAAGATAAAGAAGTAATAATGTTAAAAACAGTGTCTGTGTTAATTTCTCATTGCTGTGACTTGATACCCCCCAGATGCACAAATTAGGGAGGAAAGATTAATTTTAGCTCACAGTTTCAAAAGGTCTCAGTCTCTTCATGAGTGGGCAGCTAGAAAATGGTGGAATCATATCACAGGGCTGGAGCCAGATCAGGGCCAGAGCTGGAGCTCCAGAGACAGATCCTAATAGCATAGAAGAACAGAGAAGTCTGGGGAAAAAAGGCAGAACCAGCACGCGCCCCTCCAGGTCAAGCCCCAAGCATCCACCCCTGTCAGCCAGGCCCCAACTCCCAACAATACATAGCATCCATAAGAACATGAGGTTTGTGAGGGATACTCCAGATCCAAATCATGACAGAAAGGAAACAAAGGAGTGAGGTAAGTTATTAACCAGCTGTATCTCTGTGGAAAAACCTACGTTAATTCCTGTGGCTCTCCATAGTTTCTAAATCCAAAGTGCTGGAAGCCATTCTTAAAGTACATTTATGGGAATTAAAAGGCTTAACTATGTGATAAGGTCCATTACAGGCAGATAATACGTTTTATTTCTCGTTATTTGACTCTACACTCATTGAAAAACAATAAACATAACGGGTGATAATTATGGGTGGCCTTGGCTCTACAAAGGCTTTCCTTTCTCTTCATTTCTGCTTTTTTGGCTTTAACTCCCACAGATGACCTCTATTGGGCCTTGAACACAGAATTTATTCTCAGAAGATTTTCAAATTCATATTATGAAGAAAACAAAAACACACCGACTCTTTTAAAAAAACTCTCGAAGAAGTTTAGTTTCTTTAGAAGATAGGAAGTGGCTACTCTTACTTTCCCATGACTTCTTAGAAGCTGGGTCACAAGAGGTTAATTTAAAGAAAAGAAAAGGATGCTGCCTCTTCCAAAAAAAAAAAAAAAAAAATCTGACTGTCAGTGAGAATAAACAATTTTCCAGCAATACTGAGTGGTTATTTAGCAATTTTTCAATACTTGTTAGTGATAAATCTTTAAAAGAGGTGTAATTTAGAGGTTCCAAAATTCAAACATAATTTTCAGTTATCTGCACAAGTGAAAAAACTGATTTTTGTGGGATCGTAGAATTATTTGGCTTAAAATTATAAAATAATTATTTGAAGAAGCAATCATTTTACTGGAAGGATATGTGTAATTTTCAATGATTCTTGGTATGAAGTATGTGAATTTCTTGACATATATATTCTTATTTTTAATAAAAGGCTTATTTGTGAAATACTTTTGAAAGAAGATAATTAGCTAGGTTTCCTTTTTATTAAAAATGGGGTTAATAATTATAAAAAGAATTATTTGCAGGTCGTATGCTTCTAGCCAAGATACCATCAAGAAAGAATCTACTTTATAGCCTGAACTTTATAAAGTGTTCAACCTATATTTTTGAGAGGATATTTATCTAATGGAAATAAAAAGAAAAAAAAGTTTAAGGTTCTGTAAATGCTCAGGTGAGTCAATAAGGAAGTTTAGAATTTTCTCCTGAAGGCGATAACCTGCTCATTCCAAGACGCTAAGTTGAAAGCCCTTTGGAGATAGCGCAAGGCAGGCGGTACCACTGAAGCCACGCAGTACAAAGGGAGCATGACTCTATCATTTCCAAGAAGAAAACATCACAACAGTCTATGAAAAGACCAAGAAGATTTACTTTCCTATAAATTTAACACCTAGAGGATGAACTGGAAAGCCCATTTCCTTATAAAAAAAAAAAAAAAGTGTCTTGAAAACAAAGCATAGATTTCCTGTATAATACTAAAAGACCACGTAGATCAAGTCCAGCAAGCATTCCATGTGACCATAGGATAAACATCACTGCCTAAGTTTTACTTCCTGACAGTACTAAATAAAACACATAATAATAAATAATAAAAACTAAGGAAATCCTCCATAACCAATAAAGTCAGCAAACTAACTTCATAAAAGTGCATAAAAAGTGGAAGAAAAATACCCCAAATCCAATAGATATATGCATGAGTGAAAAAAATCATTATTTTCATATCATCAGAAAAAAATCTAAAAATCACCTCGTAACAGTACAACTTATGCATCATTCAGGCAACATCCATATTTATCCCTGTAAAATTATTCATATATACAAATTTATCCACTAATAATTTTCTCCTCATACAAATATAAGGTTCAATAGATACGTTACCCAAAGCAAACATCTGACTCAAAAGGCCAACAAAGCTGCTTTCTCACTAAAATTAGGAACATCACAAACATGGCCAATACCTCCACCTTTATTTATGTGTTTTGGTGGATATACTGTCAATATAACAAGACAAAGGAAGTAATTAGATGCATAACATTGGAAAACATTAAAATTATCTTTATAGATAATCAGACAATATACTTAAAAATTTGGAAATACTTGATTTTAAAATACTACACCCAGTAAGAATTCAGTAAAAGACCAAGATATATAATTAATATAAAATATAAGATATACATATAAATAACTATAAAATGTAAGATGTAGTCTGAGATAAATATAAAATATCAATATTCTATTAATATAGACTAATAGGATTTATATATCTTTGAATAATAACCAGTTAAAAAGAATAAGAAAATTTGCCATTTCCAATAACAAATTTAATGATTAAATAAGCAGTAATAAAGTTGATAAATTAAACAAAATAGAAAGTTTAAAACTTTGTGAAAGATATAAAGAATTCCACAAAGAGAAGGCCAACACATTCTCCTGCATACATTAAATCAATATTAAATAAAATAATTATATCTCAATATAGTCAATGGCAGAATCTTCATAATAAATAGAGAAATTTATTAGGTGAAACTGGACAACTTTATTATGATCTCCTTGTTTGAGATATATGCCCAACAAAATGGTTAGAAAGAGAGTGCAGAAAGTGATTGGGCAAGATCAACTCACCCAAAATTGAAACAGAATGAAAACTGTCTCCTATGCTTTCTGAAAAAAATGTAGGTAATGGCAGGTGAGCAGTGAGATTGCTGTACTATAGAACAGAAAACCAGAATGCACTGGACACGTAAGGAAATAAAATGGCAACCTTCAGCAATATCTGAAATCTTGAAGGAAACTTTTCAATCAAGAATGCTGAATCAAATGGACAGCTATTTGCAAAAGGATAAGATTGGATCTCCGTTCCACACTCTGTGCTTCAGAATGATTTCAAATAGGTTAAAAAAATGCTACTTGGAAAACCGAATGGAGTACTATTTTGCTGTTGTTTCCTTTTTCTTTTTTCTTATTGTTTGTGACAGGGTCATGCACTGTAGTTCAGGTTGGTTCTGAGCTTCATTATGTAGCCTATGCCAGCCTGGAACTCAAGCAATCCTCCTGCCCCAAATGCTGGGATTACAGGCATACACCACCATGCCCAGTTTTATGGGGTGCTGAGGAATTGAACTCAGGACTTTAAGCTTGCTAGGCAAATGCTTTAATCACTGAGCTATCCTTCCAGCCCGATACTCTAACACCAAAGAATGGGGTCACTTATCTTAGCACTCAAAATCAAAAATTAACAAGATATAACAATAAATATTTTTTAAAAACAAACAAACTATATAAATTATCTTCAAATGTTTTATCATCCTAGAGAATTAATAAAATTTCAAAAGGAAATGGTTAAAAAAAAAGCCTAGCAAATAAAGAACGTGAAGAGTCCCAGGAAGAGCTTAGGTAATATACTTAACCTCATGGAAAAAGTCTTTAGTATCGCTTGTAGTTGGATGCACAGAAATGGAACCACAGAGAAGTGCACTCTCTCACTCGTTAAACTGACAGAACGCCCAGCAAATTTTACTACATTTTTTAGCAATGTAGTACATAAAGAGGCCGTCTAGAAAAGATTGAATAACATGAAGCGAAATCGCACACGTATTAACCCACGTACCTCACATTCCCTCTGTAAAGAGTCACGTCCAGGAGAGGGAAAATGATTCAGGGAAGAAATACCAAGGCCAGCGGTATTTCACGGCAGACCTAATTGAAACAGTGAAAGAACTGTAAGAGTCCAAATGTTCCACAATAACGAACAAGTTTAATGAACACCTTTACTTTTTCCAAAAGTGTATATTATAAAGCTGTAAAATTAATAAATAAATAAAACAAAAAAGAATGAAGGTCACTATGTATGTAATGATACCAAATGATCTCCAGGTTGCATTAAATGAAATGTTTAAAGAAGTTAGGATGTAAATACACGTAAGCATGTCATTACCTATTTTTATTTTAAAAAGAACACTACAAAAGAAAAAAGGAAAACATAAAATATTTACTTAAAAGTGTTTGAGGGGTTGGAGGAATGGCAGAGCAGTTAAAGTGCTTTCCTACCAAGCACGAGACCCTGAGTTTGATTCCCCAGGATCACATAAAGCTGGATTTTGTGGTGCAAACCTATAATCCCCAGCACCTGGGAGGCTGAGGCAGGAGGACTGCCATGAGTTCAAGGCTAGACCGGGCTACATAGTGAGTTCAGGATCACCGGGTCTATAGAGTGAGATCCTGTCCCCTACACACACATACACAAACATAAAAAGTATGAGGAATGAAATAAACACAAGAATTTTCTGATTTTCTGATAAAAATTTTAAATATTTATCTTTTAAACTATAAGTATTATTTTATTAAACATAAGTTATGAGAATAACTTTAAATTTCAAACCAAGGTAAATGAATTAATATGACATTGTAAATATATTCTGGGATAAAAAGATTATAAAATAACATAAATTTCAATTAATGTTTAATTTTTAGTAGTACTATTTAAATAATTATGGAATATAAAATAAATTAAATACATATTTAGGTTAATATTGTAGAAAATAAGTATTCCAACTTAAAAGAAAAATAGAGAAATTTAATGAATTTAGATAAAGAAAATGAATTAATTTCTCATTTGGAATATGATATGTAATTGTGACTATGTATCTGTATTTATTTATAATATATAAGACATCTATACATCTGTCATGGCAGCTCTGTTTACTGACGTGGCCTAGGAGTGACAACAACCTCAAAGCAATAAACACCTTAAGAATGGTTCTTTCTTAAGAGCACTTCTTATTAAGAGAATCAGAATTCTTTGAGAAAATTCATCTGTTATCATATTTAAACCAGGAAAAGAAAATGCTTGTTAGAAACATGCACAAGCTAATGGAAACTTAAAGGACACAGAATCAGCAAAGCAAATTTAAAACAATCTGGCCATTCGAAATAACTGTGATTAATGAAAACGCTAATAAATACAAGTATTTCAATCTTTAGTAATATTTTACATGGCACTAATATGTTGCTTATTCAATAAATTACATATGAATTAATATGCATGTGTGAGCATACAAACAAGCAAGTGTACACACACACACACAAACACACATACACACATACATGTGCACACACGCACACTCCATAATTTTCCAGAAGTAATATCTGTTGGTTCCCACCTTTACCAAATGATCCAATAAGGCCTCCCCATCCATGAGTGACAATTTGATAATTTGTGCCCTCTGATTTATTCATTTGAAGACAACTTTATTACCTAGATAACTTTCTTAAAATATCAAATAGAATGTATAATTCTAATTTTCACTCTATATAAAATGTAAGGGATACAGGGAAAATGTCATAACTTATGCAGAAGCCATCAGCAAAATCTAGTTATGGAACATTCTAAAGCACAACTGGTCAGGTCTCTATAAAAACTATCACAGGATATATATATATTAAAGAATCAAGGGTGGACTGGCGGAATAGCTCAGCAGTTAAAACACCTGCCTAGCAAGCTCAAGGCCCTGAGTTCGATATTCTAGTACCACATACGAAAGCTCAGCATGGTGGGTCATGCCTATAATTCCAGCATCCCAGCACTCAGCAGGCTGAGGCAGGAGCATTGCCATGATTTTGAGTCCAGCCTGGGCACCCTAGTGAGTTCAGGACCATCCTGGACTGCAAAGTGAGATCCTGTCTCAAGAAAATAAAAATAATGATCAACCAAGCAATCAACTAGGACGTGTACATATTGAGTGACTCACTTTGGGGGAGAAAAAAGTTACAGAAGTTATTGAGGAATGTACAAATAAATTCATGACACTGATTATACAATCCTCCTTCCAGATC
The DNA here is from genome assembly GCA_004027205.1 of Ctenodactylus gundi. Classification (NCBI taxonomy): domain Eukaryota; kingdom Metazoa; phylum Chordata; class Mammalia; order Rodentia; family Ctenodactylidae; genus Ctenodactylus; species Ctenodactylus gundi. Next base: position 48,226 of record PVKB01002784.1, read on the forward strand.
CACAGGAAATTCACTTCAGAGCCTTACCCAACAGGGAATATGCTCAAATCTTGCCTATGAGGTGGTGTATTATTTGTACATAATCTACACACAACTTCCTATTAACTGAATCATCTCTGGGTTACTTATAATATGTAATATAACATGAATAGTTGTGATACAATACTATTTAAGAAATACTGACAAGAAAAATCCTTGTGTATGTTCAGATAATAAATTAAAAATATTTTCAATCTAATGTGGACTGAATCTGTGAATTCAGACAACATTGACATGACATACCAATAAGTTAGGCAATGCTCCTGCCTGTAGTCCTGGCTAGTCTTTAACAGACTGTGTAGCCCAGGCTGGATTCAAACTCACAGCAATCCTCCTGCCTCAGTCCCCCAAGTGCTGGGATTACAGGAGTATGCCTCTACACCTGGTTATTTGGTACTGGGGAATAGAACCTGGGACGTTGTGCTTTCTAGGCAAATATTCTAACTACTGTGCTATTTCTCCAGCCCCAAATTATTTAATTCTTGGAGGACACATGCTGAAATTTTTTGAAGCAAAGTCTCATAATGTCTACAATTTGCTTTCAAAGGGCTCAACAAAACAATAAAATCAATACCAGGACAAATCGATATAGTAAGATATCTTTTCTACACTGGATATGCATTTTCATCTTGTTGCCCTTTCAAGATCTCAGTATGCTCTAAAAGTGTAAATTTTTCATCATTAATGTCTCATGTGGATCTTGGTCCCATTCAACAGCACATGTAAAACTTTTCCGCTTACATAGTCAATAGTCTATACCAGCCTGATGTTAAACAAAATTAGAAGCAGCACAACTCCTTTTTACTTAATTTTGTTTTGTTAGGTCTTCCTCTTGAAGATATTATTTTTTTTTCTTAACCTCCTGTTAGAATATTGTGTTATGGATCTGGAATGTCCCCTTAAATCTCATGTCTTTGGATCTTATGAATTATCTATGGAACCATGTGTTGTTAGAAGATGGAGACTTAGTCTGAAGGGGAGGATTATGGGCATGTGGTGGATTATAAGTGTGTGGTGGAGGACAAGCATCTGGTGGATTCGCAGCTTAAAGCTGGAAGGGGTTAAGCCCTGAGGCTGGACCCGGAAGGGGCAGATCACTGGGACAGAACCTGAAGCGTATATACTACCTCCTCCCTTTTTCCTGGGACTTGGCTTCCTGTTTGCAACGCCATAAGGAGCTACCTCTACCTCTGCCGTGCCATATGCTTCCACCCTTGTTAGCTGCCCATGAATGGGCTGTGACTTTCTGAATCCGTCAGGTAAAACAAATCTTTCGTCTCTAATATTGAAGATGGTGCGTATTTAGTTACAGTGAAGAAAAAGTAAGAAATAGCACAAGGAATCTCTTACATAAAGGTATTGCTAAACTGCTATGTCATGGAATATTAAGGGTATCTAAGGCATGCAGGGCCTGTAGGCTGAGGGTACCAAACTCAGAGCTGTTCCCTAAGGATTCAACTTCTCTTTCTGTCTTACGTCTTTTTATTCAGTAAAGATTGTGTTATTTAACTTAAGGCATGGGAAGCAATGACTAGGTCTCAGTTAATGCTCAGAACCACAGAAAGAAGAAATACTTGGCATGACAGAAAGTGTCGATTGCAATTGCTTTATCAAACCAGTCATGATTAAAATCCCAGAGGTAACTGGGTCCATTATAGAGTGACTCCTGCACAGTTGCCCACTCTTTCTTGACCATACCATGGGAACTGGGAAATGGAGAATCATCCTGACCACTAAAGCAAAGAAACTTCAGAGAGAGAAAATGTTAGGGATCATAAAAATCTCAGAAGTCATCCATCCTTCATCAGTTTTTAAATCTTACATCCACAAACCAAAGAACTTTGAGAAGTCGTTGACTTTATTTTTTATTAACAAACTTCACTATTCAGAACAATTTTAGTATCACAGAAAAATGGGGCCAAATTACAAAAATTTCCAAATCTTCACTAGGATCAGCCAGGCCCAACCGTCTTCTCTAATGCCCACACCCCACAGCTCACTGGCTACAACTGACGAACTTCCTGACAAGGTTCAGGAAATGACACCTCTAAATATGTACTTCTGCTACTTGAGAAAGAAAAATCAATCAATCAATAAATAAATAAATAAACAGAATCCAGGATGAGAGGAACACATTTACTTTCCCATTCGCCTGTTCCCTGAGGCAGATCATAAAACCTAAGAATGCCCATCTTTGACCTTTTACCCCCTCAGTCCCTGAAAGATCTTCCTTGTGTGGTAGACATCTGCCACATACTTTAGTGGGAGGAACTAGCACTTGAGACCGCCAAGAAGAATATGAACCTAACTAAATTCATTCCAGTTTATTATTATAGTCATGTTCTTTTGCCTTTAATCCAGCCTCTTTATGAGTGTCCATAAAAATACATAGGTAGCCTTATTTTCGAGTCTTCATTTCTAAAGTTTCCTGTGTCAAATAAAGAATGCACTATATAAGTTTCTATGCTTTTCTCTTCTAATCTTTATATTTGTTTGTTCGAGGGATTTGGACATGAACTCTATGATCACTGAATAAAAGATATTTTATTTCTATTCTATAGCATCCTGTGGCATCATTAGAAATCAAAGTCCACAGTGTATGGTAGGATTTTCTCTTATGATTGTGTGCAGAGCAACAGTCTTGGAGAAATGCACTCACCATTCATTGTGTCATTGTAGAGAGAAATTTCACTGCCCTCCAAACTCCTCTGTACTATTCTGCACCATATATGCCATCATGGCGTCTTCATTAATTGGTAAGAACCATCAAGCTATACTATCTCCATAGTTTCGCCATTTCCAGAATAACAACCCAAGAAATTCAATATGTAGCCTTTTCAAATTGCTTCTTATAATTAGTAATGTATTTAAGCTTACGGTTCATATTTCTAGTTGACATCTGAATTTTTTGAATATATATTTAATTTGTTTCAAAAGATACAACCCTAAGGTTATTGAAAATAAAGTTTTTGTAAGATGATTTTCAAATTTTTTTATCTTTGTCTTGTTTAAAATTAAAATTATTGGCACAAATTAATCATACAAATCAACAGGGATTTCATTATGACATTTCTAAACATACTTATTGTGCTTCAATCATAGATTTAAAAAAAATTTTCCCCATTTTAAAAATACATATAGGTGATACATAATGTTTACAAAGAACCTGAGTATTTTGATCATAGATTTTTCTATATATAGCCCCTTGAATGTGTAAAAAGGATCTCAAGTGATTATATATATCTTCATTTTGATATGAAATAAATACTTAAAATATTATTTTTACTTAAAAATTACCTTGTATTCTCATGTAATTTTATCTTGTATTATTTTACTATTTATTCATATTCTTTCTCAAAATTAATATATTAAAATAAAGTTATTTTGAATGACCATAGATCCTAAAGGTTAATAAATTTGAGAAATTTATCATTATAACAAGCAAAAGATATATCTATGTGATTTCTGGAAAATATTTATTAAACAATAACAAAAATTATTTTTAAAAATTTATCTTCACAAAGAAGTATTGTGAGGTGTCTAATTGGTCTTAGTAATAATTACACATGTGTTTTAAAAGTTCTTTTGTGACCCCAAAAACGTTTGTTCCCCCTCAAACTAGTGCAATTAGAAGACTTAGAATGTGGTGAGGATAAGACCTCCAACCTATGAAAATTTAGAGTAAGGCAATTATTATACAGAGAGATCATAGGAAAGAGTTCACATAAGTTAAACTCAGGAAGAAACCCAAAAACATTAGGGATTTACTTAACATGCCACACTGCTTTTTGAATCAAGAGCCATGTTACAAAGAGCTATATCGATTGTGCTCATAGTATCAGGTATTGTCCTGAGATATATCATCTGGTCCTCAAACATCTTAATCTGAATTTTACAAGTGATGATACCAACTTTGGCTTAGCAAATAACATTTCTTATTGAAGGTCACATAAGCAGTAAAATAGGGTTCAATAAATAGCCCCTTTTTGAGTTTCTAATTATTCCACCATAGCGTTTCTGTGCCTTTACTTTTAAGTCAAAACTTTACTCTTCCATCTTTCACAAGCTGTAATATTTTCTGTATTACACCACAACTTCTTTGACTTTGGATGAATCAGTTTCATACTGTGATTTCAATTTACTGACCTCTGCAGTATTTGATTTCTATAAGCTAGTTTTAAGGTTTCCTTTCATCACTGAAGCTCTATGTTTGTACAACTTCTCCAAACCTTTTCCTTTCTGGCTGATGATCATGGATTCTACAAACTAAATCCAATTGTAATTTGATTCTGTCTTTTGCTTCTTGCTACTCCTTTCCCTTTGTCTGTTACAAGCTGCTGCTTTTTTTCTTTTTAGCTTTTAAAATACTGTTTCTACCACTTTACTGGTCACTGATTTGCAAAGACCCAAGGAGCCTGCCAACCAATTATTCTGAAAGTCAGCTTTAATACTTGTTAACCTTTTCAGCCAAGGAAGGCTCATACTACTAGAGAAAGCATTGGCTCCTCACAAAACTATTTTCTTATGAAATGGTTTTAAAAGACAAAAAATAAAAGTCCTCTAAAGAATGTTCCTCTTTATTCTGCCATGATAACCAAGTATTTCCTACTGCTGCTGTTCCTGTGCTCGAAGCACTGAGATTCTCATAGGATTCTTGCAAGTGCACATAATGTAAGCAAATAATGGTGAGGGAAGAGGATGTGGTGGAAAAGTAAACTATAATCACTTATGAAGTTATTAAAATGATTTTACTTAAATAACTACTTCATGAGATATTGGAGACCCCAAGGGAAGAGGGCAAGGACCAGGTAAAATTTGCGCGTTAAGATTGGAGAATGGCTGATGAAGCGAGAGGTGAAATAACTCTTGGGACATGGGGAACAACCTGAGGGCACTGTGGTGAAATGACAAATGGAACTGGGGACTCTGCCTACTTAAAAGTTTTGCCCAAGGCGAGCCTATCTGTGGAGGTCATCTCCAACCTCAGACCTACAGTCTTGATTGCATTGAAACCACAGAGGAGAGCTGGGTTCCCATCCAATACCAAGATATCTCCAGTGAAGGAAATCTAATAACCGTGGCTCAGAGAAAATTTGTCACAAACTGTTTATGTTTTTGGAAGCATAAATACTCAAGCCCGATAATAATGGTACCTCTTTAAAAATTATTCAACTGTCAATCTCTGAGATGACCAAGGCGTTGTGCAAGCAATAGAAAGACAACACACCTGCTTCCTTTCAAATTAAGCTACGAAAATCTGCCTTACAAATATTTTCTTTCAATGAAAGGGGAAATGCCCATATACTCAGCACAGCATTACACTACCACCACCAAGATTTCTAATTAGAGACCTGCTTTCACAAAAACAACCCTTGGGCGAACACATCTACATTGTAAATTCGCGCTGGTGACTGGATTTTGGTTGTTTTAGAAGGGGAAGCCCTGAAAAGAGGCATTGAGTGAAAGATAAGTTTGGAGATACTGCAAAGCAGAGCTGTGCAATCTAAATATCTCCTGATGGTCTACCGCTGGTTATGTCAGAATACCTATATCCAATCAGAAAAAAAAGTGCAATGGGAACTGAAATGGAGAAGGATTACAACATATTATGCCCACTATCACATCTTACCAAGGAGCACAACTACTCCTAGAAGGCAAAAATAAAAAAAAAAAATAAATATATATTATCAAGAAATGTGCTTTTAGGCTGCCACTGTCGGTCAGTGTAAGATGCGTGCTTGGTAGGTGTGACGCCCTATGTTTGATCCCAGCAGTACAGAAAAGACAAACACAATGTGTTCTCCTTTAAAGATGATCGCTGGCTCAAGTTCATCTATTACCTATTCCACTTGTTAGATTTCTTGTATTCCTAAATAGGGGCAATATCATTAACACTGGTGGACACTAAACTCAAAATATGTACTTGCATGCAGAATTAAAGCACAGAGGCTTTATTTATCTGTGGAGGTAACTATTAACATACTTCATTAATTGGGTTTTTATGTGACCAATTTTTAAAAGTAAATCATGCAACCCTAAACTATCACCAGTTAAAAGTCAACTTGCAGGCATTAGTTTTAGATAGTCTTTGATTCTCCTTCATGGTGAAAGAGAAAAATACAGATTAGTTAGTTTCTGTTTGTCACATTTTTTTTTTTCTTTTGTATACCGGAGTCGATCATTCTAAGATGATTCTTTTTAAAATCTAATCTCACATTCATAGAGCAAGCCTTAATGAGTCCACTAGGAGTAAACAAATTAGTCTCCAGGATGTATTATGCATTCACTAATCAAACTAATGGTATTATATAATCTACAATTGATGAAAATTAGTTCTAAGTACAATACCCACATATAAGAGGATCAGGTAAAATATAAAGTAATAAAGAAATATCATTTTGTACATACATAAACAACTCTGCGTTCCCTTCTTACAGTCTGGTCATCTGATAGCAAAGTGAATACTCAATGATGGCCTTTGCAGCTCAGACGTTAATGTGAAAGAGAAGTGGCAGGAAGAAAGACAGCATTATTAGCATCAGAGCCTGCACATCCAGGAAAGGGGTCAGCATACTTCTGTACAATTCAGGAGAAATAATAGCAATAAATGTTTTTCTTTTTTTTAGTGTCTGAAAAACTTAAAAAATGATATTCCATGGCATATGAAAATCCAAATATCAAGGACTATCAGCTTTTTGTTGGAATATAGTCACAGGTTGTTTTTGTGCCACAGAATTGGCTTAAATAATTGTGAAAGACTTTCTGGTCTGTGCAGCCAAAACTCTTCTCTGGACCATTGCAGAAAAACTCTGTCAAACCTAGCAGAAAAAAGTGTCACAAGCAGTTTCGACACAAGTACAGACCCAGTGTAGGAACCCAAACCACAGACTGCAAGGGAAGGCAGATACCCATTCGTGACACACCAGGGAGAACACAGAATCTCTTATTCTTCTTGCCAAAGTCTGCAAGGTGATTTTTTTAGATGAATCTCCAGAAAAAAAAGAGAAACTCTAATGAATAGACCATAACATAAATGTGCATACTTAGAAGTTTCAATAACATCAGGTCATTCTTGGTAAAACTTAGAGCCAAAGAGAGTTACAAGACAACCAAAGTCAATGTATTATCTTGGATTAGTATATGGACCTGAATATTTTATTTTTTGGCAATAAATTTCATTATGGCAATAACTGGGTAGACTGTAAATGACTTTGAAGACTGAGGTAACAGTGTAGTATCAGATCCAGATTTTTTGTTTGTTCATTTTTTATCATTGTAGTAAAGGTTTGCAAGATGAATACATGGCTTCTAGGAATAAATGGAAAATATTTTTGAATAAAAATTTCCTAGTGTATCATATCATCTCAAATATTTTAGAAAAAAGCATGTGCACTTGTGGGGATGTATTTTTGCAAGGTATCTGTAGATACATATATACATATAGGAGAAGAATTTTCAATTTGGCAAAGAATTCACAAGTAGAGTAGAAAATATCGTGGGATTGTGTATTTGACCCTTATGACTTTTTGATATGTCTGAAATTATTTAACATACAACAGCGATATATGTATACCCATGTTCATAGCAGCACAAAATAGCTAGAACATGGAAGTCACCAAAATACCCATCAACAGACCAGTGGATACACAAACTGTGGTACTTGTACACAATGGAATACTACGCATCTGTAAGGTTCAACAGCGTGGAGGTTTTCACAGGCAAATGGTAGAAACTTGAGAATATCATGCTTAGTGAAGTGAGTCAGAAACAGAAGGTGACACATCCGATGGTCTCTCTGATATGAGACACCCAGACCACAACTATCTCATGGAATTTTAAATGAAAGACAAAGCGAAAGAGGAGGGGCGGGGTGAAGGGAGGGAAGGTAGAGTAGTGGGAGGGACAAAAGGAGAGTGGGAAAGCCCTTGTCACTTTGACAAGGAAAGTATGTGCACAAAATGCTCAACTCCACTGTAAACCTTAAATTCTGCACTTGTACATATTAATAAAATGGGGAAAAAGAGTATAAATATTTAAGAAATAGGATGACAACATTTCCAATTACTGTATTTCCATTAACACAAACCCCCAAAAGCCAGTTTGATAGCTCTTTTTCGTAAGTAAGACTGGAGTTCTGAGTGATCACTGGCTGTGGTGGTTTTGTATCATGTCATTATGGACTTGCCTCTTGCAGACTCCCTTTCTGCATGATTTAGAGTCAATATCAGACATAAAGATTTCACATAAAACTTGGAAGGAAGAATTAATCAGCCATTATTTAATTCCTCACAGTTGGGCTAGGCTGTAGCATTTGAGAGGCCCACACGTGTGCTCAGTGTTCTATTTGCTCTTTTTGCTGGAGTGGGACACACTTTTTTCCCAGCTGTCACTGGATCTCCTCCCTTAATTTCACCAACTTCTGGCCAAAGAGTGTACAACCTGGCAGTGAGGACTAGAATATCAGCTACACTTGAAGTTCATCATGGCAGCCGGGAGTCAGAAAAAGTCACAGATTGCTACTTGTCCTTGCTCTTGTCCACACCAAGCTACCTACCCTCTGTGAGAATCTCCACCAGCTCCCAGAGTCACCTGAGGTTTATTCCTCCTTTTCTAAAATCCCTTATTTTATATCATTTGCAATGGTGCTGCTTCTCTGATCAAACCCTGCCTCAAACCTTTGGCTTCCTAAAACAGAACAAAGGCCACTTAGTAAGCACTGACCTGTTCATTGCAACCCAAATTTCATGTCACTACCTTCTCCTTTGAAAGCATCTCATTATCTGGAACTCCTAGGAGAAGGATCTGAGAATGGCCAACAAATAAAAATGAATAAAATCACCATTTTGAGGGCCTTCCTTATGAGAACTCCAGTGTTCCACTTTATGTAATATCCTACAAGCTTGTTTCCATCACTAGCTTTAGAGATGAGAGACTGAAGGTCACAGAGGTTGTCACTTGCCCAATGTCTCCCCGCTAAGTAATAGCAAAACAGAGAGTCAAATGGCGTCTGTTCACATCTCAAGTTGACATATTTTCTAACTGCACCAAACTGTCATCATCAGAGCCTTCTCATTCTCCAGAGGACATTTGCTTTGCGACTGCCAAGAAATTTACTCAGTGCTTAATATTTCATTCTTGTGTATTCACATCGTAGAGCTATTATGTGAAGAAACTACAGCTATTGGGTGTAGATAGCTATCTTAAGGCAATCCTTATGTCTTGGAAAACAAAATACCAAGTGATTGCTGATATTCACAGCAAGAAAAGCACAAACCGTCCATTAAAAAGCTATTTCATTAATCTCAATATCATAGATGATTTCAGCTAATTTTCTGGTCTTCAGAATATTTCATCATACTGCAAAATACAATTCATGTTCAAAATACCTTTTTATTTACTTCTGTATCTATGATCTCATTTGAGCTTTATAATAAGGAGCCTAAGAAATATACAGAGCTCATGTTATTAATACTTTAGCGATATCAAGACAAAAATTCTAAAGAATTACATCAGTCACCTCAAGTGGAATCTGTTCTTTTTATCTCTCCCTTATCTTTCTTTTAATCTTGTAAGAGAACCCAAATTTTGCTCCTAGACTCCCCTGCTTGTGTGATTTCCACTCCTTATGTTTGTTTGAAGTTGGCTCTCTCCATTATGGTCCAACAGACATACACAGGCCTGACCTCCCACCCCGACCCTCCCTTCTGACTACAACAATGTGTTCAACTTGGTCATGACACCCATACCAGATCATTTACAGCTAGCACCAGACAGAAGATCATGAGGAAATGGCCTTCTTGAAGCCGCAGCTAAATGAACGTAAGCCTTGATTTTATAGGTGAGCACAAAACAAAGAGTAAGCAGAGTCCAGGCAAGATGAAGGGAGAGTTCGAGGTTCTCACTGAAAAAGTTCAGTTACTTTCAAGCAGCAACCAACCACCTTAGAATATATCTAGTACATTTCAAATACAGACTGAGCATTCTTAAATCTAATAATCCAAAGCGCTTCAAAAGCCAAACCTTTTTGAGTTTTACAATGTCAGAGTGATAGGTTGTCAGCAATCTCAAACCTATGAAAAATACTACCTAAAATTGCCTTCACATATACATCTAGAGCATATTTTAAAAAATGAAATGAAAGTTTAGACTTGAGTCTCAACTCAAAGCCATCTCATTAAGTATGTCGGACATATGGCAATATTGGAAATAATTCTTGTTTTAATAATTGTGAACAAAGGATAGTCAGACCGTATACTTTATATTCCCAGTCGCGTCCTCCCTTCTCCATCCTCTCCTCTGCTCTCCTCATCTTCCTTTTCTCTCTTCTCTCCCTTTGCTTCTCCGCCTCTGTCTCCATCTGCATGCCCTCACCCTCTGCACCCTTCTGCTTTCTCCTTTCCTTCTCCCTCATCCTTTCTTTCACCCTCTTTTCTTCTCTCTGCTCCCTTCACACAAGTCCTATGCTCCTTTGCCTTTTTCTCACTGCTCCTCTTCTCTAGGTATGCAAAACATATTTTTAATAACTTACATCTGAATTTCCAAGTTTTAGCGGCAGAATCTGGAACTCAGATGGCTGACATGTAGCATCTAAACCTTTCTTTAGCAGGCGTGTTACTTCCTCGGTAAACAGCACTGCTTCTTTGGAGTCCACTTTCAAGCATTCAGTTCTATTTTGTTTCCGTAAAGAATGTTTTTTCACTTGCATATGCAAATTAGTGCTTATAAAACCTGACTTTTTGTGAGCTGTATAATTGCATATGCAGTATAAAGGATACCAATATGGCAAGATTGATTTGACTACTATATTCCTGTTGAAGATATCCAGTTGGTTTCTGCTATAATCAAAGCTCACAGATTGAATTATAGCACCAGCCATTAATGTCTCCATTAATCATTATTGTATTGTGTTTAGGGAATATTAATAAATGAGAACATGCATTTCTGAATTGTTTCTTTAGATAATCTTTCTTTCCTTCTTTCACCCTTTCTTCTCTTTCCTTTTATAATTAAAAATCCTATACAGCACCAAAGCAGGAGTAACTGCACTATGATTAAAGAGAACTGAGAGTATTTTTGTCTGATAAAGTACCACACAATATGCCATGTACAGGAAAATAGAAGCGAGGTTGCATCATACAGTAAAGCCATCAACTACGTTATCACTGAATAAGTGCGCTCATATGTATGTGTAAAAATTGATTTGGTGAACCACCAGGTGAGCACAATCAAGAAACACCTGTATTAGCCAATCTCATGGAGCTTGACAGTGAAATACTGGTTAACAGAGGTGAAGAGAGGAGAAAATTGGGAGAGATAGAGAGCAATTGGCCATTGCTTCTAAGTCACAAAGAAAGGAAAAATAAGTTCTAGTCCTATTGCACAGATGGGTACCTGTGCATAACAATATTGTCCTGCATATTAAACAATTTCTAAAGGAACAGACTTTGAATGTTTTCACCACAAAGAAAGGTTGAGGATATAGATATGTTTGCCCTGATTTCTTGATCTGAGCATTAAGTAATGAAGAAGTGAACACATGTACTGAAATACTACATAGTGGTCCACAATACACATGATTTTATGTATCAATAAAAATTATTTTCTTCCCTCACCATTTATTCAAATCCTGTTCTACAGCCTGCTCTTCCTCTGTACCTGGATGAAATATTGAGTAAATCTCATAGCTTAACTCCATAATACTTTGTCATAACTTAGTCTTTAGTCATGCTCAGGAAAAAAAAAAATTATCTCCTTTTGGTAATTACTTTGTCCACTTTGTTGCTTCAATCTAACACTCGAGAGTTAGAGTTAAAAGTTTTTCCCAGTGGGCCCCTTGGTTACCATTTCAGGTCCTCTCCCTGTAGCAGAAAGGGGACATGTTTTGTTGACTTTCTCTTTTGACTATGCTTTTTTCCCCCCGTTTATTCACCTAGCATCTGGGTCCTTCAGGGTAGAAACAGAAGATGCACCGGAGGATTCTGATAGAACGGTCCCACAGAGCTGACGCTAACTAACAGGGCACTGACATTTTTGTCTGAAGATGGCAGGTGTTTAAAGATAATTCTTTTTGCCTCATGTTCTTGGTTAATCCTGGGAGATGCCCTCTATGCTCCTCTAACATGGCAGTGTCTCCTTCAGCCAGATCTATACATTTTTCCACAGTTTTAAAATTTACTGTTCCCTCCGCCTACTTTTGGAGACTCACTTGCCTGTAGGAACGGGCTTTGAAGGGAATCGGCCATGTTTCCTACCTGGGAAACCCTGATCTGCAAGTGGAAGGAAGACAGTTGCTTTCAAATGTAGCCTTGCTCTCTTCTGCCATCAGGCATGACAATAGCTCCAGCAGTACTCATCAGACACAAGCTCATCATGTCCACCAAAACTCCCAGGATCACAAGATCACATTCAATAAACTTCACATGATCCAGGGCAGGATTCTCTCTAGTGTCCTCACGTTACCTTTCTATGAATAACTAGATATGAAGCAAAGAAAAAGAAAAACATCCAATCATTTCCACAAAGGCTTAGTCTTTTATGAAATTCTGGTTTCTAGCCTATAGCCCATCCAAATTCAAGGTTCTTCTAAGATTAGCAGCACAATTTTTGAGTCACTTCTTTGCAAGTCCTTCTTCCATGGTCTATTTGTCCCTTTTGGAATTTGGACTATTGACACCTACTTTTTAGAACTTGACAAAATTATAATCACATTTAGAAATCTATTTACTTGAACCTCTTCCACTCAGGGTTATGCAGCCAGAAAACATAGCAATTCCTTGTTTGAAATATCATATTCTAGAGTTAAATCAATCTAGAGTCATCTATGCATGTGGCAGTTAGGAATAACTACATAATTATTTTTACCCTGCCTGTTTGCATTTAATGTTTCAATTTAATTTTCAATCAGCTAATCTGTTTGCCAGCTGCATGCTGAGTAAAATTACGTAGCTTTGAAAGAATAAATGAACTAACCAGTTAGAGAAAGTAAGAAAATTTCCCAAAGGAACAGTTCCTGTGAAATAGTTGCTCCTCAGCATGGAGGCACTCTGTTCCTAACCCCAAGAGAACAGAGCTTGACAAGATTGGTTTGTTTGCTTTTTCTTCTTTCTTGACTGGATATAAACTAAGAAGTCTGCTGAGGTTTTAGTTTCAGGATGTACAAGTCTAAGGAGTTTCCTAGATACTATCTCAGGAAGATAGCTAATGCACCTGGTTATAATTGCTTAGTAGTTCTCAACCAGAAATGATTTTGTCCCCTGGAGGACATCAGCAATACCAGGAGGCATTCTGTCAGAACTCAAGGAGAAGAGATGCTTGCTATTAGTATCTAGTAAGAAGAGATAAAGGGTGTTGATAAACAAGCTACTGTGCATAAGAAAAGCCAACACAACGCATAATTGCCTGGTTTAAAATAACAATGGTTTTGAGGGTGATAAATCCTACATTGTATGGGAAAGAATATCAAAAACGATGAAGAAAGGGCAAATGATATAGGAACTATGCAATTTTCAAATAAAAAGGTACTATCTGCCATTCTTTTAATTATTGTATTAGAACCTACACAATGCATGTTGATTCACTGGGAAGAAACGCAAGAAAAATCTTGAGTTCCTTGAAGCTGATCAATGTAATAGTAGAAGGACCCTAGCACAGAAATCTTCAAAATATTTGATTATATATTCTCCAAAAGAATCTTCAAAAATCACATATGTCTTTACATATTTTTAAATTGGAATTTACAATTTAAATTTTTATTGTACAAAGACTTGGAAGTTATGTATTCTCCAGCAGCGAGGCGTGTTACATATATACTTTAGCTATACATTTTTTGTCAGGAGTTTCTAACTTCAGATTTAATTCTTTCCGTTTAAGAGAAGTGACGCTGAACAAACTAATGGGCAAAGCTAACATTCGATGTCAAATTGGCCCTTTACACCAAATGCTTCTTCAATCAAAAAAGTCTGATTCAGTTTTTAATTTAAAAGTTGATAATATGCATCCCTGTGTCAACACTTTCTTTTATTAATTCTTGTTTAAGATAAATAGTAATGGGAAAGGGAGGAAATTAGTTTACCACTAGAATGTAAGCGCTAAAAGGATAGACATTTTGTCTGTGTCTCTCTGATTTATTTCAGAAAAGTAAGCATGCTAGTTGTTTAATAAAGTAGTTAATACTAGATGCAAGAAGAGATGAGACATGACAGACAGCTAGATAGAGAGACAGACAGTCCCTGAATGCATAGCCAGGACACAATACAATGTCTTAACAGCTTACTGACACAAGAGAGCCCGCGTCTCAGCCTATCCTGGGGTTCTTCACCACCTAAGGCAATGCATCATACTGAGATTTGAACAGGGTGAGATTTCATGTAGTTTAGTACAGTAAGAGATGAGCCCTGGGCATCTGAGAAGGAGTAAATGACAGCCCACAGACAAGTTTTCCAGAAGTAGGTTTGGGAAGGAGAAGTGTCCCGGAGACAAAGTGCTTGAGAACTCGCATGCCTACGTCACTCCAGGACAATGTCCTTGCGCTCCCAGTTTGAAGGTCAGTCTGCTAAGGATAGGGAAACTTCCTGTTGGTGAGGAAAGCAGAGAGCACGATGACCTTGAAGACCATAAATCTATGTCTGGAATTCAGCCCTGGGCCAGGTCAGGTATCTGCTAAGAACACAGTCTGCAGTTTCAAACCAGCAGAAAAGACATGCCTATAGATCAGGGAGCCCAAGAGGATGGTGCAGAGCAGATGGAATGAGATAAGCTGGGTGAGGCCGGCTCAGCTGTATGTACCATCCTCCAGCACCTTTTAGTCTACTTAAGAATGAGTCTTAGCTGGAACACCTCCTTACTAGAGATAGTCCTCACAGCCTGTCTTAGCCCAGATTTTCTTGCCTTGGATTCCATGTTTACTTTATCGTTCTGTATAAGTGTGTACTTCACTTGGAACCTGGATCATCCTACAACTTTACATCACCTCTGGAAAGGGCCTGGGTCCGACTGCTGAAGCCCAAGAGGATTGCAAATGGATCAACTCTCCTGTATCGACTGCTGCAAGAACCCTACTAGCCCTGGGAATGGATGCCGACCAATGAGGTCGATCTTGCTCTGTCCCTTCTCTAAGTGAGCATATTGCTCAGTCCAGTGCTTGACTGAGTGCTCGTCCCCTTTGTGAGTCTGCTACGATGGGCAGCAGTGCTAAGAGGCCAGTTGCTCAGCAGTACAAAATTGGCCCTCTGCATCATTTTACACACTTTGTATTTCCTTCTGGAAGTTGTCTTTCCTTGCCTTTTTATTAAATATTTATGTTGACCTGTTCTCCATCGCTAAGCAATATAAAGGTAGACATTTTTCAGTTTTTATTTTTTCCAGATTTATCACACAGTGCCTTGGATAGAGTCAAGTTAAGTAGAAAGGACTTAATCAATATTTGTGAGATAAATGTTGAACTGGTTGCCTTGCAAATAATTGTATGGGAGGCTTCATTAAGGAAGCAAATCAAGCCTTAGGCTAGCCAAGGTGTGAACTGGTGTGTTTACCTTGGAGTTTCTCTTTCTTACTCTTCCTATAAGGAGGTGGGAATCTGCCCTTCAGTGAGTTCTCTTTAATTATTATTAAAAAATTCTAGCCACAGGTGTTTATATGAAGGGCCCCAAAGGTGTTCAGGTGTGTGTATCCATATGTGCATGTTCTACCCCCACAATGGAAAAAGTATAGCTGTTAAGGTTTGGATTTGCAATATCTCCTTAAATCCTCATATATTTGCATACTGGGGAATAGCTATGGAACCATGTGATGTTATGAGGGGGGTCCTGTTCAGGATGGGTAGATTAGAGATGTGTAGTGGATTGTGAGTGTGGGGCACATCACTGGGCATGTGGCCTGGAAGGGGCAGGTCACTGGGACATGACCCGGAAGGACATACATTAGTTCTGCCCTCCTCCTTCACTTGGTTTCCTGTCTGTCATGCTGTGATTGGCCTCCATCCAGCTGTGTCTCCTCTGTAAGGATCTACCATTGTCTGCATCTGTGACTGAGATGAGGCCTTCCAAAAGTGTAAGCTAAAAAACTACTCTTTCCTTCCTTAATTGGTGGATGTTGCATATTCTAGCACAGCACTGATAAAGTGAGTAGGACATTAGCGAGTGTTCATTTTTAAGATAATGCAAGTATTATAGAAAGAAGAGATGGAAAACAAAAAGATATCATATGAAGTGGAATGTATGACTTGGTTAGACAAAAGAATATTTGTTTGCCTTAAAGACAGATGACATGAGAGGAAATAATAAAGAAATGCCTTATAAAAGCAGTGCCTTCTATAGAATTGGAAAAGTGAAGATTTTTGAATCAACAGCTTTTATATTATTTGTATTAATGTTATTTTGGGTATATAATTATCTTTTAGGAATAACATTAAAAATATTTAGGCCAAAGCTGGCCATCGTGGCACACTCCCAGCACTTGGAGGGAGGGCTGAGGCAGGAGTATTGCCTTGAGTCCAAGTCCAGCCTGGGCTCCATAGTGAGTTCCGAACCAGCCTGGACTACAGAGTGAGACCCTGTCTCAAAACAACAACAACAACACCAAAAAAAAAAAAAAAAAAAAAAAAAAAAAAAAAAAAAAAAAAAAAAAAAAAGCCAAAAACTTTTGTTTCAAGCAATGTTTAACTAATTTCTAATTTTAATTTTATCAGAGGCAAATAAACTGTGTTTTAAAAAGTATTTTTGAATATAAAAACAGGTTTATTTAAACTCATCTCGAACACAAAAAACATAAATAAATGCCATACATTGAGATCAAGAGCACTTAAGGACAGAAATGATTAGTGGACTAAATGACTTGAAGGTCACCAGACATCACAGTAGCTATCTCAAAATCAAGTGCCACGCATTGCTAATAATAAAGCTACACTTTACTGGCAATTATGCTTCTGTGATAGCCACGCAACATTTTATTTCATTCTTAGAGAAAGTCCACCGCAAAGGCATTATTATTTTCCTCTATTGTCAGATGAAGAGACGGGGGTCAGGAGAGGACAGTGCTTCTTCAAGGTCATCAGTGTAGCTAGGTTCACTTTAGAGTACTTGAGTGATGCCTCTCGTACAATGTGGCATCCAAACATTTAACCAAATTTACTACAATTTGTCACAGGCTTGGCTGTCTAGACATGGCGAGTTTCCTCTTAGGACAAGATCTTATTTGAGGTGCCAAAGAAACTAGCAGGATTTAAGCCCGGCAAGCTCTTTGATTGAAAGTAAATTACCGCCATTGTTTGCCTGCTCACTTTTGCTTCTCATGTGCATCTGTACTGCACAGCGGAGAGGAAAGCCT
Source organism: Ctenodactylus gundi (assembly GCA_004027205.1). NCBI lineage: Eukaryota > Metazoa > Chordata > Mammalia > Rodentia > Ctenodactylidae > Ctenodactylus > Ctenodactylus gundi. The sequence goes on from PVKB01002784.1 coordinate 65,587, forward strand.
TGTCCGTTACAGGTGTACTTAAAAAATCAATCCGAAAGCAAGAAGGAGTTTGAAAAAGATTCTACAGTAGTAACACGAGCTAGCCCCAGATGTCTATTTCTATTCAATTGCTTTTCCAAAGTTTGAAAGCTGCTTGTTAACGGTGTGTTTTTCTTTTAAATATAAGATTTAAAGGTTTTTGTTATTTCTAAGTGACAAGATGGAGTTGAGTGTTTTCTTGTACTAAGATGTTGGTATGGAAAGAACGTATTTTTGAGATGTCAGTTGGAAATAATCAACATAATTAATCATTATGACATCAACTCACATTTAGATATTATCATTTATTCTTTTTAATTGTGCTAACATTTTATGAGATAAAGGACACGAAGAGATACAACTGTTAGAGAATTTTAATGAGGTTTTTCTTTTGATTACTCAACATCATCTTTTCTGTTGCATGGTTTTATCTTCCACGAAGGAGAGGATTCATTTTGGTAGTCTTTTGTTGGTGCTAAGTAAAGTTGTGAAAATTCATGAACGTGTTACATGGGGAAAAACATGTGCAGACCTTTTCTGCAAACTTCTAATAATGTCCTGGGCTTCTCTTGTGGGCAGACTTAATCAACTGAGGACTCGGGCAAGTACTTTCAGAAACCCTTCTAATTCCTAATTCTCTGTTACCCTATGCTTGCTTTAAAGTCCTTCAAATCCTACAGCTTCAAACCTTCATCTCTTATTAAAATCTATTGATGATTTTTCTCCTATTGTTTTCTTGCCTTTCACATATTAATCTTTTCAGACTTAACCTTTCTTCTCTGTCTTCACACTCTTTTTTTAATGCCATGATTGATTTTATTTACTCGTGTTTTTCTTTCTGTACAAGACAACAATAATATAAAAAATTTCTTTCAAGACAGGGTGTCACTCTATAATCGAGGCTGATAGTGAACTTACTGTGGAGCCCATGTTATGGGGTGCTGGAGAATTGAACTCAAGGTCTCAAACTTGCTAGGCAGGTGTTCTAATTCCTGTGCTGTTCCTCCAGTCCTATCTGTCTCTTTTCTTTTTCTGAATTTTATATTACAAATTTTACATATTAAATTCGGGGTCCATACTAGCAAATATTTTGTTTTAGAGGAGTTACTGGCCACTGAAAGGCCAGTTTAAGGATCCTTTCACTTGTTGCCAGCCCAGATCAAGGAGTCCACACATTGTGGAAAGAAGAAAAAAAAATATTTACTCAAAGTCAGTTTGGGGGCAGATGGATGGGGAAACCAGTCTGCAACAGAGTCCATCTCTCCAAGTTGCTTAATTATATTAGGAAATTGCACAGAGGCATGACTCAGGAGGTAAGGAGAATTATAGATCAAGGTTTACAACATAATTTTATAGTTTATTATTAACTAGCAAGTTCTCCAATTGCCTACATTTATAAAGCTTTGTACCTAGGATCTTTGCTTTCCCTTCTCCACCCTCTCTGGTGCCCTAAGGTCTATGTTCTGTTTTGTCAGAGGAAGGAAGGGAGGAAAGACTTTTCTTTTTTCTGGCTGGCATCTGCTTATCAACACATCTGGTCTCTTTCTTTTCATCATCTCTCTTCCCCTTCATTCTGCATCTTACTTTTGAAATAATGAAGAAGGTTCTGGTACCAGTAGAAGGAAAAGACAAGAGAAGGGGAGCAGGCTCTCCTTAACCCAACAATAATACATCCTATTACATTACATTTAAAATGGCCAGAGTCCCCAGACTTCCCCAGTGAGTGACTCTGTGGCCTGCAACAGACAGAAGTTCCCATCACCCATCTCCTTCCTAGCCTCCTTCAGAAAAATAGCCATACAATCTGGAAATATCACTTAAAGGTATGACTACCAACTCTACAGGTCTTACATCAATAGCCCCAGATGAGCAGTAGAACCTCCCAGGTGCCACAGCTCCATTTTGGCAAGAGCTAGGCTTACAATGCTCCCTCTTCTGGTCATGGTAACTACATGTTTGTTATCTTTCTTCAAATGATAGCAGCCACTTTCCGCTACTAGAATTTTGAGTTGCCTCAGTGATCTTGTATGTTGATTTTGTACTCTAGCCCTTGCATAATCAATTCTTTATAGTTAGTACTTTCTGTAGAATTCTTTGTTTGTATTTGGTTTCCTCTTTGGGCCTGAACTAACACAAACGTAGCAAATGTTAAAAGGGTAACTCACTTGGTTATACATAAGATAAAAAATGACAGTCATACGTACAGGAGAAATATTTTAGTATATGTGCTTATTTCAACCTCAAGGCAAAACCTTTAATTTTGATGTCATAATGAGTTACCTAATTTTGAGTCGAATTAAGGTAATTGAAATCATTAACTGAAAGAATTTCAATTTCTCAACTACACTTTTCTCAAACTATAATTTCAAATACTCAACAATATATTTCTATACTTTATTGGTTTAAAAGATAATATTATACTATTATTTAGTAAATAGTTACATATTCTCAAACTATATCAAGTTTTGTGCAAAACCCTCTAATTTGTCTACAGATTTTTCATTATAGAGTTTAAAAGGCTCCCAATCAAAAATTAGGGTAAAATGTCTCTTCATATTTAAATTTCTCCCTGGATAGCCAATAATATATGAAGACTTCTAGAAATTTACTTGGGTATTTTTTAACAGCTAAAATTATATTATTTTGCCCATTGCCTCCAAGAAAAGAAATATCATATAGCAAGTACAACTGCTTTTATAGGTGCTTTACTACTATGATACTTACAATATCACCAGATTTTTGAATAAAGTTTTGTTTGTATAAAACACATTTGTATCTATTGCCATCCACAATTGATATCCAAACCTATAAATCAAATATTTCTTCATTTTTTAAGAATTTAAGGCTCTGAAGGATTAAAAAACTTAACCATGGTTCTATATTAAGAGATAACTTGATATCAAACATAAATCTTAGAACGTTTCCATTCAAATAGGTATCATGATGCTTTGTTCCACTGTTTAACTGACTTTTCCAGGGAAATTATGTTGTCAAACACAGAATCTCATAATAATCTCAGTATACTGAAAAACCCCAAATTAACAATGTTCTAAAGAAAATTACATTTATAAACTTACTTGAAAAAAACAAAAAACAAAAGGAGAAAAAGCCCAACCTCCAACAAAGAAGGAGCTTATCAGAGACAGGACTCTAAGAAACCAAAAGGGAGGAATAATTACCTTCAGGGATATTTTATTATTAAAATGTTTAATGAGAGGTACTATGAGAGTAGATTAAACTATTAGGGAACCTGCCACAAGTGACTTTGTAATTTGAAAGATCATTTATCATTTTCTGTCAGGACATTTAGTTCATATTCCAAGTGATGCTTCAATAGATGATAAAATTTTTCCTTTTTATTTTATTTTTGATTGCTAAATAGAGAAATCACTCTTTCTCTGGAGATAAAATAGAGGTATATTTGATAACCTAGTCTCACACACACACACACACACACACACACACACACACACACACTTTTTTTTTTTTTTTTTAGTTCTGCAGATTAAGTCCAAGGTCTTTGCGTTATGTTACATCTCCAGGGTTTTGTTTGTTTGTTTGTTTGTTTGTTTTTGTTTTTTAACTTGAGATAGAGTCTCACTCGGTTGCCGAGTTGCAATTCTTTTCCTTCAGCTTCCTGTATTGCTGGGATGACCGAAAATCTGCCAACGCATTTCATACATCTATTCTTTAAATTTATAAATACATCCTTATAATTTATCTTTGTATAAAGTTAATTAATATTCAAATAGTAAATCTTCGTTAAAAATTAAAAATGACAAAAGATATAGTGCTGACCTTTGATAAAGACTTAAATGTATAATGTTCATTTGTATGCACACCTCCTATCTTGACAATAGCACGCTAATTTCCTATTAATGTCTGCTTTCCACTGTTTTTTGACTAAGGAGTGACTATATAGATGAAAGCACTGATATATCTGGTTATTGATTATTATTATTTGAGCCTTGCTATAAGATATACCTGGTCAATGATGTGTAAATGATGACCACGTGATGGTGTTTGCTAAACTATGCTTTTAGGACAGATTTTCATGTAAATCCATTTTTTCCTCTTTCACTCCAAGTCATTGATGTGGTTCTACATATGAAAACTTGTATTGATATATTGTCGCAATAAGGCAAAATCAAAGAAAGGTCTTTATAAAAGTAAATAAAAAAGGTTGGGCTGCACAGCTCAAAAATTTGTGTGTTTGCCGAACAAGCACAATGCCCTGGGACTGGTTCCTGGGTGCCACATAAGCTGGCCATCATAGCACAAACCTAAAATCCCAGCACTTTCGAGGCTGAGGATTGACTAGAGTTCACGGCCAGTCTAGGCTACAGAATGTGATCCTGTCTTTAAAAAAAAAAAAGACAGAAGTATTGTAGGTCATTGATAATATCTAGAAATAGCCTTGAATCCCAAAAATGATTGTCTTTAAATTATTGATTTTGGCTACTGTGAGCGAAATAAGCACTGTAATTTCAGATCATTCCTTTGAAATCACAGAAAGTTCCCTAGTCTTCCGCCAGATACCTTGAGGTTAGGGGTGCCCCCTCCCGCATTTCTAGTGGGTAAATACACTGATTGCAGTTTGGAAGATAAGTGAGCTTGAAAAATAATGAGTGTAAGGTATACACACATTTTGATTTAGCAATTTCACATTTATGAATATATCCAAATTACAACTCAAGTTGAGTGTAAAATGTACCTATGGTAATGTTCATTCTAATATTGCTTATATAATATTAGAATGATAAAGCCAATCTAAATGCTCAATAATATAAAAATAATTTAACAAATTACAGTATTATTATACACAATTCAATTTGATTTGTGTTATCATTTCATATGTAAGAGTATTTATGACATTGTAGACTATTTTAAAGTGATATTATGGCATCATATATTTTATTAAAGTATACTGAATATAACAATATGTAGAGTACAATTCTTACACTGCTAACCCATGGAAAATATGATATACATGCCTAAAATCTATGTGCATAGATATATGTCCACACCTTGACTGTAGATACCTCTAGGCATTTCAATCTTAGGTAATTTATATTTGTATTTCTCTTATTCTAAAAAAAATCACAAAATATATTTTTGACTTAACATAGCAAGCAAAGCAACGTTGGTACATACATTCTAAAGTTTATGTCCCTGACACTGCAACATAGTAATAAGTACACATTAAAAATTAAAATCTGTGGTTCTTCTAAAGATACCTAAATAAATATGTAAGTTGTCATAGGTTTTCAATTTAACTGAAAAGGAAGAGGGTGAAAAGTTCCCTAATGGAGTGAGGACAAGTTTCTCTGACTTCCTTTTGGCAGAGGTTCACAGAGTACTACTCAGCTAACTCAACATTTCAGGAGACAGCCTGTAGCAAGAGCAGACATATGCTTATTCCAAAACATGATGTATCAACTTGCGTTCTAAACTCCTGAGGAAATAACCTGGGTCTCAGGCAGTATTTACCCCAACTCCGGGGCACAGGAGTCTTTGAGTATAGAAGAGTCAGGTGTCCGTGCAGTTGTGACCAGTTTGTTTTGCTCCCAGGATGTTGCTAAACATTTTCTTTGATATTACCTTTTAAGGACGATTTTCTTTTTCCTGGAACATCTTACCACAACTTTGGCATACAGAACCTCAAAGGATACCACAAAGAAAAATATCATCTATTTAAATAAGGTAGCCTATCTCTGTAGGAAATCATTAAACTACTGTGGTAAACATTAGTGTAGTTTGACAAATACTTCCGGTTCTTACTTATTCCTGGACACAAGATAAGAAAGCACCTCCTGAGCCCCACATTCTTAGGCAAAACTACGTGATGAGGGCTAGCAAGTGACAAGCCAAAGCATTTTTGGCTGAGCATTCCATTACCTGTCCATATACCATAACACAAACAAGCACACCGTTTCTCCTTTTGCAACTCCTTTTTCTTTAATGGTAACTCACACCTTCCAAGATATTTGTTTTCCTGTCAAGACTATAGGGCACACTGATATTCTTCTCTCCTGATCATCAACATAATGTAAAATGGTCAAGAAACAGATCTTGTAGCTTTAAAGCACGGAGATTTCTCAGGTATCTGCTATGTTAGGGTAAATTAGGATGTTCATATATTTTATCGTTGTGGACTACATCTTCAAAATTCCAAATTATACCACCCTTGACCTCAGAAATCATAATTTTTCAGGTGTGAACAAAATGTATGGTGAATATTTAAAAAAAAAACTATTACATTAAAGCATACATTACTGGTAATCCCTTCAAAAATACTCCTCACTTTGAACGTATTTAGCTCAACCTTTTTGCCACTTCCTGAAGCAATTCCGGAAGTCTTCTTTTGTGAGTGTCTCTAGGAAGTGAGACCAAAAGTATGGTGGGTGTAGCTGCCACGTGCCATCCAACACAAAGACAGACTTGTGAAAATAGGAGTGCAATTCTCCTTTACCTTGAACACCAAATCTGGCAATGTGTGACTTATAGTTCATCCCCACAATCAAAATAAGAGTGGAGGCTGAACACTTGGAATAGACTCAGAATGTGGAGCAGCCATGACAGTGTCATTGAAAACACTCCTGAAGGAGGGCTCTCAGAGCTGCTTCAACAGTAACAAGAGCAAGAGTCTCAGCATGCATATCTGTGACAATATTAAAGGATGATTAATTTTGCATACGATAATGGTAATAAAGGGTTATGCCCACCCAAAGGATTTTTATGTCTCAAAGTTGTATAAGGGAATTATTAATGATTAAATTATGCCATGTCTGCTGTCATTCAAATTAATTTGAAAAGAGGCATATATGAAGAAGTAGAGGAGATGGATTTAGATACAGGTAGATGATTCTCACACTACATAACAGGTAGAGGCAGATTTATTATATTCATGGTAGCCTATGTTCTTTCGTGTACGATTGTAATTCTCCATGACTTCAAATTAAAGTCTTAGAAACAGCCATTTATAGTGACACAGACTTGTATTCCCAGCTTCATATATGAGAAGCTGAAGGAAGAGAATCAGATGAGCTGATGAGTTTGGACCACCCTGGCCACCATAGTAAGATCCTATTCTCAACCAAAAAAAATTAGAAAGAGAGATTCAAATTTATAAACACTTAGAACAACCTGGCACCACTAACGAGTCCCTTGAAAAACTGCTGGATGGGCAAACTGGAATGTAAAGTCTTTGAAAAAGTGGACAAATCTGTTAGGAATTGGAATGACAGTGCCAAGCCAGTGTCACTTGTGACTGCAGCTCTCCAAGTTTCCAGAAGCAAGTGGTAATACTCCAAACCCAATTAGCCTGCCTTCTGTTCAGCTGGCTGACCACTGGATTGGTGACAGAGCAAAGGTAACAAAATTAAACAAAACAAGGATTTCATGTAAAAGGGATTTCTCTCTGCCTTTGTGATAAGCTGTATTATCATCATTATAAAAGGTTTTAACTAAGTGAGGCATTTTTATATTACGTGTAAAATACGTTTTAAAGTGCTAACCTTGAGAAGAATAACCCTGATTAATTATAGTTCCCAATAATTAATTCACTCTTCTGAAATTTTTATCCAATTATAATTCTTCAGCCTAGCTGGTTTCCACTGGTAATCACTCATGTTCTCTGCGAATAAAATACCCAGAAATGGACCTAATTCGGCAACCTGAATATAACAGTACTAATTATAAAAATAAACTGTATAGAATGTCAAAAATAATTTGACAGATTTTTTTCCTTTGACAACTTAAGGAATTAATAGGTTCAACTCAAATGTATCCCTTTTAAAGTTCTGCATAGACTCTCTAGTTTTTGCATATCTCTCTCAGGAATTACTAGGAGATAAAATCTTTGAAACTATTAGGGTTTTTTCCTGTAATTCCCCTAAGTCAACATCTATTTTAAAACCTATACTGTTCCCATAATCCCAAACAAATAAACAAACAACAATAATACTAAAAAACAAAAACTTCATTAGATTGGAAGAGTTAACCCTTTCTCTGCACAGTGTGTTCAGGTAGGAGTTTTCTTACAGGAGCACTATGACAAAATGATGCTTTTAATGTTTATGCCTGATCAAAGAGAATAATCCCAGAGTGAATAAAGAGAAAGACGCAACCTAGGCCGACATACCAAAGCAGAAAAATTTTATCGGGGTCAGAGAGACAAGAAACGCTTTGATTTTTTTTTTCTTTTTCTTGCTAGCAAAAACTACAAATTCAAGTTGAACAGCAGTTCATTTAGAAATTTAATGTGATAAAAGACTTGCTTTGGAAGACTAATAACTGTGTTTCACCTGTTACATAGTTGCTACATACTGGGCTGGAAGTGTCATATATGCAAGAGTAGAGCCTGGTGACATATTGTATCAGGAATTAGACAGATAGGTTCCATAGAGTGGTCACTATGCAGTCAGAACACTGTGCTATAGAATAATCAAATCTTCAATTAATTTGGGAGTGTGGGCAGACTCCAGCCAGAGGAGGAACCCTAGAACTTGATCTCAGACATCTGTCCTCAAAACAGGTTCTGAAAGGTGCTAAGGAGCCAATAAGTTTTAAAAGTTGGCATAAATACTTTTCTTTAGCAAGACATATTACACAAAGTTAATTAAAAGCTAGAAATGCTATAGCTGTTACCAAGGAAAATGGTTCGCTAGGAGATTTTGAGATATTAGAGACAAGAATCTGAATTCCACGTCAATCATATATTTTAATCAGATGGATTTTTTTTACGCTTCCTTATTTCTCCAATAATTATGCACTTGAAAAATACCATCTGAGTTTCTAGGAGCTGAGAGTGAAATAAAATACACACTTGCAAAATGTAGAAAACCAGGGGACTAAATTCATCTCTAGACCATCGGTCTGGTATTCTAACTTGGTAGCTGAAATGGAAAGACATTTCAGAGAAGAAGGAATAAAAACCATGGATAGATAGAAATAACAATAATAAAAAATGAAACCCACTGGTGCTTTTCTAAGTAAGCTGTTCCTCATACTTAATGATGCTTAAAATACACACAGAAATCTTTGCTCCTAGATACACTATCCTTCATTCAATTCATCAGGAGTCAGAGGTATGTGACATTCAACTTTCCACTGGGGACTACATACATGAAAAGAAGGAACTAGACTTAGAAAAATAATGCCATAAATAGAAGCACCTCTCATCTCAAGGAAAGGAGTAAGGTCTATCTATAACCTTCCCTATTTAAAGTTTAAGTTATTTGCATACAAAAAAGACACACACTGTTTTAAAACTTTTTTTTTTTTAAATGAAAGTCTTGAGATAGCCTGGCTAGCCCTTGTTAGGTTAACAGACACACTAAAAAAATCAGAGAGTTAAAATGTGGACCAGTCAGCCAGGCTGTGAAATTAAAGGATCTCTCCTGGAGACAGGAAGATGAAAAGTCAGTTCAACCTTCAAAGACTGAGTGGTCAGCAGGGACAACAAGAAGCTAGAGGCAAATAAATAAATAAAACCAAGATCATTAATTGAAAAGTAGATGAGTGAAGTACTGGCTCCAAAACCCAACTAGAAAATATCTCAGATATTAAGAGGCAAAATTCCAGGTGGTAAGGGACAAATACATGTGTAGAAAATCATGAAAGCTAACTATAACCTTTGTTTTTATTACTACTGTAAAATCACATCCTGAATTAAGGCATTATACTTAAGTGTCTTAAGATTTAAAGAGTAATGGTATATGTGCCACATGAGAATGCAAGATTTAAATAAAAATGTACAGATGTAGCACATTCCTCTTCTCTTTGCAATGACAGCAGGAGAGCAGAACCTTGCTTACTCCACAGATACTTTGCAGGAAGGTGATAAAACGCTGATCATTGTTTGAGTCTGTCCAGGGATTCTATGCACCTTGCTTTTGTCCCTCAGTGGGCTCCAAAATAAGATTCCCAGCCCTCTTCCTTGCCACGGCGTTTCCATCTGTTTTTTTTTTTTTTTCCTGAAGAAAAGCTCAAGAACTTTCATTGAGTAATAGTATTATAATATGGACATTGTCACATTCCATTGATATATGAAAGATTCAACCCTTACTCTCAGACTTTACTGCATCTAACAACTCTTTCCTTAGCTATTCTGACCATTGGACTTTCCAATGTCACAGTTACTAACTCTTAAGACAACCATCGATAAAAATAGTAGCTGTCCACTTACAAAAATGTTCTCAAAAGGGAGCTGTATTCTCATAAATTTGGTAAGTTGTCCTTTAAATTCACATTCCTGATCAGTCTTCACTCAATCCTTTCAAATTACACTTTAGATGTGGAAGATTTTTTTTTTTTTCACCAAGCAAAATATAGGGACTGGTCAAACATAGAATCTTTGCACTGAGACAAAACCTTTACACTGAATTTTTCCTTTGCCATAAGGAGATATGGGTGAACAATAGTATTCAGATGGACATAGAATCTTCACCAATGTTTGCACGGAGATACTTAAAGTAACAAACAGAAACTACCAGAAAGACAAGGACTATTGTCTAAATCACCACACGAAAACACTCTTTACAGAAAATATACACAAGGTTTCCACACATTATTGATGGAGACGGGATGATCTATTGCTCAGCAAGCATCAAATCCATCTGACTAATTCCTCTGGTCAAAAGAACAAACACTAACCCAGAACAAAGCCAATCAACAAAGCCAAGGTATGCCATGCAAACCACATACATGAATCAAACATAAATTCGTTTACCTAAAAACTTAAGATTATATGCCATGGAAACCATATGCATGAGTCAACCTATAAATATACTTTATTTGGAGAAAAATAACATTTTGAAAAGTTCCATTCCTTGCTAGAGAAATATTAAGGTAAAAGTCTTTATTATCTAAAATAAATCTATTTTAAGGAGCTTACTCTAATTTCATTTTGCTGATAAACAATGTTGCATATTATTTAATAAGTGAATACCTACCATGCAGTAGGCTTCATAATACCACTTACATGGATATATTACTTACTTCAATTATCATTAACTCTCATACTAACTCTACGTGCAGTTATCCAGCTGTAATAAATAAGTTAATATGATGTCATGCTTACGTTTTCACAGGTGGTCATCTTGGTTACAGACTGAGTCAAGCTACATACAAAGTCTTCTTCAGAATCAGTGAGTAGGAAGGATAAAATATCCAAGACTCATGTCAATACTTAGTTCCTTACAGTTAATTCATGGGATGAGTTAAGAATTTAAATTTTAGACATAAGCCATGTTTTCTGAGGATCCAACTATCACCTTTTTTTCCCGAAAGTGTAATGATCATACCAGATAACCAGGAAGCCAAGTAGTAAAGTGTCCAAAGAGAAAAGCCACTTACTGCAATTTTCATTTAACTAATAAATTCATTTACTGAAAAGAAACTTAAGATTGTAAAACACCGTGCTTCTTAAGCAAGTGGGTGAGAACACAAACATCCTATTTTCCCCCGAGTACAATAAAACACATTCCTTGAAAAAATAATTCTGGTTTTGTTTACTTGATGTGAATTATGGATACTATAATAACACGGCTAAAAGCCAGTAGGGTTCATTGTAAAAGAACAATCAAAGATTCAACTTTATATGAAGGGAGAATGCACAATTCTCCTATTGGGTTTTATCAGATTAACAGCAGATGATTATTTGATCACTCCATACTGAAAACATAGATTTGCGTTGCCTCAAAGAATACACCAGAAAAAAAAAAAAGGCAAAACAAAACCAAGATCATTTGCTAGGAGAAAATTACGGATAAAAGTTACCCTAAAAGTCACAGGTGGAAATTAAAAATAAAATCTGCGAACATTCTGTTTTGAGAGTTTCTAGCCAGTGTTTAAGATGGTAGAGCAGCGCATGATGCCTGAGCCCTGATGCCAGGTGTGTGCAAGAAAGGCCTGGAGACGGGATATTGTAGAACTGAAGTTTTCCACCACAGAGTAGCCTCAAACAACTAGTTATGGAATAGAAAGTTACTTTGAGTTGGAGACATGAAACTCTTCATTCTCTTCATCACTAAATCGGTGGAAAGCTCTATTACTATTTATCTATACAGTTACCAAAAAAGCTGTAGCCTTAAGTGGTGAATAGGGATGGAAAATGTATTTCTACAACGAAATTTATTAACCCATGCACCTTGCAATTGAGTGCTGATTGTTGGTAGGAAGCCTGCTCCACTCTTCACCCTAGGTTACATGAATGTCTTCAACATGGTATTGTTGGCTTCCCACCACTCTTACCACCAGCAACCCACCGACAATAGTGTGGAAGTCACAAAGTTGTCATCTCTGTCATATCTTAGAAATTACTGAGGCTACCATAATGAAAAGGTGAGCCATATTATACAGAGGTGTGAATTCCAAGAGGCAAAACTCATCAGAGCCATTCTGGAAGCTGGACTCAGTAGAGAAAAATAGATGAAAATATTTAGGTTTGATCATTTTAATGTGAAGAAAATGAGAAAATCAATTATGAGGCTTGAGAACCTGTTTTTTTACAAGTATCATTATTATTACAAAGTAGCTTGCATTTATAGTCTCCTGCTTAGTATTTGTTAACACATGTACATGACAACTATTCTTTGTCTAGGGAATGTCACTGTATGCTTTGTTAGATCACAGAGAGATTAATTTATGTGATCTCTTGGAAGAAAAAGTAAGGAATATCCTGGTGAGTGTTATAAATGCAACACTTTCAAAAGTTTGCATTAGAACTTCTATACTTTTAATTTACATGAAAATTAAATAAGAAATATTCATCCTTGGCAATCAAGAGCAAAGTGCAGAATTGGGTGATGTGAGAATTTCTGAATTTCCAGGATTTCCTAAGCTTGGCATAACAGATACCTGGGGCGACAAAATTTATTTTTGTCCTTGTGTTTGCTTTGCTTTTTCTAAGGAACTCCCTTGTATATTGTAGAATGTTTAGCGATACATCATGACTCTATAGACCTACTTGGTGGCACTAGCACCTTCCTTCTGTGTGACTGTAACAGTCACTATGATACTAAATTTATCAAACATTCCTTTGGTAATGTGAGAAAGGAGGAAAAATTCACTTTTGACTGAAAACCATGGCTAAGGTTATTTTTTTCCTAAAATTTTTGGCGGAGGATTTGCAAAAGTCATGTCAAAATAAAAATAAAGCTTCATTAAAATCTTGTAAGTAATCCACAGGCTTAAAAGTCAATGTTTGTCATGGAGAAACTATTTTTTTTTTCTGATTCACTTGATAATATAGGGCAGGAAACTCATTCAGACGAAAATCAAAACAAAATTTGATGTCAGTCCAGCCATCAAGTATTGAATGCCTACAGTCTAAACTTTGTAATAGTTTTGGTTTCTCTGCCCATAAAAGGCAGCTTCTGATCCTTTTTATTATTAACTGAAGTAAATATGAAATTTCAGGAAGGGGCAGAAAAGAGACCCCATACCCTGAAGAGCTTTTCTAGAAAGAATATCAATGAAATATTTATAGAAAAAGCCAAATAACCTTTATAAAAATGACCTTTCAGAGTAACTCAAGTGTTCACTATCGTTTCCATAAAGTCCTATGATCATTTCAGGTCATGTCGAAGTGCTTGCTATTTGGCCTAGAACTTTGGACATACTGCTCTTGTATGAAAAAAGTATAATGATCTCTCCTATTATAACAAGTGAGAGAGGCTGGACATTGGCACATTGATTTCTATCAAGATGCATAATGAGGAGTTGATTTGTACAATTATTGGACACTAAGTATAGAAAAACTTGAATAGCAATTTAAAGAGACATGTGGCCCCTCTTCTAGATAAAATAGCCCAAATTAGTGTAAGCTATTAAAAGTAGCAACTAGTATAGCATAAATTTTTATAAAATATGCCTAGAGTGATATGGGAAATGATACACTGTTTAATTAGTAATATCTATTAAATTTTGCTAAGAACGGCAAGTGTCTGTGTCACCCGAGTCAATCATTTCACCCGCAGGCCAGCTGTCTTACTGGAGCCCGGTGCGGGCAGGCACAGGGCATCCTTCGCTTTCAGTTCCCAGTAAAGGACAACAGTATTCCTGTGGGAGTGTCAGTCACCAGCGATTTTCTTCCTCCCTGTCTCTGAGTTGCAGAAACTTTATTTCAGTCATTAGCAGCTTGTTTTCACCACCCTGTTTCTACTCACAAAGTGGCTATTCCTCCAAAAACCCACATGGAGAACAATAGGGACACGAGTCACTCTCACCACACTCACTAATGGAGGAGGGCTCCTATGCCAGTAGCAGCAATCTAAGGAGATCAGCGGTGATTATTACTTAAGCTAGTATTACTGAGAGAGGAAAAGATACCTTTTTGTAAAATTCCAGAAATAAGAAAGAATCTATCACTATTCTTATTGATAGAAGGCATCACAACAGTGTCATTTCCATTGTAACTGGGCTTTTGTTCACACATTTTGTTTACAGGAAATGATATAATCAGATGACCTTAAAGAATTTGCCAAGAAAATGTATTTTCTTTGTAAGTGTCTGGTGAAATCCAAACATGCGCATACTCTTAAAATCAGTATTTCACTAAGCACAAGGTACAAGGTCACAAGGTACATCCATTTTCCACATAAATATCTATGTCTCAAATTTATATTTCTTTATTGCAAAATAGTACTCCACTGGGTATACATTACACATTTTCTTTATCCATTCATCCATTGATGGGCATGTTGGCTGCCTCCAAGATTTCGTTATCAGGGCCTGTGCTGCTGTGAACATAGATATTCATGTACCACTCGTGGGTGTCTTTAACTTATTGGGGAGAGTACCCAAAATGTAGGGCTGGGTCAAATGGGTTATCTACTTCCAGGTCTTTTTTATGGGGAATCTCTGTACTGACTTCCATAGTGGTTGTACTAATTTACTATTCTGCCAGCAAAGTAAGAGTGTTTATTATTCTCAAAATCTCACCATCATTTGTGGATTCGTGAGTTCTGGATAATAAACATTCATACTGGAGTAAGACGAAGATTTTGATATTTTGACTTGCATTCCTTGCTTAGTTACAAACGCTGAAACTCTTTTCACGTATTTATAAGCCATTTATACTACTTCTGAGAACTGTCTATTCATTTGAATTGCCCAGTTCTTTTTTTTTTCTTGGCTTTGGATTTGGCTGGTAATTTTAGTCTTTGCTTTATATAAGCATTTTTAATTTGATATAATCTTATTTATTAATTTTTGATGTCATCTCCTGGGCAATATGTGTTTTGATAAGAAACTCCTTTCTTATGCCTATAGAATTTTATCTATTTTATCTTTCAGCAGTTACAGTGTTTCTATTTTAACAACCACATCTTTGGTCACTTTACTTTCATTTTAACCCATAGTGCAAGATTTGGGTCAAGTTTTCTTCTTCTGCACTTGTATAGCCAGTTTTTCCAGCTCCATTTGTTAGTCAGCATATTTGTAGGCTCCTTTGTCAAACCAGAATACAATAAATTAAAAAAGAAAAATAAAACAGTGATGGTATGATACAGGGAGATAGGTTTTGTGCAGAGGGAAAGGCGATGTGAGGAAGAGAGGATATGGACATGGAAAAGCGAAGGGAAATAAAAATAATCAAGATGTGATATGTACATGCACCAATTCCCCAGCTTTAATGTAATTATTATGCATTACAAGCACATTTTCATCAAAAAGAATATTTTTGGTAAAAAAAAAAAGAACAGTGGAGTGTCCAGTGATATACAGTCATGAAGAGATTGGTGATTCCAGGACAGCAAAGATTGATTAATGACTGATTAAACATTTACCAAGGAGAACCAGGAAAACGTCAGCTAGGAAGGTATTCTGGGTTAAAGGAACCCTCAAAAATCAAAAGACCACGATTGTCTTTAATTGTTTTGAACAATGAAGTAATATGTTCCATGAGGCTCATCAAAAACAAAAGAGCAACCAGTCAGCAATGAGTAGAAATGAAGTCAACAAAGTCAGAAACCAGGACAAGAGACAACAAGAGCTCTGCTCAAACCAGACCATCCCAGAGACTCTGGTTCTATGCCGAGGCACTGCCATCGGAGAAGCGGCATCAGAGCCCATGCACCATATCGAAAAAAAAAATTTCAGAAAAAATGTTTCTGCCATTTGACTAAAGGAGCAAAATGCAAACAACAAAAACAAGAGTCCAAAGGAGAGATTAGTATGTAGGGTTTCAACAGTTACCAAAGATGTCATCTACGATGAAATGTTACTACGTCCACTAACGGGTTACCCAGGCTGTACAACCCTTGCCTGGCTTCACGTTGTGGACGCAGAACAAAAGGACATCAGGATTAAGGAAGTAAAGGAAGAGCAGATGAGGACACAACATGTCATAGGGAACATTAGCATCATTACAGAAATTTTAAAGAGGAACAAAACAGAAACTGAAATATAAAACCACAAAACTTGAATTTTTTTTAAAAAGCAAAATATCACTGGGAAGGCTGAATGCTACATTTGAGGTAGCAGAAAATAAAAGAAAACCAGTGAAGTGGAAGACAGAGATAAAGCAATCTGAAGAACTAGGGGAAAAAATGGAGCAAAAGAATAGCAAAGGAGAAAATTATTAAGTGTTATTTAACATACCAGCTGTGTGGAAGGGGAGCACCAGGAAGACATGAGACAGAAGCAGAAGGGGGAAAATTAGAAAAATAATAGCGAAAAATCTCCCCCAAATTTCCTCCATTATATGTGTGTATATCTATGCAGTATATAAAGGTTATGTTGAAGGTGAGAATTTTGCGCACAAACATATTGAGTCCGCTTCACAATCCCTTCCATTCCCCCACTGTTTTCCTCCCACCTCCTCCCTCATTTCCTTGATCCCAATGTTTTACTCATTTGACTTTATTTGTATTCTGGGCTTCTCAAATTAGAGAAACCATGTAATATTTAACCTTCTGAGTCCGACTCACTTTATTAAGCATGTTGGTCTCAAGTTGTGTTCATTTACTTACAAAAGGCTCAAATCTATCTGCTTTTATGGAAGAGTAGTAAGTACTTCATTGTGTACATATATCATGCTTTGGTATCTATTTCTCTGTTGAAGGATATTTGAACATGCACAATTTAGCTATTATTAATGATACTGCTATAAACATGGGTGTACATGTATCTCTGTTATACATTATATATTGCTTTTAATTCTTTTGGAAAGATACTCAAAAGTAAGGGTCAAATTGAATATTTATTTTTCACTTTTTAAAGGAATCTCCATATTGCTTTGATAATAGTTGTTTCAGCTTACAGTCCCACCAGCAATACAAAAGGGTTCTTTTTTCTCTACAATTTCACTGGCATCTATTGCTACACCAGGTCTTTGTATATGCCATTCTCACTGGGGTAAGATGGTATCTCAGTGTTTTTGATTTTTTATTTCTCTAATGGCTAATGGTGTTGAACTTGTTTCATGTATTTGCTAGCCATCTGTAATCCCTCATCGAAGAGCTACCAATTCATTCCAGTTGAAAACTTTCCAAATTTAAGAAAAGGCACCTACCCATATTTCTAAGCCAAATAGAACAAATTTAGACAGATTACATATAGAAATATAATCGAGATGGTGAGGATGAAACAGTAATACTGAAATCTACAGCAAGAAAATGCTTCTTGATCAGAGACTCAGAAGTGTACTAACAGTGGAGTTGCCGTCAGAGACAAAGGACAGCAAGGAGAAGGGATGTGACACACTTTGCTCGAAGAGGAAAATCTCCATCAAGAATGTTACATGCACACTCCACAGAAAATCTATCTTTCAACAACAAAGTGAAATAGAAACTCTCAGATGAAAAATAAAATACTAAGAATTTTTGACAACACAATCTGACTTAAAGTAGGTACTAAAAATATCTTTAGCTTAAACACAAATTCATGCATTAGGCAGTAATTTAAGTCCATATTAAAAAGACTGATAATAAGAACAATTTTATAATTAGAAAAGGGAGTCTAAGTTCATGTTTATTCTTTCAACTATTCTTAACACATTTATAAAACAAATATATAAAGCCACATGCACATAATTTTATTACTGGACCTCAACAATATATATATATGTGTGTGTGTGTGTGTGTGTGTGTGTGTGTGTGTGTGTGTGTGTGTGTGTGTTCAATGTCAATTTGTCAGAATGGTAACAGAATTTAAATTCATAAACACCTCAACACAGAAGCAAACTAAATCCCAACTTAGATAAAACGAATAGTAACAGAATTGAAGGAAGAAATGGAGAATTTAGCAGTAAGACCTGAGGATTTTGACACCTTGTTTTCAGCGATAGTTAGAATAGCTAGAAGGAAAATCAACAAGAGATTTGAAAACTTGACCAACACTATAAACCAAGTAAGCTTAACTAATATCTACAGAACATTTTGCCAAACTTCAGTAGAGTATATGTTCTGTGAAGTACACATGTATATTTGTCTTAAGTAGCCAAGATGTTGAATTACAAAAAAAGCTTTAGTACATTTAAAATTATTTAAGCTTAGTGTGATGGCACATACCAATTGTTATAGCTCCTTGGGTCTATGAGCCAGGAGGACTACTTGAGCCCAGTAGCTTTAGGCCAGCCTGAGAAATACAGCAATAAAATAATTTTATTCATGAGAACAATGTTTCTAACCACATGAATGAAGTTAGAAATCAGTAACAGGAATACACTTGGGAAATTGAACAACATAATCCAACATGGACAATGATTGGTTAAAAAAAGAGAAAGCTAAAAAAAATACTTTGAGATGAAATTAATCTGAGGGCATAATATACCAGAACTTAGGTCATGCAATTGCAGCAGTGTTTAGACAGAAATTTGCACATATAAATACATACCCATGAATACACATACACACACACACACACACACACACACACACACACACACACATGCACAGGCATGCTCAAAAAAGCAAAGATGAGAGGGAGAAGAACTCAAGGCCTACCTGAGGATATAGGAAAGGAAAAACATGCTGAATCTAAGTTAAATTGAGAAGAGAGTGAAGGTTATATTGCAAATTAATGAACTAGAGGACATAAAGCTAATGCACAGAACCAATCTAAGCCAAACTGGCTTCTATACAAAAGTAAAAGCAGGTGAAAATATTTTAACAATTACAATGAATAAAAAAGAAGAGAAAAAGGAGAACATTAAAACAGATGAAACCAACAGTGGAAGAACTATTATCACTATCAGGCTCCCAGAAATAAAAAAAGAATATTCAAGAAATATTTCTAAAGAATTATAAAAGAATCTTAAAGAAGTTATTCTACATCAACAAATCAGATAACTTGTTGGAAAAAAATGAATACTTTCTTTTGAATACACAAAATAAATGAATCTGAACTGAAAGTGTATAAAATTTTAACAAACAAAACTAAAGACATTAATCTACTAATCAAATATTTCTCTCAATAAATGAAAAGCTTTTACTAGTGAATTCCTTCAAGCATTTAAAAGAGATGTGAGATTCATCTTTGTAAATGTTTACAAAAATAAAAGTAACACTTTCAAGCTTCTTGTGGGAGGATGTATCATCAAGACAGTTATCATGAGAAAGTAAAATACAAACTAATATCTTAAGAATACGGTTGCAAAAGTCTTCAGTACAAAATATCTGAAAACATTAAAAAAATTACAAACATGACCAACTGAGACTGTCTGAAGTCAAGAGTTGTCTGACTTCAAGAACTTCGTTGTTATTATACACTATCTCAATAGAATAAATTTTAAAAGGTACAAGTTAATCAGAATAGGTGCACAAAAATATTTGACAAAATTCAACACATTTTTCAAAATTTAAAAGTATGACTGGAAGTAGAAGAAAAATTCTGCACCTCGTTCAAAAGTAGTTATTAGAGCACAGTGTAAAGACAGATAGTTTTGAGAGTTTTGTAGGTAAATGAATGCAACATGAGAGCATCATGATGTGTGAAATGATTCAGATGCAGAAGCTAAAATATAAAATGGTTTCTCTAATACAAGAAACACAGATTGCAGTCATTTAATAGAATTAAATGGGGGAAGGTAGTGGGGGAGGAGAAAGGGTGTGGGAGGGTCAAAACAAAGAGGTAAAGGGTTGGTAGTTTTGGCATGATACACGTGTGTACAAAATACTCAAGTTCAATGTAAATATTCTGTGTTGTATATATACATATCAATAAAATGGAGGAAAAAAACATCCTGTAGAAAACATAGTACTTATAAAGATCGACCTTACTCCCAGTGTTTAAGGGAAATTTATTTTTCCTGTAAAATTAGAGATAGGACAAGTACTTTCACTTGCATCACTTCTATACACACTATCGTGTTAATTGTAGCCAGGGCAATTAGGCAAGACAGTGAAATAAACAGCATTTAGACAGGAATTTGAGAATACCAACTATTTATGCTTATAGTTGATGCTATCTTCAATTCAGAAAAGTCTAAAAAGAAATCCTGTATATTGGGCACTTTGCCATCACTGTAACAAAATCCCTGACACCCACAACAGAGAGGAGGAGAAACCTGTTGGCCTGACAGTTGCAGAGAGTCTAGTCCACTACTGCCAAGTTCAAAGGAAGACTGACACATTGGAGAAAAGCTACTCAACTTATGGAAACCAGAAAGCACAGAAAAAAGGGGAAAGTCAAGAACAATTTTATACCCTCCCAGGCTACGCCTCTGATGATTCACCTCTTCCAACCAAGCCTCTCATCCCAAGGGCACATTTAGCTGGGAAAGCCCCCATAGATCAATCTACCGATGAGGAAAGACCCTCATGATCCAATCACTTTCCAAAAGCTCAATACAGTAAGATTTCCCCAAATTCATTTATAGCTTCCACACACAATTGATGTCAAAACTTGCCTGGATCATTTGGAGAAATTTTAGTTGCTTTTTAAAGTTCTCATGGATCTATAATGGAGCCAATAGCCAAATATATTTTTTTTACAAAAGAACAAAATTTTGTGGTTTCATATTTCCAACTTTGTAGAAAACTATAGGTTTCAGGCTCATGTAATATTGTAATTGAATAGAGGCAGATTGATGGAATACAAGTGGGGATTCAGAAACGGATCCTAAATTCACGACCAACTAGAGCTGCAGACTTCGGAAATATGAAGCCTCAAACTTGTCCTCGGCTCATTTCCACATTGATAACGTTCCCTTGCAACCCTTCCATGAGCTAGACATATTTGCCTGGCCAGATTCTTGTGCTGGGATGGCTTTTGCTTAGTATAAGTTTGCCTCAATTGACTTTTCATGAAAGGATTTAAGGTTGCTGTTTCTCCAGGCAAAATAATTCTAATTATGTGTAAAAAGCACCTTTCTGATCTTAATTTTAAATGTCCTTTGGTTTCTTGTTGGTTTATTGTAATTTAGGAAACTGGCAGGTCATCACGGCCGAATCAGTGTGGTTACTCCCATATTCCCCTGGCTGTGAGTTTCAGGGAAGATGGGGAAGACCACAGATAACTCCTTGTAGGTAGCATCATAGGAGGAGGAATTTGACACAAGTGTGAGGATTGAATAAAACTTAAAAGTTTCACAATGGATAATTTTTCAGTTCTGAAGTTGAGAATCTCCATTTTTTTCTGTTTTTAGCACGTTAAGCAGAACATCCTAAACATCTCTAGGCCATATTAACACGTAGACTTTTGTTACCGGATCTTCTTCAGGGCAGAATACCTATGCTTAAATAAATTATACCTCTGCAGAGTATGGAGAATTTATGCGTTAAATCGTTGTAACGAACATAATACAACTTCTGACAAAACAAAAGCTCTACAAAAATTTCAAGCTCTCATATTCTGAAGTCTTCAGATTTTTCCCTAAAAGAAATAATTTTTATCCATCTGCAAAATGAAATATTATTTGCCAAATTTCTAAAGTAAACATTGTAATTATCCTTGTGTCAAAAAGCTGCTTACTCATTATATACAAAAACTGAAATGACATTCTTTATAAAGTCACAATATGATTTCTCAACCTTAAAACTTGAATATTAACTTTTTTATTAAAAACTTGATCAAACTTTGAAATAAACTGTCTCCATTATGTCTTTAGTCATTGTTTAAAATAATTTATTTAGAAATGAAAAATTTTGGCATGAGTATTTAAAAGTACATAAAAGAGCCGGGTAGTAGCCAGTGGGAAAGTATTTTCTAGGCATGCTTATGATCTTGGGTTTAATCCTTAATGCCACAAAAAAATAAAAAAAATTAAAAAATGACACTGATGTGGCATTTACATGTCTTCAAAGAAGTTCATACAGTTCCACAACCTTGAAGGATAGAAATAGCCTTCTCTCTCAACAAAGGGCAGAACTTTTCCATGAGCAATGAAATAGGATAATGTGCTTTGGGACAAAAAGTGAGCAGATAAGCTAGCAATCCCCAAACAGAATGGGATTTCCTAAACTTAGTGGACAGTAGGTGGTGTAGACCACTGTATGGATAGCATCCATCTGGGTCCACTCCTTCATCATACCTGGGGAGAATTAAGGTTGAATTGAAATCAATGCAAACAAGACATCATGCTGCCTTCAGGATTGTAGGAATTAAAATGATGTGTCCATGACCCACAAGTTTCATTTCTCTGCCAGTATCTTGGCAAAGGTATCCAGCTACCTCGTTAGCATAAAAAGTAGGGTCAAACTTAAGACTGTTCACAGTGCGTGACAGAGGAAAGTTTCTAAACATAAGCAAATAATTAACATTATATGCAAATATTGGCAAAAATGCATGGCCAAGTCATCCTGCTTAACCTCTATGAAGATAATAATATAATAATAAATCAGTGTGTTCTAATGCATATTCCAATTACAGTTTTTACACCCTAATAAGTATAAAGATTTCTTGCATGGTTTCTATTTCTCTATAAATATTTAGTTTAAGAATTTTAAGCATATCAGGTTAATATATACGCTTAGATTTTGTCACAGAACAAAGAAGCACAATTTCAAGGCAGTTATAAATGCTGTACCACTGGTTTCCTTGTGAACATATTGTCCTCCTATGGTTGATTTCAAAGCTTTCCTTTCAGTTGAAAGCCAAGAATAATACGATTTTGTTATTGAATTAGGAAATTCTCCAAGAGACAGTGCAAGTTTTTGTTGTTGCTGTTATTGTTTGTATTGGTGACCCAATTCAGGGCCTTTGCATTAAGCTACATCTTCGACACATTTTTTAAAAATACTGATTCTGAGATAGGATATTTCTAAGCCTCTATGTTTCTCAGGCTGAGTTCAAACTTGCAATCCTTCTGACTCAACTTCCCTGAGTGCTGGGATTATAAGCATGCACCACCAGGCCTGGCTACCAATGTAGTCATTAAAAAGCCACTTGTTATGCCATGTGAAGACAGACAAATTTTTGAAAAGTAAATCAGACTATGCTGTAGTATAGAACAGTTTTGTGTGTGTGTGCATGTGTGTCTGTGTGTGTATACACACATATATTTCTGCTTTTTCATTCTTGTGATTTAGATAGAATAAAGGGAAAAGGCAAGGACACTCTACTTTGTGTTCTGAATCTCCATTATGTAGTATCTACTGTCATAAACTTTAATTGAACGAATAAATTTTGTATGTTAAAAATGCCTACAGCTGTCATGTAGTAGCATTCACAAAAAAAGGACTGGAATTCCACATTCAGATGGTGAGTCCACCTGATATTACATGAGTAATCAGCGGTGAAAAAGCTGTTCGAGAAAATGTACACAGGAAAGACTGGCCAAATCTGCTGAAGTTCATCTAATTTGAAGCACTAGTTAAAGTCAAGTTTATCATTTTGTGATTCCCAATGTGTCCTGCACTGTCTAATAAAATTCACTACTGAGTAATACTTATAAAACCACATGTCTTCGTTAAGTGAGGCCACAGTAAGAACTAGGGACAAGACTCTGCCTCTGAGGGCTCCAGAGCCAAAGATGACAAGATAGCAGGCGGACACAGCACAAACTAGTGAATCGCGAGAGCAAATGACTCCCACCGTATGCTTAGCGTGCTTCAGTGCTCCTTTTGCCAGGAGCCTTTTGAGAAGACACGGACCCATGCTGATGCCCTCGACGACCCGTGCTCTCTCCTTCCCATCTGCAGTGTCCTGTCCTCTGCTCAGTGAGGTTGCCTTGACTTTGCCCAGCTCTCTTAAATACGTTAGACAAGTGGAAACCAGGGGAAGGGCTTTGGTGAACCCACAATATCACTGAAGCTGAGGATAAAGAAGGATGCTCCTGGAGTTGCACTTTTTCTGAGGCTGCATGAGGGAAAAAAAATTTAAATTAATCTAAAATACAAAGCCTCCTAGAAACTTGTTCACTAGGACACAAACATTTTGTCTTTACTAGATGGAAACCAGATGCCTGTGGAGATAAGAGTAAAAAAGGAAATGGAGGAGAAAAGAACTCATTATTGACTTTCAGAAGTATATAGCTTAGAAAGGGCAGAAAGACCAAAAACATGATTATCAATGGATGGACAAGTAAGAAAAAATCTTGAAGCTAGATGTAGGAAAGCAGGGATAAAATGCATCTACCATTGTCACAATGCTTAAGATTTCAGCTGAGCACTGATGGAAGAAATGCAGTGGAGAACTGAGGGAAAGGTCTAGGAGCCAAAGAGCCTGCTATGTCTAGGAGAAAAAAGAAAGAAAGAAAGAAAAGAGTGAGTGTTCCTGGAGTACAATGAAGGAGTAGAAAGACTGCTTGACAAGAGATGCACACCAGAGGCAAGCCCAGATCAAGCTAAGCCTCAGGGCTACAGAGAAAGGTTTGATTTTGTTGTAAGTACTTGAAGGAGTCATGTGGAGAATCTTAAGCAGGCGACAATAAAACTGGCTTTTAAGAAGACCTCCTGAAATCTGTCGGGGCGGGGGGGGGGGGGGGGGGGGGGGGGGGGGGGGGGGGGGGGGGGGGGGGGGGGGGGGTGGTGGTGGAGGTAAATTACAAGGAAAATGACTGGTAGGATTGGGTAGGATTCTTAAGGAAAATTAAAATTAAAATTCTTAAGGAAAATTAAAATGGAGATTGAGTTCAAATCCAGAAGAATAAAAAAAAAAAAAAAAAATCACCATACCAGCATCACGTGTAGTAATACCATAATACAAAGTGTGTGGGAAAGTGTCCCAGTTACAGCTGCAGCGGATTTTTCACATATTATGTTTCTAGCTCTCATGGGGAGTCCCGGTCACTTGTTCTGCCTGTATGCAGGACAAGAGATTCCTTAGTCAGATCTTCATATTTGTATTTCTTGACAAATATTTGCCTACTTCAGAATAATCAGAAACACCAAATACACCCAGAAGAAGACTGCGATAGTGCCTAGCATGGCAGTGCCTGGGTCCTACTTATTTGCTGTCGCTGGTTCCGATGCTATCGTCCTGGGGTCAAATATGTTGCAAGGACATTGCAGCTCTCACAGCCTCGCCACAGAGAAGCAGCGATTCCCTCTTCCTTAAGATAACGGATGCAGGCTCTCCCTGTTCAATGAGACCGACCATGGCATTACAAATGGCACCAGTTTAAATGCCTTGTACGACATTGCAGGGGGGGAACTACAGGGTTTTCAGAGCTGAAAAGAAGCACTGTGTACCGGCTCATTATTAAAAAGGGAGAGAGTATGTTTCACAAAAATATGGCCTTGTGGGCTAAAGCTGTCTTTCTTTGTTCCTTGGAACGGCAGAGGGTGGCTTTACATCTCAGGCCAATTATCTTCCTCTACTTTTCAAAAACTGACAAAACCTCTAAAATGAGCAATGCTATGATGACATCGCACCATTCTGCAGTTTACTTTGTACCCTGCATTCGCATCGGAGTTTGGTGTTTCTGCAGTAGGGCTGAAAATTCTAACTACGTGAACTGAAGTTTTCCCAATCTTAGAACAGCATACAAAAACAAACTGCCACTAATTTTTGCGGGTCATTTCTTTCTTAGCTGGACAGGGCTCCTGAAGAAGGAGGCCTCTTCTTTCAATACCCAGCTCCCCTCTCCCTCCCCCGCTCCTAAAATGACAGGACTAGCCCGGAGCAAATCTGTAGATTCCGCCACACTTAAAGAGAGCCTTCTCTCCAGCCTGGGTTGGAGGGACACAACCAGAGCTTTCACTGAGAGCTGCTGGAGCTTGACGTACAAAACAAACCATCAGGGCGTGTAGAGTGACTGCGCAGGCTGCTCCCACAGAAGAGCAGAGAATCAGAGACAGAAATTCATCGTGACTCTCCATCAAGCAAGCGCTGTACTATTTCCTTCAGGTTAATGCTTGTACTGGCCCCCGGATGCCTCAGGAAGCCCAGAAACACTGTCCTGCGGGCTCCTGTTGGGAGTACTCCCCACGGAGAATACAATACAGGAAGTGTGGCTTAAAATCGAAATGGAACTGAATAAAGGATCTGAACATTTTCTGATTTTTTTTTCATTCACACACACACACAATTCACTTACACTGTCCCCTTAATAAAAAAGAGAACTGATCAGAGGAATGTAGAATGGAAACTGCTGAAAGCTGATTTTCAGGTACCTGGTAATGTTCTGCAAGAGAGAACATGGTGTCAAATGTGAATTAAATTTGAACAACAGCCTTTCAAATGCAAATCCTTCGGAAGAGATGTCATTGATATACAACCTCTAAAACCCTTTCAAAAGAAATAAAATGGATAAATGTGATAATTAAGATCTCTATTTATAGGAAAATGATCAGATCACATTTGTTCTGAAATGTTTTTGTACCTGCAGCACGGAGGGCAGATAGAAAATGCGAGGATCGATTTTGAAATTTGCAGGTTGGAGGTGAAAATGAAATGATAGCTCGGCTGACAGAGGTGAGGGTTTTCCTCTGGTATGCTAAGACCCACTATTATGCACCTATAATTGCTAAGAGCCCCAAGGACCTCCATGCGGTCTTCCTCACACAGCACGGTTTAAGCTCCCCCTGCAACTCCCTCCCCCTTTTCCAATGCAAGGTGTTCGCTACTCCACAATGTGCAGCGTTTATTTTGCTAAGCAGTATTACTGAGAAGAGAAACTGCCTAGGTCCCTTCTGAATGTAGGAAGAATTACTCTTTCACATCGAGGGGTTTGAAAATATGGAACTATACACAAAAGTTTCATTTGAAAGTGATCTCAAGATGCACATCCACAAGCCAGTGAGGGCAGGAGATGAGCAACTGACAATGTGCTTGTATCTCAACCCACAGCTGATCTGAAAACAAAGAAGGGGTGATAGCTGATATTGGGGTGCTCTTGAGAGTTGTCACAATTGATGCAAGAAGGACAGAACTGACAGGTGTAAAACTTTGCGTATCTGTACCTGCCAATCATCAGTAACAGCTGCCCATGGTGAAGGCGATACTGAGGTCAAAGCCACTTCCCTGCGGAAGCTGCAGCTCTGAGGCCTCAGCAATGAGTCGTCCTAGCAGCTGGGGTGGGGTGGACACAATCTAGGAAGAATATGGCGGTGGCCAGTTCAGTAGTATATTTGATAGAATTTAATGACATCCCATCCTTTATCAATCTGGCACATTATGTGGTATTAAAACATTATTGTAAATGAAAGCCTTTTCCATTAGAAAAAAATGTCAGACTATTCTTTAAAATTTACATCTCTGAATTGCATTATCATATTCATTTCGATTACAATAAGAAATTCTGTAATTCTTTTAAGGCTATAACCACATGTGCATTACATGGGAATAAGGAGAAAACCTAGACTGTAAAGGTTAGAGGCCTTTGGTTGGTCTTTGGCCGATAGATAGATAGAGGTATCTGAAGAAACGGAACGTCATTCTTGACAATGAAGAGATGCTGAGAAGAAACTGGCTTCAAGATCTGCTTCTAGTCACCCCTAATACTTCTACAAGAGAAGCTATGAGAGCTAGACTCAGTGTCACAGGCCAGTAATCCCAGTACGCTGGGAGGCTGAAGCAGGAAGACCCCAAGGTTAAGCCCAGCCAAGTCTACTTAGTCACTTAATAAATCAAAAGATAAAAATGAAACAATGGGAATGGAATAAAAGGTGGTACGTGGAGTACACTGCTATGAAGATTTACTCATACTTTCACTTTTTACCTTCTAAGTAGGGTTCTTCTAGTATTATGCTTTCTATGCTTATATATTAGAGTATCCTGAAAACCTACAGACTATAAAGCACACTTGGGGGATCAGGGCTAGTCCTCCTGCAATTCTACAGTTTGTTTCTAATTTTAATCAACCGTCACCTGTGAGCATTTCTTGTTATATTTTTTCTTTTTTCTACTAGACTTTTTACTGTTCTATGCACCATTTATGCTTCTGTTCACACTCTTTCTTTCTCTGGGCAAAGAGTAGCTAAAATATGGGGAAACTGTCTTGTGAAACATCGACGGCATTTTCTTTGTCCAGCATGGAACCTGCCTATGTTGCAGATGGCTATTTTTCAGAGCAGATTTGTTAGTGAGGGGCCAAACATTTCGAACACCGTTGTGCTCTTGTGAGATTTCTTTCAGGGGGTTCTTTACATTCAGAAGGTTCTGAGGGTTTACAAAACCATCTGAACTCTGAGGATTTTATTTGAACCAAAATCCAAACTTTGAACCTTTTATGGTTTTGCACATCACAAGCATATGTGTCTCCTGCCTTGATATTATTCCCTCTGGTCCCCTCCTGACTCTTTGTCCCTCGAATAAAACTGAACAGTTAGTTGGAGATCAAAACTCAATGCAAGGGTCACCTCCAATTGATGACCTTCTCTCTACAATAACCATTTTAATTAAAGACCACGTCTATGAGCAACCACTTTTCCATAAACCCTTGGATGTATTCTCAAGACACATTTTGCGGCCACACAGCTATAGCATTCCCCTTGCTCTGAAGAGTAGCAAGTCCCAGCAGATCACAGATCCTAACCCCATGACAGGCCAACCTATTTATGCTGGCTGCTAATAATGACTTATGTTTCTAATGGTACTATTCATCCCTGAAGCTTGCTCACAGCACGCCCTTGACCACACGTGTGCTCTTTATTCAGGCACGTGCCTATCTACACCCACATATCACAACTGCACAAAGGTCTTGGCTGCTGTGGCTTCAATCAGCCCTTTCTTCATTTGTGCTTAGCTTCAGGGCTTGATCCCTGGGATTAGGGGAAGCGATGCACTCTCCTCTTTATCACTGGGGAAAAAATCCCACTGAATTGAACAATCGGGAGTCTAGCTCCGAGTTCGCTGTGTTGCTTATTAGGATCTGTGTACATCAGCCGTGATACTACAAAGCGAGTTGAGAAAGACCTTGTGTGATACATATTTAATAGTGGGAACTCTCCTCCCATTTATCTCTTCCCCTTCTCTCCTTCCATTTAATGAACCAATTATTCTGACAAGGAGCAGAATGCTCCCTTCCCAGCTCCCTCTCACTTTGAGCCTTTATTCCCTGCTTCTCTAAAGTGCTGCCTAATTTGGCATAAGACCCTATTGTAGGCTATTTTTGTATTCACAATGAATTGTGTAAAATTGTTTCAGCACTTTGGAAAATTTTCTTTTAAAGCAGGAGATATTATTTTATCCCCAAGTGAATGACAGATAAGACATGGTATGAAAATGTCCCAACTTGCATACCCTCAATTGCACGTATTTTACTTAACAACATCCAGTTTGTTTTCCAGAATAGACCAGACACAAAGGGAAAACACATAGACTACATATTAACGGACGTCCACTTCTGTTTTTGTTGAAGTGCTTAAAAGATACCAAATCTATTTTTTTCATTGAAGATTTCATAGCTATTATTCATGATGAAGCACAAGACAATTTATTAATTCACACATTTGCTATATTTACATGAACAAACATCTGCAGCGGAATTACTACAAATAACTAAATATCTTAAAGCTAAAAAAACAAAGCACATTTCAGTAATACTACTACTGTTTATCTTAAATAATTTATTGTTTTCTGTTGTGCACATGTCTTGATTATTGCTGAATAGTGTGTGATATAATCTCAACTAGATTATACCTTTTGGCACGTACAGCTCATTGGAAGACCTGTGATTAGTTCACCAGGCAGCATGATAAATAAATTTCAAGAACATGGAAAGAAACATCATTCACCCTCATGAAGCTTCGGGGCCAGTGGAATACAAAGTTTTGAATACGTAATTGTCATTAAGAGATAGGAAAGAGATACCTGTTGTCTTGGCAGTTTCTACATTCTTTAATTTGGTAACAACACTCAGATTTACTTTTAAAGACATAATGGCTCATTTCGCATTAGGTTGTGTGTATAGGGAAGAATCGATTCTAATTTTTTATGCCAAAAATCACCACAAGTATCAGTCCTGTTTAATTGGGTCACAGGATAGAGGAGACCTGAGAAGGAGTAAACCTCACAATAACCAGGTGTCTTGCCATGACATTTTTTTTTTTTCTACGCAGCCAGAGTTTTCTAGTCTGATGGAACAAAAACCTGAAATTCTTCATGCTCACACATGGAAATTAAACTACAGAGAAAACAAAGCTAAAAATTAGAATCCTAAAAGCATTGCTCAAACATTTCATTTAATCCTAACTAAAACCTGGAATTCTAACTTTTCCAGTAGCAGAGGTTAAATCATGTATGTATGTATCAAAATTACATGAAACAGATTCATGTTTTATGACATAGAAACACATGGATGCACACAAGCATGTTTCAACAACGTGTGTGTGTGTGTGTGTGTGTGTGTGTGTGTGTGTGTGTGTGTGTGTGTTGTTTGATGTGGTTTGATCTGGTACTCATGAAACATCAGGAGATTTTTTTTTTCAAGAACACAAGCCCAAAGAAAAATCAGTAAAGTATTTCTCCAACAGATATTTATTCTAGAGGTCAAAACGAAAAGAAAAAAAAAAAAAACAACAACAACAACACAATTTTACCATGAGTTCATATTTAAACAAAAGACTATAGAAACTTTTGTTGGAAAATGTACATGTAATATTTCGGTCCCTGCACCTGCTTCTTTGCCGTTTTAGTTCTGAATCACAAAATAACTTTATCTTCATGTAGGAATTTGATGAGCCCACAGCTACTAACTTACCTTTGCTGAGGATAAGAACAACATTCTTAATTTATACTGAGATTCCAAGAGCCAGATCTGGTCACCTATCCAAGAAAACAAGTAACATTGCTCTGAATAGTAACTATGTCAATTGACTTTGTTTATATGCCAAGATAATAAAATATATTGAGAGTTAGTGCTTCAGGATAAAAACCATGCTGAGAATTCATGTTTCAGGGCAGTGTATTAGACTATAGGGCATTTCATGATCCTTTCTCTCCTCACAATATTATGAATTGATGAGGCTGGCTTCCTTTCCCCATGAAGTTTCCATCTAACTTTACCACACAAGGACTTAGATCTAAGGCATACTCCAAGTTAGAGGGTACGTGCTAGTCTAACATCGTGGAATCTCTTCCTATTGTGTTCCAAGTGCTTTGCCATCTTTTAGAAATACAGAATGAGGAAAAAAATTGAAAGATGCAATCAGTTATTGAAATGCACGCACGAGCGCGCGCGCGCGCGCGCGCGCACACACACACACACACACACACACACACACATATATATATATATATATATATATATATATATATATATATATATATATATATTGCTGCATATCATTTCAACCACACCTGACTCTACAGTGACCAGTTCCAAGCATGCTCGGATTATCTTTAGGCAGGTGCAACGTAAAATGAATTTCTTGTAAGCTCACATCAGTTTTCTTTGTGTTTCTTGCTCTGGGACTTCTCTCTATCCAAAGTGTGGAGCCTATGCCTATTGAATCAGCTTTAATACTTGCGGAAATACAAAATGTATAGGAGGAAAATTCAGGCAGATAC
The DNA here is from genome assembly GCA_004027205.1 of Ctenodactylus gundi. Classification (NCBI taxonomy): domain Eukaryota; kingdom Metazoa; phylum Chordata; class Mammalia; order Rodentia; family Ctenodactylidae; genus Ctenodactylus; species Ctenodactylus gundi. The sequence goes on from PVKB01002784.1 coordinate 97,444, forward strand.
ATCTACCTTCTTTTAGTCTCACAAGGATAATTTTAAGACACATACCATATAGCCATTCAAGAGGCCATGCAAGGGGCTGAATTCTCTCTGGCCATGAAATTCTGTGGCCAGCTTAACAGTCTCCCCGCGGCTATTTTTTTCCCATTGTGTTCTACCCTACCACCCCAAACAGTACCTTCTGTTGTTAAAAACAAACAAACAAACAAACAAACAAACAAAAAACTCATTTTCTGCTTTGGGACATGGGGAAAATTATAAGCTAAGCAGTAGTGGGAATGTTTTTCTTTAGAAAGCATCTAAGCACCCTGATTTATGATGAGTAATTTCTAAGTGATAGCATTCTTATAACTGCTATGCCCTTCTGCAATCAATAAAAATTAAACAAAAGAGTTAAAGTGCGAGAGAGATATGTACCTTTGAAGCATTATTTGAAAAACAACAAAACCTCTTCACTTGAACATTCTACGGGCCATGCAGCCATGGCTCAAACTAAAAATGCAGTAAGAACTGTTCTTAGCATTATATCTTAGTGAAATTTACTTCACAAAGAAGTTAAAATCTACAGAATTGTACAGGAGTTACATCCTTATTAATTAAGCACTTGCACTACTGAATGACTCACATTCTTTAAACACCTCTAGTGTCCTGGTGAGTATTGGCAGGTCTAAGTGTAAGCATATTGCAGCAAAGTAAGAGTATCATTTATTCAAGTAACCTTTCTAGAGAGAGATATTGCAGAATTTCATATTTTAAATACGATATCAAGGACTCTACTGATATACAGCCTAACTTCACAAATCTGTCTTAATTCTTATTTAGCTTTTTGACAATAAACAAAATAAGTCACTTCCCTAAGCCTCAGATTCCTCTTTTGAGAATCACTTACAGCAAATGTCATTTTAATGGGTTCTAGAGTGTTCTAAATGAGAATACTTTAGAAAAGTTACCATTCCTGATGCAGATTAAGCATGAAATAAACCAGAAGATTAATTTTACACTTTAAAGAAGAATAGTGATATAAATAATGCTTTTGCAAATTGGATTATAAAGAAAAAAACAAGATAAATGTGTATAAATATTATTATACAATTTAATTATTGCTATTGTAGAAGGGTAATATTCAAGTAAAGTAAATCTGAGCATCCCAAGTAACTGACAATAATTCCCTAGTACAGTCAGAGATTCCTTAACACTGTCACATCTTTCAACATTCTACTTTCCTTCACATTGTGCACATCTAATTAAGAACTGATTTTTAAAATACTTTACAGAAAGATGCACATGAATGTCCTATTAGGTAGAAAAACAAATTGATTTGAAAATCTAACATAAATAAAATCATAGCAATATGAGAAATGAGCAAAGGAATACATTTAAATCACCATTGCCAGATCCTGGGACTGATAGCTAAAATACAAAATTCATTGGCAATACAAAAGTCTACCTTTAACAACATTGGTTGCCTTTTGCAGGTCATTTAATTTCTCCAGGGTTCAATCTCTACCCTATTAAATCCACTGGAAACGAAAGGGATAGCTTGATCATCTTTAAAGAGCTTTGCAATTCTAAAATGTCACAATTCTATAATTTGAAGCTCCCCCTTTGCAGAATAGATCAAAGCACACATAAGCTAGTAAACTTTTCTTTGTGTGCAAGTGTGATTATGCAGCAGAATCATTTGTTCCTGACCTTGATCTTGACACAAATAAAAATTCTATCACAGAAATCATAGAAAATCAGAAGGAGTCCAATTCACTATGATGCATGCTGTGCTTCTTTTGAAAAAGACACATGACATTTGGTTTGGGTTTTCTGAAGCTGTAATAACATCACAATCTGTAGAACTTCACTAATGAGGCTTCAGGGCTGAAAAGGGAGGAAAGGAACCAGACAAGAATGATTTGTAATTAGCACATCAATTATTTGCATATAAGTACGTGCTCCTGAAGTACTTTAAGGAACTTAAAAATGAATAATCCCTCAAATGCTCCAAGTACTTCATTGCTTTCTAGTTTATACTTTTAATTCCTATCTACACTGTAGGAAAAATTACTACCTTGATACATATTTTCTTCAAACTTTTTTCAATTATTTTTCTCCTATTCAGAGGCACTCATAAATGAGTTAGGACAATTAAATGTAAAATATCATTTCATGATATTTGTAAAATAAAACAGGACGCAAAATTGAGGGAAAGATCGTGTGCTTTGGGATCTTGCCCAACGAAGAACTATTTTTTTTCTCAAAAAAAATCTTTGCTGTAAAATAACAATAAGTAAAATGATATGAAATTGTTTCTCCAATAGAAAAATGGCTTTTTGCCACTCTGGAAAAAAAACATTATTCAACAGATTTAGGCAACTTCCCCACAAATCTCTGGATCAGATTTCTAATCACTGCATGTCTGATTTTGTCTACAGTAACTTTAGAAAAGTTGGCAAAGTACCTTATAGAATAATAATGGCAAATGAACTTGGAGGTTATAGACAGAACACATGCCACCTATTGTTTGATTAATTGAACAAATTAAACTTGTGAATTAGTGGGAAAAGACCTTCCTAACTCTCACATCCTCTTTTCACAAGACAAATTCCAGTATCATAATGGGGCAATAACTAGAGGTCACCTAAATTTTTTAAATAAATTGGGAGTAATGATTATATAATGCTATAATTGACTATTTTATGAAAAAAATTAAGACAAATGCAACAATATGTTAACATTTTCAAGCTGCACAAAGACAGCTGCAATATCAAAATGTCTCCTATTACCTCCTTCAAGTCTCAGACTTGCAAATTGAATCAAAATATATTATACGTAAGTGGAAATGCTTCTACAGAAAGCATTTCAATTTAATGACACCTCATAAATATGATTAACATTTCCCCAAGAAAATAGAAATAATAACACAAAGACAATACTTCATGTCAAACCCCAAAACAGAATTTGCCCTAAAGTGACAACTCGTTGATGCTCCTGACATGGTGATTTGACCTAAAGAGAAAAATGTCTCTTCCCAGTTACAAGATGTGCATTTCAGACCAAAATATTTAAGAAATACAATTTAGATCCGATTTTGTTACAAGTCTCCTTTGAGTTCCAATTCAATAAAATGTGGAGTTTAGTTAGAACTGCTAGTGTAGACTTTCATCAAATAGACTATGACAATGGGAAGAGAATTTGATGTGTCTCGTTTCACTTAATGCTTTTTTTGGCTATATAATTTGTGCCATTACTGAGTTGAAGAGATAAAAAAATACTCACAAATGCACCACCCCCCCATTGATCAGTAATGTTTGGAATATGTACTTAAGTGTTCAGGGGAGAACACATGATTGACTTTTCTGTTTGAGAAGAAGATGTATCACCAAGCACAAAATACCCTACTGACAAAAATCATAAGAAAACCATTTCTTATCAAAGTGGTAACTCCTTATCGACTGGGCCTCCCACTGCTGTGTAATTACTAGAGAGTTTGGTACCACCTGAAACTTTACACTCACAAGAAAAATTCAACAATGTGGAAGATAGTCACAAATCAATTCCTATCTCCATGAGACAACTGACGTGGAGGCAGGCTAGAAAGCCAGTTCAAATGGGCTCAGCACAGAGGAATGTAAAAAAAAAAAAAAGTTTTCCCACCTCTGCTGGAGTTGGTACCTAAGGAAGAATGTTAGATGCTTGACAATCACATTGGGGACGACAGTTCTGACTGGCACAATAATCCACCTCACTTTTCACACACTTAGACACAGTCTCAATAAATATTTTCTTAGAGGAGATCTCAATTACAAATATCCATTTTGTTCTACAAATCCTTGCACTATTCTATAGGAATATGATGATGTATTTTGCTGAAAACAAATTTCATATCTAATATTAAATTTGGGTTGTTTTATCTAGTATTAAAAATTAAAATTTATTGCCTGTTATTTTAGAGGATCTTTACAGAAATGTGGGGGAAAGAAACCAACATTCTTTGACTAGCAATCATAGTATGTTATGATTAGACACAATCATTAAAGCAAACTGTGCTGTGATGGGACAATGCTGGAAAATACCTTTCTAGCATATATCTGGCAGAAAAACCTGCAAATACGTCCCCAAATACTTTTTAGAAGCCATAAACTTAATAACTGTAAATATATTATTTTAAAGTAACATATTGGATGAAGTCATTGTTTGAAATAGTTTGAATATTTACATATTCTGAGTTTAATTTTAAATGGGTCATTGAATGACTCATTAACTATGGATATTGAGACTGCTGTTTGCAAATACTTAGGAATAAGAATGATTTCTGTGTTTAAGGAATTTTGTATTGCATTGATGTATATTTTAAGTAGGTGAAAAAATGACAGCCATTTTGTAATATTTATGTAAAGTGTCAGTCTTCAAGGGAGAACTTTGTTAGCATCTAAAAATAGTACTTGATACAAAAGAGGGAGATAGATTTCTCCAGTGAGAACCTTGAACAGACCAATTAGACCTTCATATAGTACTTACTTCTTAATTGGAGAGCTCAATTCACATGCCTTTACCCAACTAAGGGACTGATTGAATATCTTGGAGACAGATGTCTACTTAGATGTGTCAGTGTCTCTGCAGACAACAACTTTTCTCTACATTTTTTGTTTATTCTAAGTCCTCTCAGAGACTGAAATAGAGCCCTGCATATGTGTAGTAAGAGTCTTAACTGTGTGAGAAATTATACATAAAATGGTACCTTCTCATCCTTTGGCATAATAACTGGGCAAAAAAAAAAAAAAAATAGAAGTTTAGTGTGTCTAAACCTGAATCCTTACTCTGTGAAAGTCTTCATATATAAATGTCTCACATTTGTGAAGCAGTTTCTGAGAAGTCCATACCAACTAATACTACTAGTGTCAAGGACATGCAAATATGTTAATGGACTAAACTGAAACCAGTATACCACCTTCCAAAGTATATACAACAATAGACGTGCACATGGGACTGTCCATTAGCCATGTTATTTCACAGTATTGGACATTGCTTGATTATGTCCTATTTCTTCATGTGGAGAAATGATAATATTTTAGTTCTCTTATACTATAAATTGTTTGACTGCATTATTTTTGCATGTTTATTACCCATATGACCCATTTGCCATTTATGTTTCTACTTCTTTTTTTTTTTTTTGGCCTTACCACTCCTTTATTATCCCAATTCTTTGATTGTTCATCTTTGTCTTACTAAATTAATTGTATTCTCTGCAAATCAGAACTTAAACTTCTATAGGCTTAGTTACTTTGCATTAAACTTAAGATAACATTGGGATTTAATTGATTGTGTTACCATAAAGAATTCATGAGTTAATAGATTTAAAATTCTTAAGATGTTACCTGGCATAGATACACTAATTAATATTACTAAAAACCTGTTGGCCTGATTAATTCTATAAGGCAAAGTAGTTGAGCAGTTATGAGGAACTAAAGTGAAGTTTTATGAAAATTCTCATAAACTGGTTGCATCTTTCCATGTAAGAGAAATTCAGATGAGGATGCCACTTCCCCCCAGAAAACGGAAACAGGCTAACTAATCTGTAAAATTATGGTTTACTAAATCCTTTAAAAAATAAAAATCATAAAAAGTAGATAATATTTTTTTAAATACCAACTTCCTCCTAAGAAAGAAACAACTTCCTTCACGATAGAGTTCCAGGAAGAGAAAGAGAACTCACTAGACTCAATAAAAATCAGATAAATGTACAAAAAATAGAAAATTTTAAATGAATACTGATCTCCCAGTTCTGAATCCCAGTTTGTTCAAAAAGTAATGGAAATCTGTACTCCCAGTATTTTTTCATAAGCATTCCACAAATGCTCTTTAAAAATAGAATAAACAGTTCAGGACACACGCACAAGAACATTTTTGAGACAAAAGCGGTTATCAGGTTTACAGGACTTGATGACACCTGACGGTGAGATCTAAGAATCAGAATTTTCATGGATATGTGGAGCCTAGTCTACTAAATATCAAATAGTTGGTATTTATAGCTATGGAGCTGGAAGTGGAGCAGAAAGTTAAGAGAGGGAATTATCAGAGGTGCATGGGTCTTGATGTCTGAAAGCCAAGAATGGAAGAAGCCTGAGAGAAATCTCACAGTCAGATATGATCTTTCATTGTCTACACTGCAGAAGCTGTACATACAGAAGACACAGGTAAAAATAGACAATTACTAAATATTCAGATGCCAGTTTGTGATACAAAATATATGTCCAGCTAAAACGACACCAATGCCCAGACTCATTGAAACTATAACAAGAATTAATTTTGTTACACATTCAATAAAAAATTATAAGACATACAAAGATGCCAAAAGTAAAATGTATCTACAACAGAGAAAACATACAACAGAACCAGATGAGAAATGGCCTAGAGGCTGGGACTTTTGCAGGGCATTTTCAAAGCAACTTTGATAAGCATTTTAAATAGAACCATGGAAAAGATTCACTAACACATGAACAGTAAACTATTTCAGTAAAGAGAAAAAAAAACTATAAGAAAGGCCTAAGCGGCAAGGATAGAAGAGAGAGAAATATGATAATAATGATAAATGTTAAAAAACATATTAAAAGGCAATAGCATTGGATAATATGCTGTAACATGTATAATTGGTAAGAATGAAAAAAGGGTGAAAACAAGAGATAAAGACCTTGACTTTTTCCAAAATATTTTTGAGAAGATTAAACCCATGGATTGAAGAGGCTCAATAAGCCAAAAGCAGGAGAAGTACATAGAAAATCATGCCAAACCATATCGTAATAAACTTTCCAAGAGATACTGACAAATAGAAAGTCTTGATTAACTAGATGGGAAAAATTTCCTACAGAAAATTCTTAGATAACAACAACAACGACACGACATTACTCTGAAGGGATATATCAGGTTAAAAAAAACAATGTTTTGAAGAAAATAATTAAGGATATATGGAATAAATATCTAAGCATAATAATTTTATATACAAGGAAAGATGAATAGTTTTAACTGTCTTAAGGTGTATGGACTATTTAAGCATAAAGCGAATGTGATACAATATTTACTAGTTTGTTTCAGTAGACTCTGGTAAAGTCAAGTCAATCCTTCACTTAACTGACGTATTTTGACGATAGACTGAGATAATAAAAATCTACATCCAAGCCTCTAAAATAACAACAAACACGATATGCTGATGTATGATTTAAAACCTATCTTATTTTAAAAAAAATAGGCCAACAAAGAAAAGGGGCCTAAGAAGCATGTAGGACAGAGATAAATCAGGCACCAAGATGGCAGGCTTGACCCAAAGCTGGATAATGCAGCTAAAGGACTTGGGAGGTCGGAAGTTATAAAATATATAAATCCAGTTATTTCAAAGGTTTAATAAAATTGGTAACTCCTAGCAATACTGACGAAGGCAAAAGAAGAAAAGAAATTTTCATTATCAGGAGAAAAAGACAGTTCTAAAGGATATCAGAAAGATGATTAACTTATATCAGTTTATTTGGCAACCTTATAAAATAGACACATTTCTTGAAAATACACCTTCTCACATGTAGAAGCAAGGGATAGAAAGTTGGTATATCTCTATAGCAATTAAATATGCTATTTTAAAAAATCTAACAAATCTAAGGTATAGTTCACTTCAAATCTATAAGATCATGTTGTGATGGAAGCCACACACTAGGGACTTTGTAAAACATGAGTTTGCAAAAGGGAGCTTTAAAATGTGAATTACATAAAACGGTCTACCTATCTGTCTATCTATTTATTATACTAACACGTGCTGTAATGCAGAGAAGTACTGTACCACTTAGGTGCATTTTCTTTTTTAAAATAAAGAGATAAATGAAAACAACCTCTATGGGCTAGAGGAACAGTACAGTGATTAGAGGGCTTGCGTAGCAAAAGCAAGGCCCTGAGTTCAATCTCCCAGCACCACAGGGCCACATAAGCTGCGTGTCATTGCAGATGTCTTTAAGCTCAACACCTGGGAGGCAGAGGAAAGAAGAATGCAATTGAGTTCAAGGCCAGCTTTGGATGTATAGTGACTTCGGGATCAGCGAGGACTAGAAAGCAAGATTCTGTCTCAAAAAAACAAAAACAGGTACCACCCCCAAAAAAATTTAAAAAAAAAATCTAGTCTAGACTATAACCGGAATAAAAAGAAAAAAAGAATAATTAATATTTTCTTGGTACAGATAGCACACCAAAGCATGTCAGGACCTGCGGAATAAACTTTATATTAAGAAATAAAATAATTGTAGAAGGAAATATGTTGTTTCCAATTTTTCTTGAAACTTAAAACCCTGTCATTCAACTTAGCCAAACCTGCAGATATACAATGGGGAATTAAGGGGACATGTGGTCATTTTGGGATCACCTGCTATACTTGGTGCTCAAAGAAACTCAAAAGTTTATCAAATGTATAACAAACAAGTTTTAATATTGTGTGTAGTTGGTATGCACAATAAAGCACTAGTTTCTGAGGAAAAAGAAGTGTACTGGAAATGAAAGCCAAGTTGATAACTACATGTTATTGTTTAAATATATATAAATAAATATCTGGGACTATCTCTCCTCAGCTATGCTACTTCCATGATTTTCAATATTTCACGATGAAGAATTCATAAGACATGAAAATTGTGTGCTTTTGTTCACTTGTGGCCTTCAAGAAGTAAAAATATATATATTATATTAATAACAAGATTTAAACCATAATGATCAGTAACTCTAACTTCTCTCTTTTGTTCAAAAACTTACTGTAGAATTTTTTAAAAATGAGATTCACCCACCTACAAATACTTCCTAAGATGCCACTGGGTGGGATATATAATATTAAGAATGACAATAATGATGAAAATGAAAATGTCAAATACATTTATACATTATTAGGTACCACTCACTGGTCTAAGTTTTTAAATATATACAGATGAGAAAAATAAAACCTCGGAAAGCTTTAGGAGCTTCCCCAAAACCAGGTTTTTTTTTTTTTTTTTTTTTTTTTTTTTTTTTTTTTTTTTTTTTTGCAGGTGGTGAAGAGAAGAGTTTATTAGGAAAATTACAGAAAGGCAAAGATAGCTGGCAAGGGAAAGAGAGATAGCAAAGCTTCCGCTAGTCAGAAGGGCAACCCAGAAATGTGGCTTGCCTCCATGGCTGGATGTCTAGGAGTTCTTAAAGTTGTGCTTAGTAAAGGGCTGTCCTCACATTCTAAGCAGCAGAGACAAAAATCAAACTCAACCCATGTGGCTCATGTGGATATATGGGATGTATGCTTTCTTACTCACAATGCTGAATGAAGAATTTTTTTCTTTCTGTTTTAAAGAAACTTTAATCATGATATAGAAATTAAAGCAAATGTATATAAAATAAAATTATATTAAAATGTTAAAAGATAAATTAAATCTAATACTTATTACATTGACTTGGCATATATTCCACGAACTTAAAGAAGTTAAAAAAAGGAAATAACTTCTCCAAGTATCACCACAAAGGCAAAGTTCTGTAAGTTAGCCACCAGCAGAGTAGGACTCGGTATAGGCAGAGGTGAAATTCCTAATTGCTAACATTTATACATTAAAAAAATAAATAAAAATCTTACCTTCCATTCATTTTGCTAGAGTTTGACTGCCAGTCAAATGATGGCATATTATGGTTTCAAAATGGGAACGTGGATGAAAACTCTTTTCTGAGAAAGCATAGACAGTTACACCGTTGCAGTTTCCTAAGTTCTTTTACAGAAATGAGTGAATCTTCCTCCTTGTGTGACTTAGTTAACTATTTAAGGGAGCAGTATTTGGAGTAGAAGTTCATAGTAGTGTGTTTCTGGATATAAGCATCTGCAAATTATAACGCTGGGTTCAAAGAAATGCACATAGCTGCCACAGTAAATTGGAAGATTTTATTTTCCCTCAAGTGACTACTGAAATGGAATGTTCATTGCTTTTGGAATGTGCTTTCTTCACCCACTGACGGTGAAGGTGGCTAACTGGTATGAGATAAAATCAGGGAAAGTTCTCACCATTCCTCCCCATGAAAAATGTTGGTCCTCATCCAAAGATCTATAGCGCCTTCAATGCTTTCCCATTGGTATCCAATGCAAATACGACAGGGAGGGGTACATATTTAGTAACTGCACTGTAGTGACAGTATTTTTCCAGGAACTTCCTCTGGACCGCAGACACACGAAAGCCTAAGTGTGCTGGTGCCAGGGTTGCTTCTATATTATAGAGAGCGAGCTAGTTAGTAACTGTGAAAGCAGTTTTACATTCTGAGGTCTATATCACTGATTGTTAACCTCTGGGAGAGGCATAGATTCCTTCATGGCTGTAATACAAATCACATGTTATTAATGAGAAGAATACACATAACTACATACTATCACCACATGCAAAAACATATTTTTCATATATAACTTCAAGAGCTTGTGGAGAACCTTCTTCAAGTAAAATAGCTCCGGTTTTAACAGACTCAATGTTAAAAGCTCTACAACAACAGTAATATCAGGAATTATTATTTTGATTTGTATTAGAGAATCATCTGATAAGCAAGCTCAAGGCACAATCCTCTACTCTCTTTCCATTACACATTTGATTCATTTTAAATTGAGAGTTAAAATTATAAATTTATTACACACTATTGTGACTTTGGTTAAGCATTTGAAATAGGAAAAATTTTGTTACACTATCACAAAGAGATCCGTCTTCAAGATGTAGATACATTGGAATATATTTTTAAAAAGAAAATAAACCATCAAATAAAATATAAGAATTTTGTAAATGATCTTCACTATAGAAGAAAGTAGCAGAAAGTATTTCTAAAATTGGGGTTGATTTTGTACTGATAATTATAAAAATCAAGATGTGTAATTGTATGTGTATCTCAAGTAGTATATATCTGCATTGAAGAAACATAAGAATTAAGGATAGATAAAATGAGAGAAAAGTTTTAAGACTGACTCTTAAGGATCCGGTATGGAATGCAGCAAATATTTATAATGTGTGGTATGTACACATACATTCTTTGAAATTATCATAGTATCACTAGTAACATTTACAATGGTAACAGTAGCAAATAAGTGAAGTTTATTTCTCCTTTATTATGATTACATCTTTTCGATTATACAGAGCATTAAATTATATATATATATATATATATATATATATATATATATATGTCATATCTGGCAATAATGGTTTCCATGTTTGTACATAAAAATGACCAGCTTGCTTTGCCATCACAAGAACATAAAATGAAAACTAAGATATGCGTAATGGAACACAAGGAGATATTTTTAGGCCAGGAGAGATGCATATTTTATATTGTCAGTGCACATACTTGCCCATAATATTTTTGAAGATGTTATCAAATTTATATATGAGTGTCAGGATTATAGATCATACAAGAAAACAAAAAGCAGTCAAAAAATGAAGGAATCTTTAGAACTGTACCTTTACACTTTAGAACTTAACATTTTACATGTAGAAAAAATTACTCAAATTTTGTACCGTTTAAACATTTTTTCTCCAAGGGATTCTAGATATGTGTTGTCACATATCTAAACACCTGTACTGTCAAAGAAAATAGACATACATGAAATGAAACAGTATTCATTTACATTTTATAAAGACAGAAATACCTGATAAAATATTTATGGATCTGTATAATCATATTTACATTTTTGATTCATTAAACTGAGATACAGTTTAAATAGTTTCATCCCTAATCGTATTCAATTGATTTGTCTGGAATACTGAGAATAGATTGGCTGGTAAATATCTTTACATAACTGAATCCCAAAATATCTGTCCAGCATTAAAAATGATGAACATGGCATCCAGGCAAATGTAACCAGCCTTTGGGGAAGAAGTCATCTTGGCTTCTGTTGCAGTGCTGAGAAACTGGACCATGCTATGTCCAAGTCATGAGCCTTTTGGCAATAGCAATATCACACACACACACACACACACACACACACACACACACACACACACACACAATTGGCTTAAGAAAATGAGGCTAGCTCTTTTCCACAGTCAAATTAATGCCCAACTAAAGGCCAAAGTTATTCAACACCACCTTTGGAAATGTTCTTCCCCTACCTAGCTATCTGGCTAGCAATGTACTTGGTTTTTTTTTTTCTTTAATCTTTTATTTTTTACTTTTTTAAGGCTTAAGACACATCTAGGAAAGTTTTGATACAAATTGTCAGATTTTAATTTTTATTTTTCTTACCAGGGCCTTCTTATGAAGCTCCAATCCCAGCCCGTTTGTTTATTTATTTATTTATTTATTTATTTATTTGAGTCTTGGTCTCTAAATTTCTAAACGTCTCAGTGTGGGATTAAAATTGTGACCATCCTGCCTCAGACTCCCAAAGTGCTGGGTTATAGGCCTAGGCCACCAGGCAAACTAGAACTCCAATTTTCAATACCCATTCTCTTTAGATTTCAAATAAGCAGCTCAGAGATTGTTATCTATCTGGTAAGTGCTAAAAAAAATCACTCAGCCAACACAATAATCTGATCTTGATCAAGGACCACAGAGGTGGGTAACAGTAGAAAAAAGAAAGAAAGAAAGAAACATGAAATGGGGACCCAACTACAGCTTGTAATATGTTGTTGGCTAATTGAGAGCATCAAAGACATTCTCAATATTTTGCCAAGATTCCAGGATTAAATGTACAAAATGCGCAATGTCCAATATAATTTGTGGTTCTATGTCATTAATAAGTAAAAAAAAAAAAAATTACTAGGGATTGGCTGGAACTCCAGGAAAGAGGGCAAATGAGATATAACCATTTCTCTGGGCAAGGATGGACTCTGGATGAACTGTGTGAGCTCTTGGTCACAAACCCTGGATTTATTCCTAATGACCTGAAGATCATTTGGCCTTATGATTTAATGTCATTTGTCCTTGAAAGTGGTTGAAATGCTGGGTTTGTTAATAATTTACTTAGAAATACTTTTGTATGGCTAAGGTAATGTTGTTATGGCTAATGTAGCTAATATGTAACATGGAGTAGCTACAGATAAGTTTTAAATTTTCAGTCCTTTGTTCTGGCTGTAAAATGTCGGTTGGACCCATTTTGGTGCTTTTTATTACTGCATCAAAACCATGCTGTGAATTTGTAGCTGCCATAAATGCTTAATGTAAGAGCTCATTGTGCAATAAAGTGTCAGAACACTGTTTTTAAACACGTTTTTAAAGCAACATTTTACAGCTTACATTTTTTCCCACTGCGTACTATAAAAAGTACAGATTTTCAATGTCACATTCATAAGGAGTGCATAATCGTTCCCGGGAAAGCCAAGTACACGAGAATTAAACAATTCCTCCCCAACCTTTCCACAAGCCCTGCCTTTCTCCCTTTTCAGGAGCAGCCACCTCTGCCCAGCTCAAACGAGAAAACAAACACTAAAGGCACAGGGTGTGCTCAGTCATCAATCTGAGGGATTTGACCTTTGATTATTGAAACTTGAGCACAAAGGAGGATGGAGATCTGAATTTCACTTGAGATTATGTGCGTTCCGCAAAGCAACTTCATTACGTATTTATCTCCACAAATATCAAAAAAATTTGAAAGAACCTCCTATTTCAATCTTAGCTGGAATTTTCCTTTCTTGTGAAGTCTCCCTTCCTCACATATACTAACCTTTTCGTTCTTTCAAAATCACAAGGGTTCTCTTGTTCCACTTGTTTCTCGCCTGATTTTCAATACCACCTGGAGTATACTTGGAGATTTTTTTTTCCTAACAATTTTCCTTCTTGAGTTAACAGGCAGTCCTTTGTGGTCCAAGCCTTGACTACGGTAACCAAACTGACGTTCAAATGGAAACACTCTCCAGAGTCAGCCTAGTTTACTCCTTGTGTAGTGCAAATTTTCATTCCTTTTCCTACTTATATCACTTCTCATCTCTAACTGTCCAGAAATCTACATGCTCACTTTTTCTCTCCTTTATTTGACTATTTATGCATACATTTATGTATTTTCGATGCCTTATACAAGAAAATATATGATATATTAGGTGTCTCATACAAGAGAAAACATAGAATACCTACTACTCTGGCTAATTTCACTCAACATGATGGTGTCTAGTTCTATCCATTTTCCTGCAAATCACATGATTTCATTCTTTTGTGGCTGAGGTGTCACGTGACTTCCTCTAGCATGTTTGCAATTGCCGGTATCCTCAGGCCTTTGTCATATCAGCTTTTTAAAGCATTCTTGGTTGGAATAAAGATATTATTATTATTGTAATTAACTTTCAGTAACACTATCGACTATTTCATAGACTTTGATAGGGTTGGTAGATGAGAAAACAACCTTGTTGTGGAATGACTCTCCATTTGCCTGAAAACTACTACTATACACGGTCCCAAAGACACAGAGAAATAATTTTGTTAGTTTTTTCTACATCCCTAGAACTGTGAGCAAACAAGAGGCACTTGGTAAGCATTTGATCAACAGGTAAATGGATGAAACTGAATAAGCAAACTTAAAATATTCCTTCATGATTTTCTTTAAAAAAATTCAAGAACTTTAAGATTTGTAATCTTCACCGTCATCTCATATTAGTAAAATCCTTTAGGCAAATATAAAAAGTCACTTGTCAAATCTAAAAATAATTCTCAAAATAGATTAGACATTTGAGTCCAGAAATATGACTCAAAATCATAGCAAGGAAGATTTTTCTTAGACTTTAGTCTTTTTTTCCCACCCTGAAACTCAAACATGAAGTTTTCTTTTTCCTCTCACTCAGAGAAAAACAAAATCAAGCCATTATAACACAGATAAGAGTTTTTCTGTGTAGTGGCCTGAGCAACCAATTAACTTCTTTTACTGTAAACATAAGTAAACTAATTAACATATTACGGTATAATAACTTCCACAAGAGATCACATCCTTTGAAGCTACTGCCACCAAGAAAAACAACATGAACTTTTGAGCTACCCTGAGTAAACATGGAAAGAAGTTAGCGATTCATTCTTATTCAGAGGAAAACATTTGATTTTTTTAAAGCCCAGTGAATTGTGCCAACCATAAAATGCCAAAGAGATTAAAAAGAAAAGCAGACATACAAGAAAAGCCTTTTAAAAAGTTACTTTTACATTCCAACCAATTTTTGGCCACATGGCATACATCTGTTTAATATGCATGAAGTTGGCAAAAATATGTTTTTTTTTCCTCTCTTAGCTACTGACAACCTAAGCACTTGGAATGCACACCATTTTTCTGCATCCTAAGGTATGATGATGATTTATTATTCATTTAATTTTTTTGAATGTTTTCTAACTGTAAGGTCTGAAGCTTTACTTAACCCTACACCATGCTGATCATCACCTGAAGATTTTCACTTACGATTTGTTGCACACACTGATGCCAACACAAAACACATTTTATTAGAGTCTAAAAAGGAAAGATCAAAATACTTAATCTCTTACCAGTTTTATTAGCTATAGCTTCCATTATTGTTGTTTTTATTTTCCTGGCTTTCTGTTCATGAAGGATATGACTGAATTAGAATACTATATTGAATTAGAATACTATATTTTGAATTATTTTTCTGAGATTTAAATTTTACTGCACTTTTATAAGACAGTAAATTTCACCTCAGAAATCCAAGCCTAGATTTGCATTTGCTTCTCTTAAGCTAGTTTAACTATAATTTATATCCTTTAAGGAATGCATTGACCTTCCTAAATTACTTTTATTTGAATCATCTTTTAGTTGATTAATTGTTCAAGCCATGAATCTCTGTAAAGTAGTTAAGATATTAAAAATAATCCAAAAATATTAGCTTTTGAGAATTAAATGACACAAACCTCCTATTCTGAAATACTAACCTGATAAAATTCAATTAAAAGTGAGGATAGCTTGATAATCATGTTCTAAATTCTTATTTTCTATTCAGTTATAAAGGATATAGAAGGATATACATGTTACACAAAGAAGTTTCTCAGCCTCAAGCTTCTGTAATAGACCAGAAAGTAGTAGATCTCAAAGTCATAATGTTAATTACACTTGGTCTGACTCAGGTATTCATCAAGTATCTGCTAAATAGTTATGGTAGATAACTCTATTCTACATAAATAATGCAAAGAAGAGAAAGGATCTTGTGATAAACCTGTTAAGTACAATGTCCTGAACACCATGAACTGAATCTGAGCTCCCACACAAGGACCAACACACTAACCAATATGGAGGCACTAGTCACGTATCACCTAGCCAAAAACGCAGTTGGCTATTTGATCTTCCAAAAAAGCAGGGAAGTGAGAGATTACACCCAAATACTCAAGCAAGCCTATCTGAACTCACATAATAGTCTCCTCTGCTTCAATATTTATAAAAAAAATTAAATGACACAACAATGCGGTTTTTGTTATAATTCTGTTTTCCTCAACTTACTTCTGTCTATAAAATCTACTTCATTTGTTTAGCGTATTAGCACTGTGTGGTCAGATACTGGAACCACAAAATAAAAATAAAAGGCAAATGGGATCTTTACATTTGTTGTGATTTTACATTTTAACACTATCCAGAGCTTTAAATGGATAATATTCCCGACAATCCCCAAACCTCTGTCCCTTCTCACTTTTCATTTGGTAAGGTTTGTAAAGTATTGCTTTCTTCTCACATAGATGAGAGCTATATTTCCTGCAATTTTTCTTATATCAAAACAGGTCTTTTTAAAAAGAAAAACTTCACTAATGCCTTAAATGTAATTAAAAGAAGGCACTAAATTTTTATATTTTGACATTTTGGATCTTCATGCTTTCAAGCTAACAGGTCAACAGCTAAGATCAGCTGTTTGTACAGATAAAATTAGGTAAGTTTGCCGACTCATTTTTCCCACTTAGTCAACAACATTATAAAGCACAAAGCCCTGATCAGAAGACCAAAAACATGACAGAAAACAAGAGACAGATCCAGACCTTGATAACATTGTAAAATAGATGATAGCCCAGGTGTATGTAAGAGAAATAAAGGAAGCAAGGGAGAGAGTGGGGGGCAGAGAGAGATAAAGCGTAAGAGTCTCCTTGGGAATTATGAAGAAAGATTCGCCAATTTTCACCAAATAAAAAAAGAAATCCTGGGGACTATCTAAGACACTGTTCACCAGAAGAAATGAATAATGAAGAAAGATGCCAATTTTCACCTATATTTAGGGATCATATTCCTAGGTAATTTAGACTACATTATGCTTAGACGTCACAGTTTTCCTATTACATTTCTGAGATGGGAAACATATTTGGGTTTGAATTTATTTTAATCAAAGAAAAGAGTAAATGGTGAAAATAATTCATCAAGACAGACCGGTTTACATAAGTTACAATCACTTGACCTTAAACAAATAAAACAAAGTAGCACGAACAAACAAAACCCAAATAAACAAAAACTACACAGCAGTTAAAAACTCAGATAATTCAAAAGCACTAAAATGAAAACACATTCAATATTGTTATTTCATGAGAAGATCCGTGACATAAGAGGTTGATTTTATTCATGGGGAACATTAACAAAATCACAATTTCTGTCTCTTTCCTCTTTCCTCAATTTCTGTACTCTAGAGAAATCTTCTGGATATTGAAGATAGTTGGAAAAAGCTGAATTGGGAAGCAAGAAGAACTTTCACCTTCGTGGGCGTTTTTTGGAATTTAAAATATTGTGAAAAAATCCATGCACTAACTTTTATTAAAAATAGTGAAAACAAAAAAAAAATGATGCTGTCTAAAAATAAATAACCACTGACATTCCTTTTACTAAACTGTTCAATTAAGACAGAAGTTTGCATTTTAAAAAAGTGTACTGTATAAATATCTTCTTAGCATGTGGGTGCTCCAGTTGCAACAGGAGCAACATCTACGTGTCTACAATACCTTGGAGGTGGAAGAGCTTTATATTTTTGAAGGTAATGAGCAATTACTTAAGAAGAAGAATTCTTAGAAGTTAATGGGTAAGACCTTCACAATTTGTTCAAAAATGCACTTTTAAATGACTAAGGAAAGTTACACATTTTTCATACCTCTATCATAGTATTAACTACTGGATCTAAATCAAAATTGTGATAAAGAGCAGGGGAAAAATAGGAAGCAGTTGAATCACACACACACACACACACACGCACACACACATACACACATGCACACAAACACATACACACACACACACATAAACAAATATAGACTGATACAAGCTCATTTTTTAGTACACTTTTCACTTAACAGGAAAACAGTTGGTGTGCTAATGAATTCTTAATTTTACAGTAAGTATTAGAAATTTTAATTTTTAAAATAAGGGTTGGAGGAATGGCTCAGCGGTTAAAACACTTGCCTAGAAAGTGACGAGACAAGTGCTAAGTACACAAGTTCAATTCCCCAGCACCACATAAGCTGGGTGTGGCAGCACATGTCTGTAATCCCAGCAGTCCAGAGGATGAGGCATGGGGATTGCTGTGAGTCCAAGACCAGCCTGGGCTCCATAGTGTGTTCAGGCAAGGCCCTGTCTTTAAATAAATAAATAAATAAATAAATAAATAAATAAATAAATAAATCTCTTCATCTAGGCTTTTGTGTAATAGTTAAAATTTCAAGAAATACTTACCATTTCTTTGACTATGTCATGGAGGTTTAAAACAAAACAAAACCTAATATCATTTCTTCCAATAAACAGCTGTCCCTGTGTGAATCAGCGTGCATGTTATACAAAATCTGTTGAAGCTATGCTTTCATTACATGTGAGGAGTTTCTCTCTCTCTCTCTCTCTCTCTCTCTCTCTCTCTCTTTTGGACATGTGTGTCCCAAAACCTCTTCATAGTAAATAAAGCAGTTAAAATTGGTTTCAGTTCAGTATCTTGGAGAGGATAGTTGCCTAGAGACCATAAACTAAATGATGATTAAAATCTTTATGAAGTGATATATGATTTTTATCAAGCATTGTCTTAATATTCTATTAGTACAGCATAGTTTTACTTAGATTTAATTGGCTTTCAATCAATCAGCATTCTCATGCTCAGTATTCCAATCAACTGTGCATCAGCCAGCATTATGACAGTGAAGAACAGCTTTAGATCTCCATGTGCTGTTGTGTTCGTACCACGCATCAGTAAAAGCTTGGACCCTAGTCATGAGATGGATCTACTCAAGCGGATTTGCCAGACGCCAATACACCAAGCAGGTAGCTGTGCTCTTAATTAAGTGAAGACTATCCTCCCTGAAGGGTTGGGGTCAGTTAGGTCAGGCTGTCTCTTATAAAGGTAACCATTTTTCTTCTACTGGAAACTGATTATATCTCTGGTTATATAGTCCTAACTTGCAAGTATTTCTAAGAAGCAGCTATTTCAGCGGTGTATGTTCTAGATTCCTCATGGCTGTGCATGCATACATGTGCACATGGATATATGTGTGTAATTTTTAGGAGGAAGAAGCCACAGGTGGGAAAGAAACCCACTTCAAGTAAATGTTATGTTTTTGGATTCCCCAGCACAAAGCTATCTAGAGACACTGATCGTATGGAACCCAGCTTAACAATATGACGTAAATATCCACATCTATAGTTGAGAAGGTCATGTCAAGACGTGTGTATCAGAAGAGTTGATCTCAGAAAAGTTTGAAGAACCTCATTAAAATCTCGTGGCATGATAGTTTGCCACCTGGCCTAGCCACTCATGGAATTCCACAAATGCTGGGATTTTGTCTTCGCTTGGCTATCCCCAAGAAATGGGAATGTTAGAAAAGATAGGAGAAGAAAGTGACAGGGAAACAGACGACAGGGGAGCAAATACAAACGAATAAGTAAACAAATACCAAAGTGACAACAGCAGAGGCCTATCCTGCACATTCTTTAATGTACCCATTTCTTCTTGCGCTTGCCTCCTTCCTGTGACCAGCTGGGGTATCAGGCTGCGGAGTGAGTCACCTGAGGACCTAAGGTGCTGAGTTTCCTACCAATCATAGTGACAGATGGAATCAACTACGGCTTTTGTTGCTTGATTTGTTGGGGATGATTTTTCCAAGTTGATTTTATCTCAGTATTTGCAATTAATACACTAAAACAACGAACTTGCAAGTGAGCATGTAGGTGGATTGACTACCATAATATTTTTGTGCTTTTATAAAATATTTGGCAATGATGTGCAAAAGTAGAGAGAAATAGTGTGTACTTTGGAAAAAAATATCTGAAAAAAATATTGTGCAGATACCTAAATACCTGAATTATGCTTCAATTGCTCTACCAGTGAGTCAATTATAATGTTGTTTAACAGCAGCACACAGGAAGGATCCTTCTCTTGATCCTTAAAACTTATGTCATTTCTTATAGGACCCATCATGTTCTAGTCAGGCTGAAGCTGACCTATCTGCAAGTGACAAAGACTTTACTACACGAACTCACAAGAGGCAAAACAGGAAGCCGCTATCTCTAGCATCCTGACAGACACAAATTTATCTAGGACAAGTGGTACAAAAAGACATAAATTCAATTTTGCCTTTTCCATTCATCATCCTAAAATATCCAGGAAAGTGCAGTATTTTCTATTTAAGAGTGTTTCTCCGTGTTGACAGGGTCTCTTTAACATTGGCTTAGAAAACACTGGAAGAAGCCACATTTATTCCCCCTCTTCACATTATAAAAAATTCTATAAATACGTTATGCAGAAATAAAGTCTTTGGCTATTCAATATCCTGTCCGACTCATAGATCTGGCCTCCTTGAGAAACAATATTCTGATTGGCTAAGGTTTTTGATGCAATCAAACCTGTAGCATCCATAGCTAAGTATTATTTGATAAGTGTGTGTTTTCCCATTTTGCTTAAAGGGAACTTATTATGTGGGCAGCTGCCTTGTGAATGATATTAATGCCAAACTGAAGCTTTAAATTACAAAGTAAAATTAGACTAGCTTTTAATATTAGTCTGAAGAGTATTGTTATGCAGCACAAGGTCTGGACTCTGACTTCAACAAGAAATCTGATTTATACAATAACATGTAGAGAGACTGCATTTAAAAATTTTAACACATTCTTTTTACTTTGTGAGGAAAAAAACAAAAAGACACATGTATATGGTATATACATTCCTAAAGAGAAAGTAAAAATTGATTAAGATGCAATATGCATACACTCTGATTCGCAGCCTGTATTTAATTATTCTGGATCACAAACATATGCAAATAAAAGCAAGACTGAGGAAATAAATGAACATTTCCATAAATGCTTACACATTTCATAATGCTAGTTGAGAAAAACTAAATCCACCAGAGGAAAAACGCATATCCCTTGTCATGGTTTGGATTGAATTGTCCCCCCCAAAATCTCATGTTCTTATGGATGTTGTGAACTGTTGGGAAGCAGGGCCTGGCTCGAAGGGGCGGGTGCTTGGGATTTGACCTGGAGGGTTGTATGCTCATTTCGTTCTTCCTCCCAGATGCCTCTGTTCCACTATGCTGTGAGGATCTTGCTCTCCAGAGCACGAGCTCTGGGTCTGGCTCTAGATGTGGCTTCACCATATGATTCCACCATTTTCAGCCTCCCACCTGTGAATGGACTGAAACCTACTAATACTGTGAGCTAAAATAAATCTTTCCTTCTTAAAGTTGTGAATGTCAGGTATTCTGTCCCAGCAACAGAAAGTAACTGAGACATCTCATTAGGAATCTTGGACCAGATGTTACCTCCGCTACTTACTATAACACAGAACACCATGCAAATACAGTAAGTAAAAAGAAGATAAAGTACTCAATGTTGGAAATACCTCATTCAAACCATACAGCTGCTTCTCTGTCTGGTTCAGAACAAACAGTGCCATAACAAGCACCTTTTTTTATACCCCAAAAGAATTTCAATATGTGCAGAGGAAAAAAAAAAAAAAACGCCACCTCATCTGGGGAAGGGATCATGCTCACTTTTCAGGATTTGCTTTTGCTTTTTACTAATCCATCATTCTATCAAAATTTCACGTCGGACTGCCCAATTATATATGGTGTGGCCAGGTGCTGTGATGATAGGCTAAAGATAATAAGTGCTTTAACTCAGTATAGGTTTTCATTGCACAGTCCAAAAAAGATGTAGACATTTTTTATCAGGGGCAGCCATGATTCTGTTAAAGAGGAGGGTATAACCATTAGCAAAAATGAGTTGCAACTAGGAAAACTTCACTGAGAAGAAAAAGCAAGTAAGATTTTTAATATTCCCAATTAAAATATAGTAATGATTATGAATACTTGAAAACGTACTCATCTGTTCAATATCACTTTCTCTTAAATATGGTTATATAATAGATTCCTCGCATAAATGGTACCGAGAGTTTACAAATTGAGCCAAATATGGATAAAATGAGAACCACTTCAATTTGCATCACTTGTTAAACTGAATGGGATAAGCAATTGTTGCTTTCAAAAATTTCATAATAACAAAATGTTTACCTGCCATTTGCCTTATTTTTCCTAAGACTAGACTAGCAATAAATGCTGCTAAATTCTAGACTTAAGTGCTCCAGAGCCAATATGAAGCCAGGGATCAAGTCTTGGAGCACAGAAGCGATACATTACAATATGTTATAAAGTCTTCATGAGAGATTATGCAGGATCAGACGAAAGGAAAAACATTTTTGCTTCCTGCTTTACAAGGTTCTGTGTGGCTTAGCAGCTAGAGGTTTAACTCTGCAACTCTGAACTGCCCCAAACTTCTAGCCATTATTACTGCCATTTGCTGAAGTCACAACAGTACTGTAAAAGATCATCTAAATGTGTTAAAACTTAGGTGGGGCAGGGGAGTGAGGAGGAATGAACCTCAGTGGAAGAGTGCTTGCTTAGCCCAGAAGAGGCCATGGGATCAATCTCCAATACCACTGAACAAGCAAACACAGGTAAATAAACAAATACATCCATATATACATACATATGAAAATACATAAGAAAACAATTCATTTCTAGTGCATATCACTTTGTCATAATGATTCACAATTTTCTTTTTTCATTTTTTATCTTCATTTTGAGACAAGTTCTTTTTTTCCCCATTTGTATTAATGTGGGTGTGGGTGTGGGTGTGTGCCTGTCTGTGACACACAATGGTTACACTGAGTTTGAGTGTTTTGCACATATATTTATGCCATCAACATCCAATCCCTTCCCTTACCCCTTTCTGCCCTTCTGCTCTCTCCCCATTCCCCAACTTCCATTATCACCTATCACACCCATTTGGTTCAACAGCAACATAATTAACAATAGATAAAATGTGGAAGATGCTGAAACACTGACCAACAGGCCAATAGATACAAAAACTATGGTACATGTACACAATGGAGAGCTACTCTTCCATACAAAGAGACAGATTTCAGGCTTTTGTATGCAAATGGATGCAATTTGAAGTGAGTCAAATGCAGAAAGTTAAATGTCACATATTTTCTCTAATACGAAAAGCCCAGAATACAGGCACTCTGTTGATTCACAATTTTCTAATGTCTTTTCCTTGGGAGGAACCGCGAAGGAGTAGGGACTGTAACATTTTTCTGCTAAATACTCATTTCCTCTTGGTGCAGTTAGAATCACTGAAGAAATGTGTATAGAAAAGGATGAATCGACTAGTTTGCCCAATTCTGCCACATAAGCAACTAAATTACCATTAGTTTTGGGGTAAAGTTTTTGTCTTCAAAAAGTACCTACTATTTTTCAAAAAATAAAACTAAAGGACCAGATCACAAAATATTAATATAAAATGTTTTTTTTTTTTTTGACTTACTAGAATATAGCTACTTTTCCTCACAATTGTACTATTTGGCTTTTCTCTTTTTATTTTTCTGTTGTATTCTTTTTTTTTTTTTTTTTTTTTTTTTTTTTTTTTTTTTTTTTTTTTTTTTTTTTTTTTTTTTTTTTTTTTTTTTTTTTTTTGAGACAAGCTCTCACTCCCTAGCCCAGGCTGATCCTGAACTCACTATGGAGCCTCGGCTAGCCTTGCGCTCCTGGCAATCCTCCTGCCTCAGCCTCCTGAGTGCTGAGATTACAGGTGTGTACCACCACACCCAGCTTTATGTGATGCTGGGGAATTGAACTAACGGCCTCCTGCTTGCTAGGCAAGTGCTTTAACGGCTGTGCCATTCCTCTGGCTTGACTTTTTCTCTTTATCTGCAGGTTTAAGCATGATGTTCTAGCAGGACAAAAACAAAAACAAAACAAAAAATAAAAAACAGTTTTTCTTTTTTAAAAATTAATTATGTATACTTGTTTGAGGAAAGCGTTGTTCTGCTGCTCCCACTCTAGAGAGATGAGTTGGCAGCTGCTGTAAAAGACCTTTGAGCTCAAGCCATGGCCTTCACTTTTGACTGAAAGCGCCTGTACAATTTTTTCTCCTATTTTTCTTTTCAAATACACATCTTTATAGAACTGAAAAAGTAGAAGGCTGTTCTCAGACATTCAAAAACAGTTTTACTCTTTGGGGGCACATTCTCACCCATTGAAAAGAAGCAGACCTGTAATGGTTGATTGGTTGGTTTTATTTGCTTTTTGTTTTATTTTATGTATGGAATTAATCTGTTCTCATTTCTGAAGCTCTTCAACTCCTGTCTCTCGCTACATATATCTGCATGATAGACTTATTGTAAGGTGTGTTCAACAGATCAAAGCATCCAAGTAATATGAAATAGCATATTGAAGATAGGTTTAAATAGAAAACAATAAGTTAATTAAAAAGTTTTTGTTAGTAAACTGAAGTAACTCAATAGATTGGGCAATGCTATGAAAAAAAACAAAAGAAAATGATCTCATTTACAATACATACAAAATATAATAAAATGGAAGTAAATTTAATCAAAGAGGTGAAATAATTTTATACTGAAATCTATAAAACACTGGTGACAGAGACTGAAAACCTAAATAAATGGAAAGATATCCTGTGTACTTGGAAGAATTATTTTACAACATTCATATTATGGCTTCAAAATAAACCTATCAAAATACTAATGACATTACTGAAAATCAAGGAAGAATCCTAAAATTCTTATAAAACCAGAAAAGACTCCAACTAGCCAGAACACTCATGAGGGAGAAAAAAATATCAAAGCTTAAAGCAGTGGCCCTATCAGCTAGATGACTTCAAATGTATTACAATAGTAGTCAAACCAATGTGGGATCAGTGTAAAGACAGACATATGGACCAATGGAACAAAAGAGCCTCAAAGAATCCACATATGCTATATATATAATTGCAAAGTTGTGAGGAAAACTGTATATGGGGTAAAATGTCTCACATTACACATAGGTCAAATAAAATTTTACCAAATGAAAATAGGGCAGAAAATATTCCTGATATTGGCTTGAATAAGGACTTTCTAGGCAAAGCTTCAAAAGCCTCTGCAACAAAATCACAAATAAACACAAAATTATACAAAAGTAAAATTTTCTACAGTGCAAGAAAAACAGAATAAAACGAAAGCCCACACAAGTGAAGAAAATATTAGTAAAACAAATGCTGGATAAGAGGCCAGTATTAAAATATATAAAGAACGCATAGTATTCAACAAGATAACAATCATTTAGAATTTTAGTTGACATCTATTAGTCCATTAAAAATGGGACATTAATGTAGTCATTTTGAGAGATAGAAATTAATTTTCTAAATAAAATCTGAAAAAATAGGAAGATTGCACAATACAGTCAGCTCATTCAGGAGCTGCAGATAAATCCACTCCTTTGTTCAATGCAGCCCTACTTACAAGTGTCAAGACTTGTATATAAGGTAAGTTTCCATCAACAAAAGAAAAAAAAATGTTTTAAAAGGTGTGTATGTACACACAAAAATAAATACTGTTCACCTTTGGTAAAAACAAATTCTTTCATTCATGATAGCACAGATGAACATAGAGGCTAGTATACAAGGTACACCAAGACAAGTACTGCGTGTTTTTCCACTGACCAGTGGAACCCAAAATGTTAAAACCGCAGAAACATAAATGCAATAGTAGCTATCAAGGGCTCTAAAGAAAAATTTGAAAGGAAAGAATAAAATCATCGATTTTAAAAAATACAAAATTACAGTAAGAATTGAAGAAGGTATGATACAGTATTATATATCATAAAGTAGATGATTGGCTAATTGTATGTATTATATATTTAACACAACTAGAAGAGATTTTGAGTGTTTTATTGCAAATAAATGATCATTATGGTGATAGATAGGCAAATTCCCCCTACTTAATATTTATCAAATATTTACATGCACACCAAAAATATATATATAATTATCATTTGATAGTAAAAAATAGGAAATCTCATTCCTATCTTTGGTTCTGTCACTAACTAGTACAAGACCTTTGTTCTCACCTATAAAATGGCTCAGATGGGAAAGATATAATCAAAGACACAACACTGAAATTTCTTGATTTTTTTCAGTGTTCAATTCTCTGTTTAGTAAGAATAGTCATGTTGTTATACTTTAATGTGCACATCAAAAATAAATATTGTAGAAGAAGAATATAGCCTAGATTCCCTGTGTAACTCGGTAATCAGCAGGACCTATCTAGCCAACCATACACATAGATAGCAAAAAGGTTCCTTGCAAAACTCATTTGCCCCAATTTTATACCTTCCTACAGGGTTGATATTTGTCTGCAGTTCTATGGTATCAGCTTCTGCTTCCTATGAGCACAATTCCTGAGTCATGTCCTGTTCATGTTGCCTATGTTTTACACTATTGTAACATAGAAAGTATGGAACTCCCTTGTCTTCTAAGTACTGGTAACATACAGTCCTCACACAAGACTGCTTTGTACGGTGCTTTATTGAGAGTTGAGGAGACTGGAGGTGTTTTGTTTGTTTGTTTGGTTGGTTGGTTGGTTTTGGAACAGACATTATATACAAAACATTATTTTTAAATGTATCTTTGGATTTTTTATTTATTTTTTAGTTTATTTTTGTGCTACAAGGAATATAAATCAGGGCCTTCACACAGACCTACGTCCCTAACCCTTTCGCATTTTTTATTTTGAAGAAGGGCCTTGCTAAGTCACTAAGTTACCTAATCTAGACTTGAACTTGCAGTGTTACCGGCTCAGGCTCACAGAGTGCTGGGATTACAGGCATGAGCCATCACACCCAGCTGGATATATGTTATTAGCCTTCCTTCCGCCTTCCTTTTCCCAGTTTGCCTTGCCGAGGCCATTGATAAAGTAGGGCCATTTGGCTATCTTATATTTAATTTGTCTCCCTCTAACCAATTTCTAGCCGTGCCAACTATTTTAAATGATTTTCCAAGGTATCTTAAGTACAATTTGCTCTCAAAAAGGAATGTCAGTGTAAGCATGTGAGATACCTCTCCTACAACTGTAGATACATATCTAACAAAACTCCTCCCTTCTACCTTTTTACATAGAAAACCTCAGTCGCTGACAATGGCTGTTTCTTCGTTTGCTTTCCGCTTACTTCTTCATAAGTGGAAGACGAGGCCAGGCTATGAGTGTGAGAGAGAAAAGTAAAAGGAGAGAAGCAGTAACTCGCATAAATAATTTTGTTTAAATCATATGCGTGTGTGGATAAGGTTGGGCATGTGGTTTTCATTTTAGTAATACCCCTAGGACCTAAAGTAACCAGTAACCACCTTTTTTCCTACATAACTTCTTTTTTGGCTGGCACTACTGATACCCTTTTAGCCCAAATAAATTGAATGTAGAGGTCACATGTGACAGCACACCCCAAAAACACCAGGGTTTGTTCCCAAACAGGCTATACAGTCACTTTGTTATGGTTGTTTTGAATTATTTTTTTAGTAAATAGAATCCTGTCTGAGTGTTGACACATATTACTGTCTCTGAGATAATTTATCTTGAACAACTCTTGGCAAGAACCTCGTGTTACTTCTCTGGATCCCGAATCCCCTCCTTTCCTACCTTCCCGGAAAGTATACAGATTTGCAATAAAAATTTAAAGGCATCAAGGAAGCTAACTATTAAAAAAAGAAGGGAGGGGAGAATAAGTACACTGACATTTCACAAATTGGGTCTTAAACAACTAAGAGGAACCTCACTAATCAGATACTCCTACAAAACTGAGCGAAACGCACACACACACACACACTCAACTCAAGCTCTTACTTAGCAATTTGTGGAGAAATGAGAGGCACAGACTACCACAAAGTATTAACAGGATTCAACTATTTATACAGAGATTCAGAAAAGAATGGAGACAGGCAATGTTCGAGTTGTGCTATAGGCTGGATCAGGTGTGTCCCCAATAGACTTCTTTCAAAAGGCTTGGTCATTAGCCAACGGCATTTGTAGGAGGTAGTAGAAACATTGGGAGGTGGGTATAGGTGGATACAAGTGAGGTTACTGAGAATAGGTGCTGGACGGAGAGAATGAAACACTGGCCTCTTCCCAATTCTCTCTGGTTTCCAATCTCCCTGAGCTAAGTAGTTTGGCACCACGATCAGCTTTCCCCAGGAGGATCGCCACCCCTTGCTTCGCCACAGGCTTAAATTGATCCAAACAAACAGGAACGGAAATCTCTGAAACTATGAGGAAAAGATTTTTTCCCCTTTTTAAATTGATAATCTGAGGTAATTTGTCACAGTGACAGAAAGCTGACTAAGGCAGCTTTGCAAGAGGGTGACACAAGCAGGGGCTCAGCTGAGTCCTGACGAGCAGACTGGAATGGGAGGGTGAGTTCCTAACTGGAAAGGAAACAAGAGACAGCAACAGGAACTGCTTGGGCAACGTTTTGTTTCCTAAAAGTAGCAACAGTTTAACATTTACTTATACACTGCAGCTTCAATATACAGCTTTTGGTCTTTCAAAATACCAAAAACCAGATGAGGGATACAAGTTAAAGGCTCAAAAATTTCAGCCCCTGTCTTTCACCTTAAAGAGCCTAGAAAATATCTGAACGTGACCTTTCATGGTTGCGTGCAACACAGATCCTGGATCTGAATCGGAAATACCTTTTCCCATATTTTATTAAAAATGAAAACAACAGAGCTTAAAGCTATTTATTACTATCATTTGGTCAATAGTTTCCCCATACAGCCATCTGTGCTGTCTTTACCATACAGGAAATTCTTCCTTCTATTGTTTCTCAGGATGCTAAGATGAGACATTTTATCTCAAAAGAAGCCCGATACAAAATAATCTTGGAAATCCTCCGTATCTTATTATCTCTTGTAGCGTTTACAGTTTCTATTGTTTACTGCTGTGGTCTGAAGGTTTGTGTCTCTTCTCTGACCCAGGACTTACAAGTGAAAATCTCACCACCACTGTGATGCTACTAAGAGGTGACGCTTCTAAGACGTGGTGACTTCAGGACCTCATGAGAAAATAAGGGCAGAGCTCCCGTAGAAGGATTACTGTCCCTTTTGCAAAGAATCTAGACCTAGACTGATCCCTTCATTTTGAATTCCTCAGTCTCCAGAATTATACAAAATAAATTTTGTCTAAAGGCCACTCAATCTATAGTTTTGGCTACAGCATGCTCAAGGGACTGAAACATACTTACGTTTCTCTATTTTTCTCTCTCTCTTAAAAATGAAGGTGACTGAAAAGGAAAAGCTCACTCCCAAAAATGAAAGGTCGACGAAACAAAGAGCTACCCATGTTATATGTGGCGATGGTCTCTGTGCACATGGAATGAATGGGATTATAGTGATTTCTTTTTAGCTGTGCCCTAATTTTAAGCGGTTTTAAGCATTGATCTCTTCTAAAGTCAATAACTGTGCAGCTTTACTTCATATGGGTGAAAAGGAAGCACATTTCCCACTTAAAACTAAGGTGAAAAGAGTTTGCCTAAGGCCATACAACTTGTTGAAGGTGTCATTGAAACTAGAACCTATGTGTGATCAGGTAATGCCCACATTTGTGTGT
Source organism: Ctenodactylus gundi (assembly GCA_004027205.1). NCBI lineage: Eukaryota > Metazoa > Chordata > Mammalia > Rodentia > Ctenodactylidae > Ctenodactylus > Ctenodactylus gundi. The sequence goes on from PVKB01002784.1 coordinate 127,281, forward strand.
CACAAATTATCTGCCTCTTAAGTAGATTAGATCCTGGATGCTCTGTCTTTTCAAACCACACATGATTAACAATGAACACTCTTAACCTCCTTGGAAACACAAATTCAGCACTTTGTCTCTACCCGTTGATTGTCTGATGTCTTTTTAATGTGGGTATATGAGACTTAGGACTTGTCCATAATAAATTTCACTGTATTCTTCTTTGACCCTGTGTTCGTCACTGTTCAGGTGATCTTGTTCATGTTCAGCTGTGAGTCATGTCAGCACACTCTCCCTCTATTACAATTTGTTTTAAGTTACATCAACATGCTTAAAGTGACACTACCTCCTATATAAATGACATTTATTTTGCTTGAGGTGGGGAGGAGTGATGCACTTTCTCTTTGATATTCAAATTACTCATTAGGCTGTTTTCCCTCCTAATAAGAAAACTGCAGAAGAAAGCACTTTCTCATTTGTAGGCTTGCTGTCGTTTGGAAATCCATCTTTGGCAAGAGGTAATGGGGCTGCAGTCAGAGACAGCCTCCCACTGTTTAGGACAATGGGACACAATGTTCCCTGAACCTTGGGAATTAAAAAAAAATAGTAATAATTTTAAGGTGAAAACTTCATGTGTATAAAGAGACACGGTTGCTGAGGGCACTGAGAGTTTTAATGTTTGTGGTTTTTACAGTAGGTGAGCAATTACTAACTTATGTGGGTGTCAGGAGGCCTTTATCAGAGATGCCTGAAGACACTTCTTGCTCACATGCACATATTTTCTCTCTCTCTCTCTCTCTCTCTCTCTCTCTCTCTCTCTCTCTCTCTCTCTTCCCCTATTTCTCTTTTCCCTTCTCCCTTTTTATTCTTCTCTCCCTTCCTCTCCTGTAAAGGAGTATGGCACCAGGTTGTAAAAAAAAATGTGTTGCACTCTCACATTTCATTAACATATAATATGACAATACTATGTCAGTGTGGGGTCATTGTATGAGGTAAAAGAAACACTAATTTGTTCTAAGCTGACCATATAATGATAGACAAGGGACTCCTTTCCTCAGTAAATATATAGAATAATAAAACATGGTCACGCAGCACTTCACACAGTCTCTGGAACATCGTAGGAACGTTACGTTCTTTTTACATCGATTATCTCCACATTCCACCTGGCACACTGACATGATCCACAGTGTAACTAGGAATGGAGGGCATGCACGCCAGCATTTGTCCATAAGAAGCACTCTGAGGAATTAAAGCAAGCTCATAGTGGGAGCGTGGGGTTTTGCAATAGGATGTCATTGTTTTATTAAGCACATGTACCTTGAGTGCTCACTTTGTACCAAGCACATTTAGGAGGGGTTGCAATATCTCAGAAAACAAAACAGGACACGTGCTTCTCATTGTTGAGTTGTTCATCTTTTAATACGTGTGAGACTGATAAAAACCATTAATTTTTTAAAAAATCTAAATTATAAGACATAGACCAGAGTAATGCAAATCATAATTACACAGTTAGAGAGAGACAGAGACAGAGAGAGAATATATATAAATAGGTAGACAAAACAGATGATATAGATACAGATATAAACATAAGAGCCTGAATGAAAACTGTCTATTTCAACTGGTTCTATGTGGTCATTCAATAGAGTTGAAGTAGAAACTATTAGTCTACTACATATTTTTTTTCATTTTTGACTATTATAATGTATCTGTAAAAATTATAAAGGTTAATACGTACAAAAACGTTTTGCTGCATAGATAATAAATATATATTTAACATATCTTGAATACATATTGAAAAAATGAATGGGTGGGTGGATGGATTGATAGATGGATCTACTTCTTAGGGAAAGGAAAACATTTGCTCAGAACAGTCTCAGGTAAACAACCTTCCCAAGCCTCTAAAATCAGAAAAAAAAAAAAAAACCCTGCAATAATCCAGCCACGTACCCAAGGTATGCACAAATGGGTAGATCTCAGAACCACACATACCTCAATAAGCCACCCACAGAGGGCTACTCTTGATTTGTCTCTACAACATCTTCTCTCTCCTTGAAGGTGATGGGCTTTCCTTCCTGTTTAAAGTGTTTTCCTAGTCTGAGGCTCTTGCTTTCATCAACGTGGCTTAGGGATAGGACACATAGCCAGGGGGTGTGAAAACTGATTAAAAGTCTATCACAAAAACGATAGGTGGACTGTGCCTTTAAATTTATGAAAAGCAAGAATAAGTATCTAACAGTTTAGCAAAAATAATACTTTGTGGATAAGTGTACTAAGTTGAAAAGGGAATGTGGATCTATCGAATATTAAGGGAGGATGGAGGATTAGGATCTAGTAAATAGGTGATCTAATCAAAAGAAAGAAAACTGAATTCCAATTATCCTAAATATTGAATGACTCGCTTCCCATTGCAGGGGACACATTTTAGGTTGATTTTTATTCTTTGTAAAAGTCGTATATTTTTATTTTCATTCAAAGGAAATAATGAGCTTGATATATATACCTCATTTTGTTTTCCACTCCGTGGTAGTGTCTGGTTCAATTATTTCCTAACCACAGGAAGATTGTGCTTTGTTCATTGACCTCTATTTCTGAAGATAAAGCTGTGTTGGCCAATTCCCTTGGAAAGGATGGAAACGTCCTCCTAGAACACCTACCAGCTTAACGTTCTTTCTTAAAAGTGTATCCCATCTCCTTGTTAAGGAAGACATCGATTGAAAACAGTTGTGTCTCTTGATGCTCCTTGCCTAGAAACAGCTCTTATCTAAACTTTTCTAAGGTACACAAAGAAGATACTCAAATTCTTCACTTGAGAAGAAATGTTGAGTGGGAACTAGCCGAAAAATAAATCAGTGTTATTCATTTAGCCCCTACTGAAATAGAACTTTGTAGTAGGTCATACTCTAAGCATATATAATTATTTGTTATTCAATATCACACATTTCTTATGGAAAGTTTTTTCTATTCCTTCACTTCTTCAAGGAAGCACTTTTGTGCACTCATTCGGTCAGTGAAGGAGAAGTTCGGGTCTATTTTGTTTGTTATCATTCACTTAAAATATGGAGCATCGAGAAAATACAAGTAGCCATTTCCTGCACTACTAATCCATCTTTTCACAAGATTGGGTCAAATGGTGATTATTTATTTATTTACCTAATTCTTCCAGATCTCTATTTTGTAGAAGTCAAATATCTGGGATGCAGAAGCTTTTAGGGATACTGACAAGAAGGATGAAAGGATAAAAAAGCCAGATAATGAAACAGGCAAAGTGTGGAAAGAAACAGTCTCTGTTTAACAGGGCTGTATCTTTTTTCTTTTCTTTTTTTTTTTTCAGGGTCTTATAGTAGATGGATTTCAGAATCACTGGAGCCAATGAACTCCCTGAGTTTTTGGTTTTATCTATCTTTTCCAGTAAAATTGATATCATGAAAGAAGTTTTACAAGGAGCTAGAGGTGAAATATGAAACTGAAGACTCTTCTGAAACATTCGAAGTTTTGTTTCACCTTCTGCTTCTGACTCATTTCACTAAGCATGATGTTCTCAAGTTTCTTCCATTTGCCTATAAAAGCCTCCACTCTGTTGGACTTTATAGATGCACAGTATTTCATTGTGTATAAATACCACAGTTTGTGTATCCATTGGTGTGTTGATGGGTATTTTGGTGACTTCCATATTTTAGCTACTTTTAGTTGTGCTGCTATGAACATGGGTGTACATATATCTCTGTTATGTGTCGTTTTGGCCTCTTTTGGATATATTCACAGGAGGGACATCACTGGATTGAAGGGGATATTTTTTTCCCAGTCTTTTGAGAGATTTCCATACTGCTTTCCATAGTGGTTGTACGAATTTACACTCCCACCAGCAGCGCAGGAGGGTTCCTTTCTCCCCACAGCCTGATATGAGAGACCCAGATCACAACTCTTCGGGAACTTAAAAGGAAAAACAAAGTGAACCAGGTGGGTAGGGCAGGGAGGAAGGGAGGGGTGGGTTGGGGGAGGGACAAAAGGAGAGTGGGAAAGTCCTTGTCACCTCGACAAGATAAGTAGGTAGGTGCACAAAATGCTGAACTTTGTTGTAAACCTTAAATTTTGCGCTTATACATATCAATAAAATGGAGAAAAAACATTTGAAGCTTTGGTTTAAAATGTTTCTGAATGTATTCCATATTTTCTTACAAGAGAGACTGAACACAATGGAACATTTAATTGATGAATTTGGATCAATATTACAAATGTTACACTTGTATTACAATCAGTATTGTACTATAATGATATTATAAAGACTAATTAATGAATTTCTGCCCAATTGAGGTACTCCGAGGTGCTGATTAATGTTAATGTGCCCAGCTACGTATTTTACAGAACTTGCCCCATCACTACACATTTGATTTTATACTTCTATAATAAATATATCTGTGGTATTTTTTAGTGTCAGCTATTGTAACTCTTAGATGTTTATTCCAACTGCCTCTTTTCCCAATGATAATTAAGGACATCGATAATTAAACTTGTTAATGCTTCATAGTTTTATAAACACCTCCACATTCGTTTTCTTATATAATTAGACAATAAATTTTAAAAGAAAATGAAACAATCACACACGTGAAGTGACTTGTTCACGGTCTCTTGTCCGTTTGGAGAAGTAAAGGGAACAAATTTAAAGTTATTGGGAATAAGACCCTATCTGAATAATAAAAGGGTAAATTCCTACAAATCAGAAAATGTACAACAGACCACACCCTTGTCTGTTAAGTTTCTGGGATGTATTTTGATGATCTTCAGGGATTAGACCCAAACAGAACAGAGATCACAGAGAATTCCATCTAAAGAGACACAAAGTAAACACGCTGAAGAACAAGCCCCCGGAACAATTGTACAAGAGAAGGAAGCCATCTCTACAACACAGTCCTTGCGAGCTAACCTAGGATTCTGAGAAACGGTGGTTCCTGCAACATAAAACTATTGTAATGAAGGAAAATTAGGAGCCAAGTCAGCAATTAAAATTTAACTGTTTTCTTTCTGAAATAGTCAAGCAGCAAAATGTTTCATAGAAAAGAGAAGGAAAGCTGAGTTGAGGCTTTTAATGAAGATACTTTTCAGATAGGAAAGTGGGAGATCATAACATTTCCAGTAACAGCTTTAGAAATCAAGTTTTCTCTTGTCCAGATGGCAGGGTGTCATGTTCCCTATGACATAATTAGCAAGAAATCCAAAATTCTTCCACTAGAAGAACGTAGATTCTACTTAACCTTGTTTATATATCAATACTTTAGATACTAGGCTAAGTTACAGTGGGATCGTTTTATATAAATCAGATACAAAATTTCTTTATCTATAAAACAATAACTAAAGCTGCATTAAGGTGCTCATTTTTATCCCTACCATTAATTAATGTCTAATCCAATATTGGTCAGTAAAATTGTACACAGACCAACCCTTTCATCTTTTCTTGTTCTTCAGTGGAATGTGGAATGTTGCGAGTGGAATTAGGTGTCTATGAAGCTACACTTCACTTCAACTCTTTAGACCTCCCTGGCTGCCTCACTGAACTTGGAGTATCAGCGAACTTGACAGGCTCATCCTCTTGCCCTGGCTCCTCACCAGCAGCACACGAATGGCCAACCTGGTCTTCTTAGTCTCCTTCCAAAGCCTTTCACAGTTCTTTTCTTGGTAACTTCTCAACTCTTCTTAGAGAACTTCATTATATATTTATCCCTAACTGAAAGCTTTCACTTGATACCGAAAATAATCTGACTACCAGACATCAATAACTGACTATGTTAACAGACAATAAAAATCAGAGTCTCCAACCCTACATTAATATTTCCTTTGCATATTTCAATTTCTACTAAAATAGATACAGTTGCTCATGTCTTGGCAATCTTACCTTTAGGGGGGAAATTAAATAAATTAAGACTTTATGATGACTCTCTTAGCATTTATATATTGTCCTCTTTTTATAAATTATATCTTATATTATTATTTCATCACAAGCAGAATGGACAGCTGTTCATTTCTCTTGTCTTTATTTTCCCCAGTCCTTTTACATGACTGCCAAAACAATCATCGAAGACACACAGCTCTGATTGTGTTACCCCTCTGCTCAAAACATCTACCAGTGCAAATCCAATTAATCACAAACTGTTCAGTCAGGGTGGTTTTTGTAATTTAGCCTTAAACTACCATCTGAATCTAAATTCCCTTCCACTCTTCCACACCAGACTCTGCTGGTAAGTTGGCTTTCCTTGAGATATTTTAAACTTTTATACATTTATCTTAACTTATGAATATATTTTTGTTTTGCAAATATCCTTCCCCCCACCTATGTGACATATGCCCACTTTGAATCCTTACAGAACTTAGCCAGCAGTCTTACGTCAGTTCTCAATAAATATTTATAAAGTTCAATTTCATTGGAAGTTTTTTCGTAGACTCACAATAAAACTGTTAGACACACAGTGGTCTCCCCCACCCCCGTTCTGACACATCCTCAGCCTTGTAATTGTTCTTTAGTGTTCTTTCTCTTTACCTCTATTCCTCTTTTTTTAATGCAAAAGCATTAACTAAAAAGTAGTTTCAAAGACACATGGGAGCATCTGCTCTTAGAAGCCACTTGAAAAATAAGTATGCCAAAGAATGAGGGGAACATCTGTGCCGTGTTCAAGAGATTATTAGCAGTGCTGTCGGAAAGAAGCAAAGGCACACACGTGCACGCACACGCTCGCGCGTGCACACACACACACACACACACACAGCCCAGAATCATGAAGAAATCTTAGCAAAAATACTAGAGCATCCAGTGAGATACCAGAATACATCTGCATTTTCCCTTGACTTTGTTACTCAGATTTTCAGAAGAGACAGAGTGCGATTTTGTCCATCTGTTTGTGTTCCCAAATATAAAATATTCATGTTGTAACTTAATCTGATTAGCCCAAAAGATAATATATTTCAAAATGCCAACATTGTATCTCCAATGAAACAAATAATTTCATATTTAATTATATAGAGACTTTAGACAGCTGCGTACTATTGTAAAAGAAAAAGCTAAATTAGCACTAGAAGACTTGAATTCTCTACTTAGATACACAAAGACTACATTAAAATATTTTGGCTTTTTTTCTAAATTTAAAGTAAGTTCAGGCTCCTTGCCTCTTAATCAACATTTGATATAAAGAGAGCTACTCTTCAGACTTGGCTCACTTAAGCCAAGGCACTTGGAGAATACAATGAACAATTACATGCATGTAATACGAGAAAATTAATTTGCCAGATTCTTCCATCAGGGGAAATTCCACAAACAACATAGAGTGTGTTTATTAATATAGAAAAGAGTTTTATTTTGGATAAACCACAGTAGAATCTTAGAGCCAAACACATTCAAAAGTTGGTTTAATCTATTTCATCATTGATTTACATAAATTCTAGGAAATGCACAGCAGTCACTATGTGGTTTTTGTTATTCATTTTTGGACTTGTAGAGCCTGTATGATCCCAGTAAACTCTATTCTGGGTGATCACCTTCAGGATGCTTGGGATTTAGTTGACATACATGAGTTCATCTACCACCTATTAACAAGATTGAATCTCAAGAGAACCGCATGACTGGCACTATTGTTTTCTTAAGTAAAGAATGGAGATGTGATGTTTAGAACTGGGAGACGTAACAATCACCTAATCCCATGGTCTCAGTTTACAGGTATCGCATAAGAAGAAAGTTTCTAAGATAAAGGTATCAGTTCACAGAAGACAACACGACAAGGACATCTGTGTCTCCTTCTACAGGATTCCCAAGCTATCGCCATCTCTTAGAGGGCTTTGATACGTCTGTAAGGCTTAGTTATCTTTTTCTAAATTTTATTCATAATTAAAAACAGAACCTTACTTTTCTTCTTTAGAAATATTTTGTCTTACAGAAGAGATAGAAGAAAGTAAGAATGACCTTACCCTCCTCAGCTATGTAAACCATCTTCACCAGGGAGAATTTATTGGACTTTGCATTGGCATACAGGGGTCAAGCAGTGCCAGTGGTTACTTGGAAGGAAAAGGGAGGCAGCAATAGTTTGTTATAGTGAATCACGGTTAATTATTTAAAAAAATTTGGTGACTTACATGACTTCCACAGGGGACAGCATATGTATCTCTGAAAAAGCTCATTCAAAAGCAAGGGACAGAGGTGTCAGGGATCTTCCAGAGAAGATCCTTACACCAAGTTTGTATGGGTTAAAGACAAGTTCTTTGTTTAGTCCTTTTGAAGATGATGATGGCAAATCAATTAACGTAATTAGCAACTTCTCCCGCTAGGGCAGCCCATGTGGAATGGTGTGTCCAGGAGGAGCTGCCAGGCAGAATGAGGCAAAGAGGAGACAAATGCTGAAAAATCTCATAATTCTCCCATGCTTTGCTTTAACACATATCTTATAAACAGTTCACACAAGTACAACAGAAGCCAGTGAAGTAATGATTGTCCTCCCAAGCCCTGCCTTTCCTGATCTTCATGGAGAAGCAAAAGTGTCTACACTCATTCCCATTCGAGCACTACAGATAGGAGAGGCCTGAACAAGGCTTTTTCCCTTTCGTTAGTCTGATTTTTTTATCTCAACATTTAATGGCTTGAGATGTACTGTTCTACCCATTTTAAACACTGTGATTTTTTTTCTGCCTCTAAATATGCCTTCTTCCTATTGTTCAGGATAAAATCAAACTTAGAAAATGGCTAACACATATATTCTTAGTTCAATATAACCCCCAAAGCCCATTATAAGGATAAATTGTTAGAACTACAGAAGTGAGCCTTGAGAATTCTCTAAGAAGGAGGAAATGTCTTAGCAGAATTTTCATATTTATATTCTTTGAATGTTTTTATTTAAATCTCTCTCAAAAACCCTGAAATAGGGCCCCAGGGGCCCTAAGATTATATGTTTAGAATGACTATGTGCGTTTCACTTCATCACAAGCCCTGGAAGGAAAGAAAAATATTCTTCTTGCACAGCCTGGCATCAAGGGATAATGAAACTATTTCCCTATGGCCTCCTGATGGGTCAGCATTCTCCTGAAAGTACTGTTCCCACAGGGTGAAAAATAAATCTTTATACATTTGAAATACTTTGAACTCTTTAGAGGGAAAAACCTAGGATAAATTTCAGCCATTATTATTATCAGTATTATCTCTCATTCATTCAATATAATCTGACACTTTCCTTTCCCTTTAGGCCCCTGGATTCTCCTTTCTGAATACTGGTTCATAAAAAATTCACATAGAATCAAAAATTCTGTGTGCCTGCAAATCCAGTGAACCCCATCTTTTATGGGAAATCTGTTCTTGCTGATCACTACAAAAGTCTATTTTCCCTTGGATGTTTGCATTTCCATCAGTGGAGCATTCTATCGATAACAACTCAAGATAAAGATGGAAAAGGTTAGTGGAACAGAAATGAGACCATCCACATGATCCATTTCTACAAACCAATCTTGCATTTCAAGGTTTCTTTCGAAGGCATTAATTTTTTCATATTCTCTTTACAGATCTGAAATTGGTCCAAAAGAAAATAAGGTATGAAGCTTTTCAAGAGGTGCCATTTAAATGCTGAGATTATCAAATTCAAAGATGAGGGGTCCTTGCAAGGACTCCATAATGCCTCAGTTTCAATTCACTGTGAAGAACCAAATGAATTGTGTGTGATTCTTCTGAAGTGGTACTTATTAGTTTGTTGGAAAGGAATGGGAATTGCAAAAGGAGCAAGCAACTTTTCAGCGTGTAAGTCACTTTTTAAGAATTGGATACTTAGGGACACCACCTTATCACAATGATATTTCTAATCTCAGAGTTGCACTAACCTAGAAAACAGCTGACACTTTGTCACTTCATTTTAACCAAACAGAGATAGTTCTTGATGGTTATCTAACCTAAAACTACAGATTTCTTCATTATATCTTCAGTATGAATGGGTAGTGAACTTCACTGGACATAACTTCTGGAACAGTTATCCAAGATTCTCCAATAATTAATGGCTATATAATTGCAGCCAAAGCACCTCCCTGGAACTGAATATGTAGGGAAGAATTAGGCATATTCCCTAGGGGTTGCAGACTCGCAGATTTGGGAACAAATGCAAGCATATTAAATATGCAATCCAGATGTCAGCTGTCCCCACATGCTGTGTCCAATTTTATCCTGCTTCAGATTCCATACACCAAGAAAATTCTTTTGCTGTTCACAACACAGAGCATCTAATACCAAAATTACAAATGAAGTGTACATTTTTTGCTCAAAATTTCGTGGAAGAAATGGAGAAGATTTATAACTGTCCTTTACTAATAAAGACATAGATTCTCGCCTTTTCCCCCATCCTTTCTTCCTCTGTCACATTATAAGCGGGGCCAGTAAGGCTTGTTGTTGCACCAGAAATAAGGCCCTGCGGTTGGAGTTTTCTCTTACACTTTCAGAAGTCTTCTGTAATTGTCCCAACCGATTTACCTGTTCAGATTGTACACCCAGACTAATGTACATTCAGTCCTTACAAGCACAAGAAAATACTGAGTAGCTCTTCAAATTATGTAACGTACAAAAACAAAAGAAATAATATGGAAACAATTCTGACAAAAATCAAGACAAACATGGACAAAGCACTATGAAGGCCAGAAGGAAACTGTTTAATGAATGTACTGACATGCATGTAGACACACTTTAGGAAATTGTGTCACCAGCTTTTGTAGTTCTCGCTGTGATTACAGTCTCTGAGGCTCTGAAATGCTCAGAAGAGAAGAAAGTGAGCAGGCACTGTGGCTCCTCCTAGGTTGCATTTAAGGAACACAGGAGAAAATGAAGCTTTCTCTGAATGCGTATGCACGCATTGTTTGCCCGTATGTCTCAGAAAATGGCAACAGAGACAGCAGTGGCAAGGAGATTTGGGCAGGAGACAACGTTAGCAGGCTCTGGGTGAAGTGTCCAAACAGAGGTCCCGTATCATCTGTTTCAGCGTTTGTAATAAATCAAGCTAATGAACTATTAAATAAAATGAAAAATAGTCTATAACTCTACCTTGACACATACATCTCTGAAAAAACACCCAAAGAACAGGTGCAAAGCTATGGTTCTGTGGCTACCAATGCACAGAGTTAAAAAAAAATTGAGTCTTGTAAGAATGATTCATCTCTTGATATTTTGTTGGTGGGCCAACAGTGTCTGGATGACTGATATAGACAGACAAGTTTATTTATTACAAAAATTACTTTAAATAAGTAAACAATCAAAATAACAAAGTGAATACAGAGTAGTATAAGATAGATACATGCGTTCAAGAGTTTAAAATGATGACATAAATTATTGCAGATTTCACTTCTGCTCTATCTTCTTTCACCAAATTCTGTAATTACGTTGCTACAATCAAGATGTTTTCTATTACTCATGCTTTATTGATGGTATGAAAGTAAGAAAAAATTGTATGTAAATCCCTGCTACTGCATTTGTAGCAATTTGCACTCTCTTAAAGCATTATCTCGTCATTTAATGGTGCTCCTACTATAAAAGGATTAACTAGAAAATTGAGGCTTTATGGGACATTTGGTCTTTGTATTAACTCCTCAACTCTGCCATTAACATGCTACAGAAGTCATAGGCAAAACTCTGCAGGAATAAAAGATAAACATTATTTACAAAAACAGGAAACAGGCTGGTGCTTAAGACCTACTTTCTCATCTATAGTCTAGATTTTGATGGCGTTTCTTTTATCTTCTTTGAAATTCTTCAGTTGTGGAATGTTATAAAAATGGGAAAATATATATACACATTATCATTTAATTTTTAGTATTTTTCATCAGTGGAATAAATCATATATTGACCTATGCTGTGAAGGAAATCATTTCTATTAAAATTGATACTATTTTTAAAATATTTGATTCTTCTTTCCTTCAGAGATTGGCAGCAGTTTTTTACTTTTTTATTCTTAGGATCTTAAATTATAATGGGATGTCACTTTTGTTGATATTTTAGTTTATTTTAACTAATAAAATATTTTAATTAAAAATGTAAACTTTAAAAATTGATATAATCAGACTTAGATTTATTTAGGCTTTCTTTTGAAGCTTTAGCCAGCATTATTCATAGTCATCAACTAGTTGCAAAATAATGTCAATTGCCTACAGGCCACCTGATGAACACTTTATTTCAGGATATTCTATGGTTTTAAATAACTCTTTTAATACATTTTACAATCCAAGTAATTTAGTAATTCCATATGGACTGAATATAATGGAACTCTTATTCTAGCTGATGTTTACAAGTTGTAGCAGTTTTAGTAAGGCTACGTTTGTAATGCATCTGTCTTAGTTTTTCATTGTTGTGGCTCAATACCTGACATCCACAAATTTAGGATAGGGAAGGTTTATTTTAGCTTACAGTTTCAGAAAGTCACAGTCCACTCAGGTGCCTGGCAGCACAGGAAGTACATGGCAAAGACCGAAGTGGAGGCAGTTCCTCATGACATCACAAACAGGAAACCAAATCCCACCAAGTCCAGTCTATCCCCAGAGAAAAAAGCTGTCACAATCTTCCTTTTTCTTTCCTTTTATATAGTTCCCAGTTGGGCCTCCCACATCTGGGAGGATGACCTTCCCTCATTTGCTGGCCCACAGATCACTCACACTCTAATCTAGGCTGGTTAATAACTGTCTAACCCAGCCTAATTCCTAGTTGCCTAATCTAAGACTGGTCCCTAAACCCTAATCTAGGCATGGCTCCTAATTGTCTCAAGTTAACATACTCTCTCCAAAGGTCAGAATATCTTTTCAGGAGATTTCAATTTAGGAGTTTCCACTGTTACTTGTCTTATTCAATGAATACTAAGAAGGAAAGAGTACTAGCCAGAGTAATAAAAAGAAAGTATACAATTTGAAAGGGAGGTGATCACATGATCCTTGTTCGTAGATTGTGATTCTATATACAGAAAACCTGAAGACTCTACCGCAACACTCTTAGATCTGAAAAACAAATTCAATAAAAACGTCAATACTTTTTCTATGCGCCAGTAAAATACTGGATGGTAAAACTTGAAAGCAATCCCCATCTGCAATAACTACTAAACAAATAAACAAACAAACAAAAACCAATAAGCCAAATGAATAAAATACCGAGGAGAAAACTTAACCAATGAAACAAAAGACCTTTACAGTGAAAAGTATAAAACACTGATGAAAGAAACTGAAGACACAGAAAAATGAAAAGACCTTCCATATTCACGAACTGGAAAAATTACTATTATTAAATTGTCTATATTATTCAAAGCAATCTACAAATTTAGTCAAAGCCTCTGATTAAATTTGCAATAATATTCTTCTGAGAACTAGAAAATGTAGTCATAAAATTGCTAGGAAAGTACTAATGACACAATTAGCTAAAAAATTGGCAGCAACATGAACAAAGTCAAAATCGTCACAATGTCTGATTTTAAGACATAGAATAGAGCTACAGTAACCAAAATAGCGTGGTACTCTCATCAAAGCAGACGTAACTACAGAATACTGCAGAGATGCAAAAGTAAAACCTAATCATCTAGAGTCAACTGCTTTTTGACAAATGTCAAAAACACACACGAAAAAGACAATTCCTTCAAGTAATATACTGAAAAATTAGATCTCTCCATGTAGAGACCAAAACATAATCTGTATCTCCCATTCTCTACAAACCTCATCTTAGAACAGTTGAAAGAAGTAAAAATGATTAAGATACATATGTATCAATTCTCCAAATGAAACATTACTATTATGTAGCACAAACATATACTAATAAATAAAATACTTATGAGAAAAAAGAGCTTATATAAAACCTGTAACTCAGAAACTACAGGGAAATGAGATCATTACAAGCAAGACATTCTGGGTAGGATCTGAATGGTACAGACACTAAACATAAAAACGAACAAACAGAATTATACCTAAAAAGGTTCTGAACCTGGATAACAAACTAAAACCAGCCTAGGAAATTTAGTGAATCCTTGTCTCAAAACAAATGTTAAAACATGCTGCAAAAGTCGTTCATTGGAAGAGCAAAGAAAGGTCGGGATTTCAATCTTAGTACCGGAGGACAAAAAAGGAGGAAAGAAAGAAAGAAAGAAAGAAAGAAAGAAAGAAAGAAAGAAAGAAAGAAAGAAAGAGAGAAAGAAGAAAAGAAAAGAAGAAGAAAGAGAGGAAGGAAGGAAGAAAGAAAAAGAAAAGAGGAAACCAACAGCAGAAAGATCTTTTGCAGAGCAAAGTAAACAGTTAACAGATTAGCTGGGCCAGTTGGTGCAGACCTGAAATCCCAGTATTCTTTGAGGCTTGTGAAGGAGGATTAGAAATTGGAGACCAGCCCAGACCACTTAGTAACTTAATGAGACCTTTTCTCAAACCATGGGCTGTAGATATAGCTCAGTGGGAACCTCACCTCAAACCAGAAATAATTAACAAACTAAATAGAAAAACTACAGGGGAAAATACTTTCAAGCTACTTACCCTATAGAGGGTTAATATTCAAAATATTAAAAATAAACTAAAAGAAATCTACCAAACAATCCATCTAAAAGCTGAGAAGCGATCTCAGTGCATACTTCTCTATCACTGTGAAATGAAAAAATACAAATAGTCCACAAGTACATGACAAGAAAAATGCTCAAGAACAATGTTCGGGGTCATCAGTCAAATGCAAAGCGAAATCACAGTGAAATAATCTCTCATCCCATTTGGAATGTTTACCATAAAAAATAATAACAATGATATTAAAAAAAAACAGCAAACATTGATAAAGATGGAGAAGAAAATGTAGTGTGTTATACACTATTGGAAGGGATGTAGACCAGGGCAACCATTAGAGGTGGACAGGATGGATGGTCTAAATATAGGCTAAAAGTATAACTACTTTGTGATTCAGCTATTCTAATTCTGGGTGTCTGTCCTGACTAACCGGCATCATTTGGCCAAAAAGATACCTGCCTGCTTGTCCTTCAGAGGCAATACGCATAAGCTACAATATGGCACAGCCTACATGTTCATCAATAGTGTAAAGGACCTATGATCTATACAAAAAATTCCTTTATAAGAAGAATAGAATTCTGTCATTGGCAGCAACATACTAAAAAAAAAAAAAAAGAGAACTTTATGTTAAATAAAATAAGTCAGGCACAGAAAAGAAGCACCATGTGTTTCTCTCAAATGTGTGTACTTGAAAATGTTAACTTGAAAGTGGAACAGTGATAATATTGATTAGTCAGAGGTTTGAAGACCCATGTGGTGGGAGTTAGGGAGTGAAGAGCACAGGAGATCGATGCCATCAATACACGCTGCATTCATGTATGGAAATAGCTGCTGAACACCGTGAATATGCATAATTCATACCTGTTAATGAAATACCTAAAAACCGAACACATATCAAAATTAAAATATTTTGTCTTACATCTGGTCCAAAAATATCAAACTTATTATCCGAATTGTTTCCAAGGCAATTCACGGTTGAGGTCATGTTTCTAAGTAACCAATGCAAATTATGTGTCAAGCATAAACTTAGGTCATTCAGTGAAAATTATCATTCATATACCTTTTCTTTCTAATCATGTTATTACTCTTTCTAAAAATTTTGTATAATATTTTATATCAAAGCTATAAAATGAAAGATCTCTTCCTACATGTTCACTGAATTCAAAGCCTCTACTTCTTTATAATAATAGGGATTAGACCTGTTAAATATTCACAAATTTCTACTCATTTCTTTTTGGAAAGATAATCTATGACTTACAATGGCAACTGGATATTCAACGTGACTTTTCTCCATGATAACAAAATCTCCAAGTGTAAAATTTGCTTATTGTTAATGTTTTTGAATGATATCACCTTATTATATCCATTTTTATTCTTTTAAATATAGCATTCTAAATGACAGTTTATCTCATCATACTTAAATTTGTCTTACAAAGTTCGCCATTCAAGACACACATTCTGGGGGCTGGAGAATGGCACAGCAGTTAAAGCATTTGCCTGGCAAGCGCAAGGCCCTGGGTTCATTTCCCCAGTACCTTAGAAAGCTGGGCGTGGTAGTGCAAACCTGTATTCCCGGCAGGCACGTGGGGGGAGGCTGAGGCAAAAGGATTGCTGAAATCAAGTTTAGCCTGAGCTCCTTAGTGAGTTCAGGGCCAGCCTGGGCTACAGAGAGAGACCTTGTCTCAAAAAAAAGCATATTTTACAAATATTTCTAGTAAGCTAACATATAAATCATTCTCACCATTCTTTAATTTGTATCAAGTATCCTATTCTTAACTAATTCTTGGACACAGGATATTCTTTTGAGAAACCACAGCGATGTTCTAGATCAGCTAAAGTTTTTCCCATCTTGATCAAATACTATTCCTTGTGTGAGTTTGTGTGTGTGTGTGTGTGTGTGTGTGTACATGCATGCACATGTGTGTTATTGGGAATTGATGAGGATTGAGCCCAAGGCCTTTACACTGAGATTTTATTTATTTACTTATTTACTTACCAGGACAGGGTCTCATTAAGTCACTAAGTTGCCCAGGCTGGATACAACCTTGATATTCTCTTGCCTTGGCCTCTCTGGGTTCTGGATAGACAGAAGTATGCCACCAGGCCTGGTTTCATTAATGTTCAATGAAACTCTTTTTAAAAAATGTAATGACTATATGTGGTGAATATTTGTACACAGTCATAGTTTTTTAATATTTTTTGAAAACCTAAATGTGTCTCATAAAAAATGTGAATTTTGGGCAATGCTGATTTTGACTTTTGGTATATACAACAATGATAACAATTAATTTTTGTCTTTGAAATTAGAATATTAAAGCTGATTACTAAGGTTTATCAAATTTAATTTTGAGGCAAGACAAAATACTTAATTTTTGAGCCATGTTATACAATTAAAACTTGTAATTATTAATTTGAATTAGATTTAGTTTTTATAAAGAAAAAAATGCAGTGACATTACACACGGACCTTCCTGTCATTTTATTTTCTACTTTTTACTCAATATAACAGTCACGTGAACACATATTTTAAAATTTCTAATGGATAGGCTGGGGCTGATCTCATTGATGTTGAATTGCAAAGTTGGAAAAAAATACCCTTTTTCTTCATCCTCATCATGTTTAAAAATACTTAGATCTTTGCTAATAAAAACACAGGAAGATATTCAACTTGTGAAATTAGTCAGAATGATTTATTATTCCACTTCCTTGATTTGAAAAGTATTTAAAAACAAACTAAGCAAAAAATGTGAAATATCCTTCCTATGGATTCTTGGGTCTTTTCTATTTATTTAGTTTCAAGTTTTAAGCTACCAACGCGAAGATTTGTTCTGTATTTCATGTCCTCCTTTTCTTGTTTTCTGAGCATTTACTATGTTTCTATTTTTATCATAGTTTTATCTCTTACAGAGTACCTCTGATATAAAAAATTAATTGAATTTAATATTCACAACACTTGATTTATTTTTTAAGAATGTGATGAGAGAAGCAAGTGAGAACATTGCAATTTCAAGGCCAATTTGAGTGATTTAGTAGTGGCTTGGAGTGATCTTGTGTCATAATAAAGAATAAATGAAGAATAAATAAATAAATAAATAAATAAGTTGGGATTTGGACTCAGTGCTGTCTGAAGACTTTAGTTTTGATGTCCAATACCAAAGAAGGTATTTAATTACTTAATTTAATCAAATGTATACTCATAAAGCCAATCAGTGTTTTATAAATTTTTTCTAAAATATTTAAATGAAAACAAAAAAACTATCAATAACTTTAATACCTCATTATTTTGATCCAACTTATCCATATAAATTAAAACACCTTTATTTACTATTTGAAATGAAATTCAGCATCTTAAAATAATTTTATTCAAAATATCGAATTCTAGAATTTATCACCATCTCTCTATGGGTTAATACGTAACATCTGTTTCACAATCTAAGTATATTTGTAGGGGTTTACACAGTCCATATACATCTGAGATTAATCTAAATGATTGAACAATATGGGAATTTTTTTTTGTTGTTTGCAATTGTGGTAAATGTCACGTGAATCCACCAATACCCAGAGAACCGGCAAGTGGAGCAGAAAGAGAAGGAGAAATGAGCACCTGGCAATGTCAGTACCTGCTACTGCATCACTCAGGAATCTATCATATTTATGTTATGTGACAGAAAGATGTGACAAGTTAATACATGCATCTTTTCTTTTACTGAAGAGCTGCCCAGCTGAAAACCTCTCTGGACTCTTAAGCAACGTCCATCTTTAACGTCAGTTGTGGCACAACCCACAGCTTCCAGAGCATTTGAACACAATTGCCTTGTATTTCAACACAACAGGCAAGAGATATGAGTAAGCATTTCCCTGGGGCCGAACTGCGAGACTGGAAATAGCGCACAGCACACGCCAGCGTTCAATGCCAGACCCGAGAGCAGAAGCACCAGAAGCACCCTGCCTTCTAATAAACTCACATCTTTGTGTGTCTTCAAAGGCAAAGCAGTTCGTCTTGCTTTAACCTCCTCCCCCATTTTATTGATAATGTATAAGTGCAAAATTTAAGGTTTACAACGAAGTTGAGCATTTTGTGCACCTACGTCTCTTGTCAAGGTGACAAGGACTTTCCCACTCTCCTTTTGTCCCTCCCCCTCCCCTCCCCTCCATCTCCTCCCTACCCCACTGTTTCACTTTGTTTTTCGTTTTAAGTTCCATGAGATAGTTGTGGTCTGGGTCTCTCATATCAGAGAGACCATTTGATGTTTCAATTTCTGCCTTCTGTTTTATCTAAGTGGTTTACTGCTAGAGGACAGGGGAAGTGAAGAAAAGGGTTTTTCTGTGGAAACTCTACCCTATTGATACTTTACCACCGATTAAAAAAAAAGAAACACAACTTATGTTGAGTTTGCCTAAAACAACTACCTGTATTAATTTGATGAGACATGATTTCAGAAAACATGGAACATGGGTAGAGACATAGGGAATTAACATAGAAAGGGGAAGAAATCCATATATATATATATATATATATATATATATATATATATATATATATATTAACAAATAGCCCCTGTGGGCACTCAGAGCATAAAGCCATGGGGATTTCTAGCCTGCCTAGCGCAGGTTTGGACCACAGAATACAGAGCAATCTCTCAGGCCAAGAATGTCTGGTATTGGCAGTAGCAAATTCAGTTTGAATATTTCAAAATACTGTGTTCTGGGTTCGGGGAAGAGGGATGCGAACAAGGCACTAACTGTGTTTGCTTCAATGAAGGAAACACATCATTCCATAATGCTATGCTTAAAGAGAGAGAGAGGGGAGGGTGAGGGGGGAGAGAGATTCTTGCTAATTCTAAGTGCCACAAGATTCAGATGTAGGTTACCATGATGAAGGAATGTATAACTGTATTTCCATGTATTAACAAGACTCAGATACATGCAACACCACTGGAGTTGAACTTACATATCTTTTATGATATAAAATGAGAAATCTTGCACAATAAATAAGAACAGGTGATTCTGGCTAATATTAATGGCCACAGACTAAAATTCAGCAGCATTTTTGCAGTATTTTTCCCAGAATCCTCTAAGGGCCTTTATAAACACTTTGTATACATTTGCTTACAAAATCCTTTAAAACCAAATCAATGTTTTGTCTTTCTCATGCCTCAGGCCAGGAAAAAACCCCACAAATCTCAGATATTATATAGCAGTACTTCTATTCTTGATGAATATGAGGTCTCTCTCTCTCTCTCTCTCTCTCTCTCTCTCTCTCTCTCTCTCAAACACACACACTCTCTCTCTGGCCTTTCTTCCATTTAAAAGAGTTTTGAATAAAATAATAGACTTTTCATATTTCTTTTAATGTCATTGAAAGTCCACCACTCCCAAAAGTGCTTATAACCTTTTAAAAGAAATAATGTCAAAACTTTAGTTTTAAAGCCTGGACCTGACCCTGAGAGTTTTGTACTGTGTTTTGTTTTGTTGTTCTGTGTTAATTTTTTTATTTGTTTTGAGGCTTTTATTTTGTTCTAAGAATTAAACCCAGGGCTGTACACAGAGCACAGCTCCACACCCCCTTTCTAAGTGTTTTATTGTGAAAGATGGTCTCATTACGTTTCTCAGTTACTCAGCTGGGCTCCAACTTGTGATGACACCTTAGCCTCCCAGAGTGCTGGAATTATGGCCGTGTACCACCACGTTGGACTTAAACACTGTAGTTCTAAAAAAACAAAGTTCTAAAATCTTTAGTGAAAATTTACTCTTATCTGTGTTGTAAGTATGACCTTTCATCTTATTTAGAGTAAGACATTTAAAATGAATAACTGACAATAGTATATTTGCTTGGGCTATTTTTCTGCTTCAGATACAATTCAAATATCTTTTCTTTTAGTTTTTAGAGACGTGGCTTAAATGCAAGTAAGATTTGCTCCTAAAAACTTAAGTTATAAAGTTTCACAAAAAGAATATTTTAGTTTTTAAGCCACAACAAATTAATCATGTTTACAAATACCTACAATACTAGCAGAAGTATTGATGACTGCAAAGGTAGACATAGTTATGAGTTGAAAGTATTTTCTTGGATGATAAAAACTGCTCAAATAAAATCAGCTACATTTGTATGAAAATAATTTTAGCTTTCTTTTGAAACACTTTTAAATTTTACTCTCTTCTTTTTAAAGGAATAGAAATAGATAGATGCTCCAAATTCTAAGCATTTAGCAGTAGACGAAAATATTCTTGTTGTCTTCTCACACCATCAAACATTCTCATGAAGGATTTAATTCCCTGCATGTCTTGATTTCTTTAGTAGTTAGGCAGAAGAGTTTCTGCCATGCTTATATGAGAAATTTCTCCTCTGCAGTAAGATCTCATTTTAAATTTTTAAATGAAGGAAGCATAATGTGGAATAAGCAACATGCTGTTTTCCTCTGTGTCTACAGATTTCGCTACAATTAAGGAAAAAAAATAAAACATGCTAAATAAAATACAGAATTGCCTCTCACAAGAAATACACAAATACAAAGGTATCTGATAATATGGAGAAAAAATTCTTTCCTCTTCCCAGCACAGCACAAAACAAATATGATCTCCATGAATATGGGACATTTGTAGTTTCCCTTCATATTACTGAAAGTGTCCTCATCTTGTGATTACTATCCTACATCCCACAGGAAGTCTTGATGCCATGGCATGTGGCATCTGCAGCAGAACGCCATCAGAGCAGGAGCAGGGTGGCAAGGGTTCAGTCAATACCTGTTGAGGCTAATGCATTGACATAACAAAGTCTGTTTTCAATGCCAAATAGAAATTCTTGCCATATGCAATGAGTATTTTTGAGAAAATCAGATTTTGGAGTCTAATTGCGTCCATGTCCTTCTATAAGGTATTTTTTAGCTTTTCTAATTGTTAAAGAAATCATTATCTCTATGTACACATAAAGGTAGAAGAAATCAGACGCTCAGTTACAAATGAATCTTAGTACCCATTAATCAAACCCAGAGGATTAAGACAAAAAGCTAAATAGCTCACTAGAAAACTGGGGATATTTAATAGAATATAAACCACATTAATGTCATAATTCTGAGTTTTCTACTTTATCTGTATGGCATTTTTCAAGGGGAATAATAAATTGTAAGTCACGTAATTCTTCTGTGAGGTACAAAAAATTCTCCAATTTGAATGAAGATTTTTCTTAGGTACTCTCATAAAAATTTGTTTGTTGATAAAAATTTGATTTATTATCAATAATGAGTATTTTGATAGAATAGTAAATCAAATTTATTCTTTTTCTCACTCTAAATGCCAGCATTCTTGAAAGCACCCAAACTTCATCTAATTTAATGTCTACTTTCAGGGGAAGTGAGACACGCTTAGGTTATATCTTCCAAGGTGAAGTAAGGTATAGAAGTAAAAATTGTGTAGCCAGGATATTTTAATTCAAAGGGCAACACATTTTATACTGAATGACTGAGTTCTAATCTTGGGGATCCAAAGTCTTTATATGTATTCTCTTAATTATTTACATAATTGCTCCAATTACAACCACAATTTTGTTAACACAAACTTACTATCTACTTAGATGCCAGTAATAATTTTTAAATTCTCCTGTATGTCAGTAAATCCCATCTACATGGTTTTAACGCTTTTGGTTTGGGGAAAATATGAAATTTATATTATCAAAGCCTATTTAATGAAAAAAAAAATTCAAAAAATGACCCACATAGCAAAAGCACTTAAGCTTCTAATTATACTGACCGTAAAAAGTTCCACGACTATGTTAGACATTTACATTAAGCTGTTTAAAAAAGAAGTCATCGAGCATGATTTAAACCATGTTAGTACTGAGAAACCAGTCTTCAAATGTTTTTCAAGATAGTATTGCTCAAAAGGTTCAATTAGATTAAAGAATAACACAAACAGATATGGGTACTTAATTTATTAATAGCTTGATTGTTACTAGCATTTTGAAAATGTGGGCTCTGTGGCAGGGAGACATGCACACACAGTTCTAATTAACACCAATCACAAACGCTAATGGTACAACCTACCGCTTAAGTAAATGAACATCCTTACCCCTGCTGCTTTGAAGAGCCTGATAGGCATGCACTTTATTGACAAAGTAAGCTAATTTACAGAGTGATTGTCCAAGAGGGAACTGCTGTTTATTTGCAGTTTTTCCCATTGAACTCTCAGGGCAAACATTGCACTTAAATTGTTAATTAAAATATCAACAGATAAAAATGTAAACATTGGTTTTCTTCAGAGTAGGGTGACATATACTCACTCAAAGCCAAATCCTTATGCCTCCTGAACACTGATTGCTGAGGAACAGGAGTAAGTTCTATGATAAGGTTAGGTAGCTCGGTTTTATTTGCATCCAAAGAAGAAAACCTATTAGGGTAAAAACATCCAACACCGACTCAGCTCATCCACAGAGTAGCCAGAAACCCAAGGAGGTCTCCACTGTCTTTATGCCTTCAGTGACATCCATCTGTAGTTACCAGATGTTAACATTGTAAACTTGAAGAGATTAAGGGTGGGATGAATGTAGGCTGCCTCTGGCGTGTTTTCTTAGTAACTCACAGGAAAGATTTAGAAAGAAACAGGCCTACTGTCCACTCGCCTCCCAAGTGAACAGGTGTCTGAACCTCCAATACTGAAAATGTAACAATTAATTCTTTAAACCAAGTACAAATCACCATGGAATACTGAATTAACCAGAAGATACACTGTTTGATCTGTTTTGGTTCGTTTTCTTTAAAACTACCTATCTCCTTGGGATAATATACAGAAGAGATTCAGCCCTAGCTCTTTCTTTTTAGAATGAAGAACTATCCCTGCTCTTCTGAATCAAGATGTGGAGATGCATACAGGAAGTTTAGCTTTCAGTGCTGTAGGACTAAGTATTGTCCCCGCAATTCACTTCTCTGGGACTCATTTTCCCTTTCAACTGGGCTCTGAAGTAAATCAAGGCTGCCTTAAGATTGGAAGGGGGAGGCAGGGAGAATTGGAGCTCATGAGATCTCCTCCCTTACCTCCCCCAGAGTGGGACAATTTTATCTGTAACTGACTACTGGTTTTGAATCCCAAAGATGAATTTCACAGCTTATGGAAGTGGTACTGTAACTGGGAAGTGAGGCAATAGGAGAAGTTACTAAATTACTAAGTCTCTAAATTTCTATGGCTATGTATTTCACACTCTATTATATATATATATATATATATATATATATATATATATATATATATCCATATCTTATGAATCTATACCTTCTATACCACATGACATTCTGTATTTTAAGCAGGTGTTTTGTTTTGTTTTTGAGACAAGGTAGCCCAGGCTAGACCTGAACTCACTATAGAGGCCACAGTGGCCTTGGACTCATGGCAATCTTCCTGCCTCAGCCTCCTGAGTGCTGGGATAACAGGTGTGTACCGCCACGCCCAGTTCACATCGTGCTGGGGAATTTAAGTCATGTACTTAATGCTTGTCTTAGAGCTTGCTAGACAAGTGCTTTAACCACTGAGCCATTCCTCCAGCCCCTTAGGCAGATATTTTAAGTGACAGAATTTTTAGGGTTGCATATGTGTGTGTGTTCACAGATGTATAAAAGAGGAGGAAGTATTCTTGAATTGAGTTTTGTTTGTTTGAACTAAATCTTGTTTAGATGCATGTTTATTATGGTATGGGAAATATGTAATATGTCAGACGAGAAAGTACTAGAGAAAGTAAGAAAGAACTATAACCAACCGAAGCAATCAATGTAGCTCAGCCAATGTTTTCTGGTGAATTTAAGAAGAGAGTAGATGAACATTGTGCTACATTTTTCTCCTCTGTAAAATGCCATCCTTGTCAAATTAGAATTATTATGAGGATCGATTAAAATTCTTAATTTCAGCATTAGGAGGTACTCTGGTGCTTCTACTTGGAGCTTTTAATCTAGTGCTGTACAAAAGAACCATTATGTGCAGTCACAAAAGTGAGCCACATATTAATTCTAAATTTTCTATTAGTCCATTAACAAAGTTTTAAAAAGGTGAAATTAATTCTATTCTAACAGTTATTTTTGTCATTAATTCTAACAATATATTTTGATTAGCTTAAACTGAAAAAGTACTATCTTTCCAAACATATAAGTCAACATAAGGTTATTTAGAATATATATATTTTAACTGAAATTTTTAGATTGAGTGCATTTATAGATTCAGCACACTGCAGTTTGGATTTAGTTGTATTTTAAGTGCTAAACAGCCAGATGTGGCTTTTGACTATCAGCCTTGAGTTAGTGCTATATGCATACACAAGGTTTATTAAAACTGAACTCGGTTCATTTTATTATCATTATTATTTATTTCAGAAAATAAACATAAGGAAAACTATATTCACCGCAAATATTCTACAAATGTGAGGGCTTAATCAAGGCAAAGGCAACCTCTGTGCACATGGG
Source organism: Ctenodactylus gundi (assembly GCA_004027205.1). Taxonomy (NCBI): domain Eukaryota; kingdom Metazoa; phylum Chordata; class Mammalia; order Rodentia; family Ctenodactylidae; genus Ctenodactylus; species Ctenodactylus gundi. Next base: position 152,203 of record PVKB01002784.1, read on the forward strand.
AGTACCCTCGCCTGCCCGGACTGCTGAGTAGTGTCTAAGCTGACACAGCATGCTTAGGCACCATTGAAAAGGTATGAAGAAATGGAGATGTCAGGGCCAGAAAAAAAGTGTCATTAACACGGAGCAGTTTTAAGAAAAAGGTAGCTGAAACTCAAACCCTTACATGACCAAACAAACACAAACTTTAGTTCACCTTGACAAGATACGTATGTGCACAAAATGCTCGACTTCGTTGTAAACCTTAAATTTTGCACTTACACATATCAATAAAATGGGAAAAATTTTAAAAATTAAGTTTTGCATGATTTTTATATACACAGAAGTGAAAACACCACATATTCTTTGTCCATGTGGTTCTCAAGGCTCTGTCTACTGATATTCTAGCATTTACTACAATGTGATGAAATTATCAATGTGTATGTCTAACATCCTTGCACGATGAGCACAGGGGGTCATGTTATTTTCTTATTTTTATATGCAGTTTTAATAACCAGACCTTTTGCAAGGTAGGTGCTCAATAAATGTCAAATAAATAATTGACTACTTGAAGAAAATTTGTATTTTTAAATGTCAGGATAAAAAATAATACTAAGCATTGTTTTATATTATTTTTCTTACTAAAAATGTAACACATATTCATGGATGAAAACTATAGATTATTAACAAGAAAAATCATAAGTAACCTCATTACTGTTGCCACAATTCTTTAACTTTCTGTTGTATTTTGTGCAAGCCTTCCCCCTGTGCAGTTTACAACCACGCATAGCGTGTTCACTCCAAAGCTTCACTGATATCAGGAATGCATTCACTAGCGTGCTTAGGTTTTTTTAGCTAATTATTGTAGGAAATCTTTTCTATGCCATTACGCATCCTATTGTACTTCTTTAAAGACCACCTTCCTAAAAACAATGTAAACATTTAAAAAGTACAGAAATTAATGCAATAAGCACAAATGTATCTAAAGCCCAAGCATGTGTGTATAATATGTTCTCATTCTTTCACTGAATTCCTCATTTTTGTGTCTTTTTCCACACTGATATGAATAATATTAATAATATTCAATCTTCTGGAAAGATGAATGATTTGGCCAATTATTTCTGAACATATAGAAAACTTTGCTTTCTTTGTTTTAAATAATATGGAGATGCACAATATAATTGCTACATTTTTAGTGTCATTATTTCTTTCTAAACTCTTAAAAGTGGAAATCTTAGGTCACACAACTTAGAACTGTATGATTTTGCTATGTACTAGCAAATAATTCCCGTAATTACTGTATTTATGACCTATTTTTATAATTTGTCTTTTGTCAGATTATTTTATTAGTATAATTTATATTTCATTATTTTAATTTTTATATTTAAGAAATATTTATACATTCTTTTCCTTGAGAATTTGCAAATAGCCATTTGTTTACTGACCTATTTGTCTTTTGTTTAGTGATTTATAAAAATGGCATTTATATCTAAAGGATGATAACAATTTGTACCATAAATTCTCAATATTTTAGCTTTTCACTTGCCATTAGTTTTGTCATATGAGAATTAAATTATATGATTATATTGATTAAGAAATTACCTTAGCTTCTAATTTTGATCTTATAAAAACAGTTACTCTGATTAAATATTTTCTGCATATTGACTATATTTTTCTTCGTATTGACTGCATATTTTTCAAATGCTTTCAGTATTGTTAGCAAGTATATTTTATAATTTGGAAATCATTTTGGAGTAAATACCAACATTGAGATGTAAATGTACTATTTTTCACACTCGTTAGCTCATTTCCTAATACTGTATGTAAGGTGTTTGCTTATTCTTCTCACAGATTAATTGCTAGTTAGACAGAGTGTTCATATTACCCTAGTTCCACTGATCCTGCTCATGTGTTATTCGGTTGCAGCCACATATTATATTTCTCTTACTAGTGTTGTGATTCTGTCATTTTATCTGACTAGATGACTTCCAGCTAGATAATTTCTCATCCATTAGTACCTTTATGACTTTCTTTGTCAACACCATACAGGCCTGTGTCGCTGGGAGAGATCGCTGACCTCCTTTGCATCCCTCCCGCAGCTCCGTAGGCTAAATCTAGAATCTGCTGAGCACCCTGTACTGAGGACAAAACTGTTTCCAGTCCCAGCCTCCCTGCTGTTCCTGCCTTTGTCATCATGGTGGCCCCAGACACCTGATGGTGCTGTCCTCCTGACATTTGACTTCTAAAGGTAGCTGACAATATAATGTTGATTTATTAATGTTATGAGACCAAGTACCTGAAGAAAAAAACGTACGTATTGTCTCAATAATCTACTTACATCTAAAACAAGCATCTTCTAGGGATAAAGTAATTCAACTTAATGTTCTTGAAAATCTTGTCTTTCTAATTTATGTATCACTTCCACATTGTTTGCCACCTTCACCTACAGTTATATGATATGATGTGTAATCATTGTTAAGCTAATTAATATGTAAATGACTTTTCAGAGCAGTACTGGGAATTGAATTTAGGGCCTTTGCACTTTTGGTTTTTATCCTAACACAAGGTCTTCCTAAGCTGCTAAGTTGTAGAGGCTGGGCACAAACTTGAATCTTGCCTTAGCTTCCCTAGTGCTGGGATCATGTAGGCTTGCATCACCAGTGCCCTCAGCCATACATATTCTTTTTAGCATTTCTGTCTGTATTAAAGATTATGGTTTCGATAATGAGTTTTGCTTGCTACTATGCCTTTGGAAATACCCATTACAATACATATATAACTATTAAAACTAAAATTGTTGATTTACCACAAAAGTCTCTCATAGAGCATAAACATGCATGAATCAATTTGAGAACTATTTCTTTGATTCGAAAAATCCTTTACATAATCTCCCATCATATTTTTCTTTCGATAGTGGGAGGGTCTTTTAAAGTGGTCCAATTCCAGATCAGTCCTCAGGTCAGTAAATCACACTGCCAGGAGGAGGACACCGCATTTCCCGTTTTGCTGCCCTCAGTTTGTGTCAACCTTCAGCTGCGTTTGGGAAGCGAGGGTCGGTCCCCTTTAAACCACAGCCCCCTTTGATTGTCTATTGTTACTATCAAGACATTTCTCCCACTGAAACAATCAGCACACAAAGAAGTCTGGATGGTGCCCAAGCTTCAAAGTTGTTTAATTTCATGATCTTAATCTGATCTTCATTTTTATTGATAAAACAAAGGCAATGTACCTCGGCCTTATTGCACTATTTCTTGAAGCCAATTTTGAGATTTCCCACCTTCCAACTCATCTGAAAACCTTTGAGATGCACAATATTCATCTCCTTTTACTGAATCCTGAACCCCTATGTGAGGCAGTCAGGACTACGCAGTTTACCAAGTGTCCCCAGATATTGTCTTACACATTACATCTTCAGTTTCTCTGACGTGTTAAGGAGTTGAGAGACATGAAGTATGTGAGAACACATAGCAACCTGATACATGGCACAGCTTTTTGAAATAGACTATGACTAAAAAAATCTGAAATTCAGTGTGACCTACCTTAAACATTTCTTGAATATACCAATTTTCTCATCCCTTTTCTGACATTCTATTTTGTATTAAAATATAGAGTCACTTCCACGGTCAAAGAAGGACAAGATGGGACGCTGCTTCGCTTTGTGGATAGCAATAGTTGTGCGCCTTCCTGATTAGGCACAAGCGAATCTCATCCTGCAGAGACTTTTCAGAAACATGGTCACCGGACCCTTCTTATTTTGCAAGTAAAGTGAAGGCTGAGCTATTTCAAGGTGGCAATGTCATCTAAAAGAGAACTCTAGAAATCTGATTTTGACATTTGTCCATCCTGCAAGGGGACCATGGCCTGAATGAGAAGCCCTTGCCGTATTCCACACAGTTAGGTGCAGATGCAAAGAATCTGCTTTTGTCATGTGCTTTATTAATCATTTTGTCACCAATGAATCCACAGCTGCGATTAATCACATCTATAATCTACAAGAGCTCTTCTGTTGGACTCTGAGACCTAGTATAAATTATTATGTCAAGGATTAATCTGTTTTATTTGCCTTAATCCTCTGTGTTCATTCTTTCTATCCCCCCAAATGCACCTTGTTTACTCAGCTTTTGTGCAGAAGGGTTCCAATTGTCTATTTGACAACTGGAATCTGAATGATTAATAACAGGGACAGAAACTTGACCAAGGGTTCAACAAACCATGAATAAAAACATTGAGCCCAAGGTCAGTACAGGTTACATTTAAGCTTCATCCAAAAACAGAAAATAAGGAAGTGGGGGAGGTGGTGCAGAGAATGAGGAAGAAAGCAGTAGTCTCTTCAGGCATTAATGCCTTCTCCCTGAGGGTAATCTGAATACAGCTTGTCTAGCCATTTCCCCCCAAACAGACGTCTTCTGTTATTAGACTTGCTGTGTAGGCCACCCAGCCTGGTGGAACGGCCCACTTCAGCAATTTCAAATCACAGTTAAATGCTGATGCCCCCAGGGCTTTGACGACTGCAAACAAAGTGAGCTGGCAAGTTGCAGAAGCTTCCCTAAAGTGTGCTACAGGATCGTAAATTTCACATGATGGCTATTAAGAGGGCATAAGTTGTAGTCAGAACATCTTACAATCAACACTCCTCTGGGGCTTCCTGATCAGGGCTGGGAAGGTGCCCACCCCACAGCAACAAGCAGCAGTGTGCAGCATAGATTAAATAGAAGCTGGGCAGTCCAGTATTTGAAACTTTTATGCAGCTGATATAGGACTGTGTTGAATGTGAATGATAGACTGAACATTTTAGGAGGAATATTTTAAACAGCAGGACCAGTGGAAAGCCACATGCTAACAAACGCTCAAAAAATATCAATTAATGATGAGCACCTCAGAGGGTGGCTCTAATAAGTGGAGAAATGAAACTTGGCTACCTGTTGGCAACTCAAATATCACTAAGCATAAAATAAGCACGTGGGCACATTTTGTTTTGAAATATGGGTCATTGTGATTAGAACAGTATGATTTGATGACATTAGAATCTTTATAGTGACCCAAAACAAAGCTAATAAATTACTAGTCTCTTTCATAGATCAGCCATATCAGACATGGCGCTGTGGTAGACATGAAGGGTGGCACATTGGAAAAAATATATATGTAGCATCTAATCAAAAGAAGTGTTTTTGATAATAAGGATGTTCAAACAGCAACAATAATCAAGTCCTCTCTCTCATTTGGAATAAACCTCCCTTCTCTATTTACCAAAAGTGAGTTGGAGTGTGATTAGGAACTTCTCAGATGCAGAGAGTAAGTCTTCGGGGACCCATCCTTTATATGTCAGTCAGCATACAGCAAAGTGCCCTGCCCAGTCTGGAGAACAAATACTTGCTGGTCATGAGACGGGTAACTGTGGGTATTTTGGTTTTACCAGTTAAAAAGTTGACCTAGTGAGATGTAATCCAGTATATTTTGTGGTAAAAATAGGCTAAGGCAGAATTTAAACAAGATGAAAATTAAAGATACAGTGAATAAAATATTCTAGACAGAAACAACCTTTACTTGGAATGCACTGAGTTACAAACACATTTGTGCGATGCTAATAATGACAAGATGGTACTTTTATTTTGTTAAATAGAATTTTTTTAACATCCACATTCAAGTTCATGGAAATACTTTCAGTGATAATTACTAAACATGCCAAGTACATTTATAAAAGCTGGCATATATGTTGATAGTAGCAAATGTCTATATTTGGGTTGTTTTATGTAAACATAGACATTCGGTAATTATCACAGTTGCTGTTCATTTCAGTGAAAGGAGACAGCACAAATACAAGATCAATCATTTCATTTATAAATCAGAAAGCATGCTTTCCAAATCTCAATTCAAGCCCACCAAGTGAACTCACTGTAGTCTCTATTTCTGTGCAAACAACAAAAATAAGCCATTAAAACTGACACGTATATGTGAGAACTCACAAGAAGAGCTACCTGAAAATATGTTATCTAAAGCATACATATCATAAATATAATTTAACAGAATATTTCTTGGATTCAAGTCTCATAAATACATTTATTAGTGATCTAAAATATTCAACACTCAGACTTGCTATGGGGAGAGTCAGTTGGCTAAATACTCCACGTTGAGCAAAATTATAAATTCATTGTGCCCTCTGGAAAAAAATAATGTTGGGCAGAAAGTACAGACTTCAATTTGTTCCAGATTTGTGTCCTATAGTCAACAAATCAACAATATCCACCAATCCATACGAATATAATAAGGACACATAACAGAGGCAATACTAATAATAGTAAATCTCTTCAATAAAACTCACAACGTGTTTGCACACAAGCCCTGAATCTTATGATCAGCCCACCAAAATGCCAGCACCAGAGGAGGAGAACATGCTCAAAAATAAAGGTGCTTCTATGTGGATGGCCCCCATTGCTTGTTCTTCTCTATTGCCTGGTTTGTTTTCTTGGATCATGTCCTGGCTTCTGCTGTCATTTCTTTACAGTAAGTTGTTCTCACAAAGTTATTAGAGCCTTCTTCAGTGATTGTTTCTTAAAACCCCCACCCACAATCTTTCCAGAAATGAGCAAGAAAAAAATGACAATCATAAGCTACCAGAAGAGAAAAAAAATGTTAAATAATGACAAAGCTTCAAAAGATACCCCGAGATTCCTTGCCAAAATGTGTAACATTAGCGATCACTGTTAGGGGATTTAAATAGGTACAGCAAGACAAGCGAGCTGACTAAAGTTAAGGGTACACAAACGTCCTTGTGGTTCCACCTGTCGCTGATGGCATGAGACAGACTAAAGAGCCTAAATTGAGGAGACACTGGGAGTGCACACAAAAGATCAAAGTAGTGCTAAAATTTGTGCTGGACACTAGAGATAAAGCTTTTTCCTCTGAACTTCGGAATTTTGATACCTATCTGTGCTTGCACGTTGAATAAAGTTAGGAATGCTTACTGAGAATGTTCAAACCTCAAATTCTCTATAAAATTCCATTCAGTTAGATTACTTACAGTGAGAATTTTGCACACATTATAATGAAAACTTTGCCAGTGTTCATTCCACATGTAAGTATTAACTATTGATAATTTCTGACTATGTCTTTTTCTGTGGTTAATTACTGTATGAAAATGCATAATATCATAAGGACAAATTTCTTAGCAAATCTGTGAAAGGCATACATAAGTATTCAGCATCTGTCGTCAAGTTGCAAGTTTCCAAAGCCATGGTGTCTCATCAAACTCTTTAAAGAATGAATTACCTATTATATAACTAAGATCAGTAAAACCAAATGGACTTTTCACTAACAAATGTTACTCAGTAACTCTTATGCAATTATATTAGTTACTTTTTTAATTGCTGCGACTAAATACAGGACATCCACAAATTAGGGGAGGGAAGGTTTATTTTAGCTCACAGTTTCAGAAGGTCACAGTCCGCTCAGGGGCGGCCGGCAGCAGTGGAAGTCCGTGGCAGGGGCAGAGGTGGATGGAGGCAGCTCCTCGTGGCACTACAAACAGGAAGCCAAGTCCCATTTCAAGTCCAACCTTCTTCTTTCTCCCATTTAGTACTGAGGGCTTTTTGTTCTCTCCATCTTAATGGTTATCAAGAGAAAGTACTGAAGCAGTACTATTTGCAACAAGGAATCACTTTCTCAGGTCCACCCTGATATCAGTTCAAGAATAAAAGACACTCACAGAGAAGCCTAGCAGTCTTTATTGGACTATGTTCTTACGTATTCACAGGGTCCCTGATCAACATGAAGGAGTTTGAGGTAATATGACGAGATGAATAGAAGACAATATTTCAATCGTTCAACCTCTTTGTTAATCGGAGTTCAATCCGCCTGTCTCTTTCTTACTTTCATCTCAAACATCCAGATTCAAAAGATCCTATTTTTAAAAATAGAATACAAAGAGAGGAAGTGTGTTGCTCTTGCTCTAAAAGAAAGCTAAGACCAGAAAGAAAACATGTGTGTGAGATGATTTTTGAGGAGAAACTCAACTCTGATACTATCATAGTAGATATATTTCATTACACATTTGTCTAAGTTCGCAAAATGAAAAACATCAAGCATGAACCTAATGTAAATGATAACTTTCAAGCACATATGGTTGGACGGGACGACCGCGCCCCCAACGTTATAACACCCCTGGGGTGGGAGGATTGACAGGGGTGCAGGCTGTTCATTGAAGGTCAGGGCTTTGTGGGAAGCCTCTGTACCTTCCACTCAAATTTGCTGTGAAAATATGACTACTTGAAAATAACTATTAAACAAATCTCACTTTTTTTTTTTTTTTCTAAAGCACTGATCTAGTCAAATGGAGGAAATGATTCCAGGCAGGATGAACATCTTGCCTTAGGTCACCAAGTTTACAAGCAACATCCATGGTAAGATGCCTGGAGTTGTGATTTTAAGAGAGCAAATATTTAAAATAAATTTACTGGAATTGTAATTTTAATATTATTTCAAGGTCCAATTACATTGCACAAGATGGCAAGCGTCACATTCTCTTGGTGATATGAAATGTTTCTAAATCTCACATTAACATGAACAGAAGTGAGGCTCTGGGTCTGATGTTTCCCCTTACACATCATTGCTACTGAGGCAGCCACCTCATAATGGTGAGAGGGACCTTTAAACACTCAGTGTTTAAGATGATGTGTTCTATAAAATAAAATTTATATGGTATATCTGAGTACAGACAGTGTTGATAAGGGACAAAAGAAACAATGTAAGTGAAAACTAAGACAATATTAATAGAAATAGTACTAAAAAAAGTTGAAGAGGTTCAGGGAGGAAATTAGGGGGTAGGCAGCACCAAGAAGGTACTAGAGAATAAAGATTGCTCATGCTCAGTTGGACACACACACACACACACACACACACCTTATTGCCCTACTTCAGTGGTATGGAAGACATTTGTAACACAAAGAAGTAAACAGAAAACAGAAACCAAAAACTGCTTAGGACTTGACTTGTAATTAGTAGATAAGAAAAACTCAAACAGTGATAGTTGAATTTATTAGTAATTGGCTGCCCTCATTACACACCTGGAAAAGTCCCCACAAATGAAGTGTAAAAAAATAGAATAAACCTCTTTCTGAAGCATGGAAGAGTTGAATGTGAGTAAGCA